>CM072512.1:90368599-90533599 GCA_036898135.1 Oncomelania hupensis
ATATATAGTGACCAATCAGCGTAGACTTCCGAACACACGCTGTTTCACGAACACGGTAAGCAAAATTCCATGCTTCTTGTCTGTTTTAGTGTATAGACATAATTATTTACGTCAATAATATATATATATATATATATATATATTATATATATATATATATATATATATATATATATATATATATATATATATATATATATATATATATATATATATATATATATATATATATATATATATATATATATATTTTTTTTTTTTTTTTTTTAATCACAATTTAATGATTATGCGCATGCGCGGTCCGACGCGTGATGCACATGCGCAGGCACTGTTCACAGCAAACCTTAGGTTTTCGTGCTACTAAAGCGTGGCCCAAACTAAAAATCATTAATTAACACTGTGAATTAACGGTATCTCTGAGAATTACACAGACCACGTGTTAATTACAGTACCATTATTACTGATACCTGTGACTGCAGGTTTTGGCGCTAACTAGTAAGCCGCCTTAGCCAGAATTAAGCGTGATCACGTAAAACTTTGTAAGCCTAATTATCAAGTGAAAATTGTAATTATTATGTTATAAATACAATTTTCGGCTTTGGCGCATTTTCAGGCAGATTGCTATAGCCAAAATTGAAAAATAAACAGGATCACGCGAAGATATTTATAATTTTTAAAATGATAATTGCAATTATCATTGATATTGTGTGACATAAGTTTTAGTCTTGAGTGTTCTTTGTCTGTATTTGATTGTCGTTTTATTCTATTGCGGATGTTGTCTTACGAGTCCTTTATTTCTAAATAATTCCAGTGATCGTGCTGATTAGAACACGAAAGTAGAGTGTATGTGTAGGTGTGTGGGGGGGGAGGGGTGTTTGTGTGTGTGTTTGTGTGTTTCACTGTGTGTGTGTGTGTGTGTGTGTGTTTGTGTGGGTGTGTTGTGCGCGCTGTTTGCATGTAGCTTATTTGGGTGTATGTTGGACATGTAAACATTGTCAACAGTATTCAGATTTGTTGTTGCTTTTGGATTGCTTTATAATGAAAATTACTTCTTCTCAGTGCTGTATACACTATTATTTGCGTAATGGAATTTGTTCCTCAGTTTGGCTTGTAACCCCTGACGAAGAGTTTGAGAGAAATACATGTGTAGATTAACCTTAATCTGGTGGGTTTTACCTCCTTCAACCCTCTTACTTGCCTTTCTGATACTTATAATTATTCCATGATACTTGTAATTATGAAGTTTTTGGTACTAGTATTTTTCTTTTAAATAAGACGACGAGACCGTGTCGATTTTCATAAAAAAAATCTCAGCTCCTTTTCCCATATAATTTTGGAGTAAAGCTTTTTTAAAATGTGGTTGGATCAAATGTGTTTGTAGGAAACGTGTTTATATAGAACACTGGATAAACAACGTTAACAATGAATACAATCAGAGGCAAGGCACATAGCAAAACAAACTTGCTGACAATCTGTCTGGAAGAGAGTAATTTGGTCTGTCCCATGCGGCGAATTACAGAATTCAGTCTGTCTGTTAGAACAACAACAGCTAGCTAGGAGAGCTAGGAGAGTTTTAGGATCTTTAAATGAAGGTAGGCTGCTCAAGCAATCCTTCCCCTGTCTCAGTCTGCAGATTGTTGGGGTTGTAGATTCTTTTAAATTGTTTTGACTGACGTGAGTGTCTAGTAACGTGTGTGCGAGATCCATGTTGAGTAGTGCGTGTGTGGGTGTGTGTAGGTGTGTGTATGTGTGTTTGCGTGTGTGTGGATATTTGTATATGAGCATTCGTGCATCACGTGCGTGCGTGTGCGACGTGTATGTGTGTGTGTGTGTGTGTGTGCCCTTCAGGCACGATGCATACTTGAGATATTAACGATGTTGGCGCTCCTCCTGCTGCTGCAGCTGTTAGTATTGTTGTCGATGCTGCTGCTGTTGTTGTTTTGTTGTTGGTGATACTGCTGCTATTAATTCGTTGTTGTTCTTGTTATTGTTGCTGCTGTTGTTGTGGTTCTTGTTGTTGCTGTTGGTGGTGGTGGTTTTCTTGTTCTCGTTGCGGCTTCTGCACTTACTGGTGTTTGATAATTACTATGTAACAATTTTTCACTTTTTTTTCTGTTCCTGGGTTGAAAGTGTGTTCCCGTTAGGTCTAGAACAGAAAGGAAATCGCTGTTATTCCAGAAAAAACTTTGCTTCTGTGACCGGGACAATGAAATTTGGAAAATCGCGTGTGTTCGAGAAAATTCTCGATTTGCTTTCAATGCCGAGCTTCCTCCCTGAACTGCTAAAGTTGTCCACATGTTTCAACAATTCTCCTGAACACTCTAGAACGTTCAAGAAACTTCCAGAACTTTCGAGAAACTCTCAGAACTTACTAGGACGTTCTTGAACGTTCCAAAAGTATACAAGTTAAAAGCACCGGTGTCTCGAACCAAGATTCCAATTCGTGTTATTGCAGACTGAAAGGATAACGATTCATAGTTGAAGAGAAGTTATTTATTTGATATGGCATCAAGAGGTTGTTTGCATCCAGCTGATTCATTCTGCTACGTGTGCGGACAATTCATAAAGACAAGAGCGAAAAAGTATTCCGTGGAAGCAAGTCGTATAATGTGCGATGCCTACAAGGCATACTTCGGTGTGCCGGTCGGGGACCAAGACAAATCTTGGGCACCGCATTTCACATGCGAATATTGCAAGAAAACACTTGAAGGTAAACTGAACGGATGGGAGGTCATCGGTGACTTCAAAATGGTATCATTCCTCATGGGTCTTCAAGGAGGTTTCACAAAATTTCCTTGTTTCCTCTGTCTCTGGGACAGCCGTGACACTACGGCGCATTATCGCACAATGGACTGGCCACAACGGACCGAGTTTTCTGTTGGGAAGAGCAATGTGAAGTGGGCGCCGCTGATAGAACCTCATAAAGTGCTTATGCCACCGTTGCACATCAAGTTAGGCCTCATTAAGCAATTTGTCACTGCTCTTGACAAGGAGTCAGCAGCATTTCAATACCTCCAAGATCTTTTTCCAAAGCTGTCCGAGGCTAAGATCAGGGCTGGTATATTCGTCGGACCACAGATCAAGAAGATCATAGAATGTGAAGATTTCGCAAAGCTGTTGAACAAGACGGAGAGAGCGGCTTGGAGCAGTTTCGTTGCAGTTGTTCAGGGCTTCCTAGGTAATCACAAAGCTGAAAACTATGTGGAGTTGGTGCAGACTCTCATAAAGAATTACGCCACAATGGGAGGCAGAATGTCGCTGAAAGTCCATATCCTTGATTCGCATCTCGACAACTTCAAGGAGAACATGGGCGCTTACTCGGAGGAGCAAGGCGAGCGCTTTCATCAAGATATATTGAACTTTGAACGTCGTTACCAAGGACAGTATAACGAAAACATGATGGGGGACTACATCTGGGGGCTACTTCGAGAGAGTGATTCACAGTACAATTGTAAATCTAGAAAATCTACACATTTATGAACCTTGTTGAGGGGTTTCCGACTGTGTTTGTCTATTCCTTGTGCAATTTTTGTTTTTACCTGATCCTAATGACGAAAATGAAAAAAACAATCGTTCTATTTTCACAAAAAACGAGTTTTCTTCGTGCTGTTGTCGTGTAAGCAAAGTTTGTGCTTACTGAAGTCATTTTTTCACGTACTTTAGACATAAGCAATTGAAATATAACACTTAGAAGCCAGGAACAAAAATGGTGTAACATAGTATATATATAATCATTATAATAATTCTTATAATGAAAGTAATGATACTGATGATAATAAATTAACCGTAATGTTTCCACAGCTTCTGCTGCTGCTCTTACTGCTGAGGACGATTTTTTAACGTATAGTATTTCCTGTCCTACCAATCTTGCTGTAAATACCATAGCCAATAACCAAAAAAGTATTATCTGCTTATATTTATAAACAAACCATTAGCAGAGGACAACCAGCATTGGTATATGACTTGATCTTATATGGTCCTTTACATAAGCAAACTTCTTAAGACAACGATGAAACATCCAAAAGCTTTTTTTTTTTTAATGGAGATGGCATCAAAGAGTCATTAAGGACAGCTCTAAAAGCTAGAAAAATGGCCATGCACTATCTAGAAACGCCTTAAGACTTAACAGGAGATAGGTTTACCAGTAAGAAGCTTGTTAGTAAATTACCAGGCTGCTGATAGACCTGGGGTCTCTGTGTGTGTACATGTATATGGTACAAACTGTTCGGCAGCATTCAGAATAGTAGTGGCATACGAGAGATGTTCTTCATACTGCATGTCATAAGGCTACACTTGAAATAATTCAAACACAGGCCACGGAAGTCTCTAAAACTCAGTACGAGGTGTTCGTATGATCATTCAGAGTAGGTTACTTCTGTTGACACGTCCTTATTTCATATTCATATAATCCAATATGTTTCTTTTCTTTTTTTTTCGTTCATCGCGATCAACACTACTACCGCCACTATCACCAAAACCACTACCTCCATCACAGCCATTATCTTCATCAAGGTGAAAGTGTGCAACAGTATAGAGGGCCTAAGCCATGCAACATCCCAGCTAGCATCAGCAGCCGACGATTTCAATGAAAGGGTGTAGTAGATGTATCACCAGTAACCATGGGAACAGTGCATACACGTGAAGCGGTGCTGCATTTGTTTGAGTGTCTGCATTATTCTCAGCTTTTTGAGGCGATGTTTCCCCAATTGTAAGCCTAGATTTGTTTTAAACCTTGGCAAAGAATAAACTTTCTTGACATGCGAGATGGAAGATGCGACATCCATTTGTTGAAGCTCGCAAATAATTACGTTCGTTCAACTTAACATGGCTCAACTCATTATTGGTGGTACCGGCAGCATGCAGGAGGTGGGCGGGATGTGTTGGAAGTAGGGAGGAGAGAAGGGAAGAGTATCACTCCCTCTGCAATAATAGTTTTACAGCTCGCTCTCTGGGCGATCTCTGACAATTAGTGTGTTTTATCGGTTTACTTGACGTTCGAGTATTGCATCTAGTTAAAAGCTACCCGGGATATCCGGATACGTTTACGTTCTGAAGTATTACATGTAATGATATCCCAGGTAGACTGCTTCTCTTACAAAAGTTCCGCCTCCTAAAGAGAGACTAGTTTTTGGTTTGTCTAATCATCACCAAAGAACTTGGACAACCGATCTGATGAGAGTATAAACCGAGGTCTAGTCTGTGCACGCACGCATTCCATTTTAAAGATCCTGATGCTCATGTTTTAGACGAGTGAGTGCCGGCAGCACGCCCCATAGGTCCCTTCTCTCCCATCCCCGGTCGCCCAGAATTGTGCTCAGTCGTATGAGCGTCAGACTATGCGCTCAAAGGCTGCAAGTGGGGACCTCGGGCGGCTTGGGTTAGAAACTGTATCGGCAAACGCCTTGAGCAACTCCTGAGCTAGAAAAGCACTATATAAGAATGATTAAAATAATAAATAATAACATGCCAGCGGAAACAGAGGCTAAACGTATCGATAGCAGCAACTAAATACAGGAGAACACTTTCAGCTCATTGATCCTGGGCGGTAGTAGAGATACCTCATTATACAACTTAAATGACAGGTTTTATAGACTTTATTTAGATAGTTTTCCAACGTGGCGATACAACTGTTTGTTAATTTGTTGGGTTTGTCTTCTTCTTCTTCTTTTTCCTCTTCTGAAGACGATGACGACGCTTCTTCTTCTTCTTCCTCTTCTGCGGATGACGACGATGATGATGACGACGACGATGATGACGATGACGACGACGACGACGATGATGATGATGATGATGATGATGATGATGATGATGATGATGATGATGATGATGATGATGATGATGATCATGATGATGATGATGATCATGATGATGTTGATGAAGCAATGAGATTCGATGAAGAGTCTCTTCGACTGCATGTGACACGCATCCAGCTGCCTGCATTTAAAATGAGCGTTCCAGTATTTCTCTTTCTTACGTGTTTTTAGTTGTTTTTTTTTAAGCTTTCAAAAACCATTCATCGAGGTTGATTCCATGTAATCATCATAGAAAGCTATTACCCGCGTACAAAAACCCTTAATTAATACGTGAAGAAATCAACCAAAATCGTTAAAAACACCAGCGCAAACAGACGCAGCAGCGACAATGCTAACTCTAATTAAGCCCTTAATTGTATATATATATATATATATATATATATATATATATATATATATATATATATATATATATATATATATATATATATATATATATATATATATATATATATATATATATATATATATATATATATATATACAAAACAGATCTTTCAGTTCCATAGTGCTGCTAGTGCTAGGCATACAGGATACACGTTTATAAGTCCATGCGCAGTTCTATTTTATACACCAGCGGTGCACGAAACATCTTAACCTCAACACGAGTGCATTCCCAGTACCCCAGGCACCAAAGGTATAAAATAGGTTGGGCCATGGGTTAAAGGTGGATGGGGAAGAGAGGAACAGGCACGCGAATCAGTGAGCACCTGCAAGCAGAGTATGTTATTGGCGATAATGAGCTAAGTATGTGTTGCGCTTGACACAGACAAAACTAAGTGCCCAGGTAAGCCGAAGGATTTGCCGAGGTTTATGCCCAAGAGCACAAGACTGTGGACCAGTGAGAAAGATGAAAAAGGTACAGGAGGAGATGGCTTAGTGAGAAGCTATCAAAGAGAGTTCATGAGAAATGTGTTATTACATGTATAATAACCCCTTTGGAGCGATTAAGAAAACAAAGGACAAAGAAAAGAAAGTGCGAGTACCATGGACTATGCCGGAGCATTCTGATTTTCGAAGGCGTCGAAGATGCCTTTCTTCTCTCCGAGTAGGACTAATCGACATGTGTCCAGGATGGTGCTGAAGGGGGAATGGCTGAAGAAGATCATTTTGGAAGATGCGATGAAGCGGAGTAAGGAAAAAGAGTGTGAAATCCATAGATGGTGGATGGATGCAGGAGGTTATTTAGACGATAAAGGAAACTTGATTTTAAAAGTGGGGCCGGGTAGCTCAGTTGGTAAGAGCGTCTTGCTAGTAACCGAAAGGTCGCTGGTTCGAATCCCGGATTGGTCAGCGTGTGATCATATTATTTTCCCCTTTACCAACAACTGGCCCGCTGGTGTCAGTATAAATCGGTCCAGTAGTCACCTATATGCGAAAGTGTCGTGTGACTATAATCTACAAACAACAACAACTGATTTTAAAAAAAAATCTTAACATAAATTTCAGTTCCATACAGAGGTGGATAACGAAAGAAGATTTATTTTCGAAGATGCAGTGAACTGGGTAAAGGATAAAGAAATTATTATATAGCATAGTTCTAAGTTTTACATAGCGCACTTACTACCTCCAATGGCTGTTTTAGGCGCCATTAGGATCTAAGGCCAGCCGTCCAAGACGCCAACTTGCATCATCGGACAGCTTTAAACGCCCTGGACAGCTGAGCCATTCTGATCAACATCAATGTGGACCTAAGGGAATACAATGTTTTAGACAGAATGACGTCGCGGCGACCAGAGTCGGAACAGAACCCCCGATGAAAGAGTCATTAAATAAAAAGTCGACTTCTGTGATAAAAAGTTCCATCAGCATTGAGATGAGAACTCCTGCACCCAAGGTAAACATTGCACAACTGCGCCATTCTGCTAGCCCGAAGTGTTATAGCTAAATATCTAATGGAGGGATGCTGTCGCAGAGAGTTTTCTCCAGGTCGGTCGGTCTATCTGTTGCTGTCGTCGTAAGGCATGACATGTCCAACCCTGTCTACGTTTTGACGTCGTCTGTCCAGTTCTTTTTTTTTCCTCCTTCCTGCCTCCTTCTACTGTTTTCTTGTATACTGACGTTTTTAGTTTCAGCAAAAAAAGATAAAGAAAGTAAGAGGAAGTCCGTAGCTGAAGAAGGCTAATTTGGAAGATAAAAATGGTCACGGTAAAAGGATACAGAAAAGAAACTTGGAATCCAGCTAAAAGAAAGAAAGTGCATGCGTAGCTGAAGAAGGCTATTTTTGGAAGAGAAAGACGTTGAGTTCACGGTAAAGGATAAAGGAAACCGAGTTCCCGAATAAGACAGAAAGTTGGTGATAATGCCGAGAATGGGGAAAAGAGAAGGAAGCTCGACAGAGCCCGCTTGATTGAAAGGGGTTGAGAAGGACGGGTGAAGGGAATGACTGGCTGGAAGGACTATTTGGAAAGTTGAACAGGTCATGATGAACTAAAAGGATAAAGAATAGAAGTAACGTGATCTAGGGACATGGCATGTCAGAGAAAGTGCTAATATGGAGAAAGAGAAGATAGACAGTCCACGTTTAAATGAAAGTGGGATGAGGGGGGGGGGGGGAGGCGGGTGCAGAAGATTTAAGTGAATTGCTGTAACTTCGAAATGAAACAAGAAAGTTAAAAGAGATAATGATTTTAACTATAAGGGCTAAAGAAAAAAACACTTTGAGTCTGACGGAAGATAGAAGGTCAATGAAAGCGCATTTCGGAGATTGCAAAGAGAATACAGATAATGCACGCTTACATCAACGGGAGGGTGAGTGGATGGATATGGTGGAGAATAGGTGTGTGGATAAGGTGATGCAATGAGGAGGGAGGGGGGGGCAGGCTATTTGGAAGGAACTTGTCTTGATAAACTATAGAATAAAGAAAAGAAGCAACACATCTAACAGGACAGAGAAAGTCAGTGAAAGTGCGGAGAGGTTAAGCAGATAGTGCAGTATTTAATGAAAGGGTAAGAGAGGATTTGGGAGAGGGATTTGGAAGTTAGAGGTGACTGGTTGTAATTCGACTGTCAGTTTGAAAGGTAAGGAGGTCATTATAAACTAGAGAATACAGAAAAGAATAACAGCTTTAGCTGGAGAGGGAGAGTCAGAGAAAGTGCAGAGAGTGAGGAAATATATTACAAAGAAATTAAATGTAAGGTCTATTTATATGCGTCGCATAATGCGCGGTTGAAATTGAAGATAAATGCACAGTTTTTGTTGTTCTATCAGTTTTTGTTGTTCTATAAAGGGATGAAATAGTGCAAGCTGAACGTGAAAAGAAGATGCGGTGAATTATTGGTGCTGAGAAAGAGAAAGAGAGAGAGAGAGAGAGAGAGAGAGAGAGAGAGAGAGAGAGAGAGAGAGAGAGAGAGAGAGAGAGAGAGAGAGAGAGAGAAGACAACAAAAAAAAGAGAGAGAGAGAGAAGGAGAGATTACCACAGCTAGAAAGAAAAGCACTACAGCAGAAGATGCAGGTGTGGAAAACCTCTGAAAGACACGCTGCTGCAGTTACAGACAAATACAAGCAAGAGCCAGAAGTGAGAGAGGTACATGATGCAGCCAGCAAAACTAGTACTGTAAGCAAAGAGTAAAGAAAGTTTAGCGGGTAGGCAGAAAGAACGTTGCTGCTTGCTGCCGCTGCTGTAGCTGTGAGCAGAGACGTTCCAATACACCTATGCTAAGAGCGGCGGCGCCGTCGTCGTTGACTATATATGGAGAGGAGGGGTAGAATAGCAGAGAAGTGGGCTACAGAACTAAAGCCCCACCAAATAACACATATATACGATAGAGCATCCTGAACACTGCCAGCATTCAACCACGTATATATAGCACATTATATGCACTTTGCCTCTCTCGTCTCTCTGGATGGAGCACTGACGTCTATGTACTTCTTCTTCTCTAGGCTGATTCCGTTTTACCTATGCTACACTGTACGCTTTTGAGTGCAGTGGCAAGAAATCGCTTCGGTGTGTTGCTGTTTTCACATATTCGTACAACGTAACTTGCGTGTTATCTTTCTGTAGACCCCAACACTGCCCTCTTTCGACACAATTACTTTAATTTAAAAAAATCGTTTCATGGCTGTTTTCCACCTCACCTCCCTCCCCCGCGTTTTAATCATGCGCCTTACAAGTCCCATTCTTTATATTCATCATCCCTCCCCCACCCTCTCCCCTGCCCCCGCCTCCACTCCGCCTCCTTCAGGAGGCCAACTTCAACATTACTCTTTTCTCTTAAGCTAATCACCATCGACGCCTTCATTTATCATTCTCAATAATCACAGCAACTAACACAACAAAAATAGAAGATATATTACTAGTTTAAGGCTTCAGAAGTGGAACTAAGAAACTTATCCTCTGTAGCACACGAAGAAGTGCTGTAGTACTGAACGGCGTTTTCGTATATGTCGCGTGTCGAATTATGGGTTACTTGAAATTTTCAGTGGTGAAACAGTAGGCTACATTAATTTCAACCATCCATTACTGTGCTACTGTGTATTGTGACACAGATCTACTTACCTGATTTATTATTATATAGTAAAGACTTACAGGGTAGGCCTGCATTAATTCTGAAAGGTAAAGTTGTCCGGATAAACTGAAGGATAAAAACCTTTTTCTTCGTTCTCTCTCTCTCTCTCTCTCTCTCTCTCTCTCTCTCTCTCTCTCTCTTTCTCTCTCTTTCTCTTTCTCTCTCTCTCTCTCTGTTTTTTGTTGGGGCTGGCCGAGGTGGGGATGGGTGATGGAGGAGGCGCAGGGTGTAAGCGTGGGAGTGGGGGTCTTTGGCCCAGCAGCATAAGTTTCAGCATTTAATACACATTATGCAAGTTCACAAAAAGGGAATATATTTATATTATTGCTCGCCTTCATACAACGAGTGAGTTCACGTACACCTAAAAGCCATCTAATATAATTATTCGCCGTACAACAAATAATTTGTCTTTAATTGCTACTGACATTGTAACAGAAGGTATAGTTGGATGTAGTGCCGGTTGGAGCTGGTTGCTATGGAGACCCAAGTGAAAATCAGTCACTCGTACTTGTGCCTAATCTTTTACACATGTCCTCTTCGCAGGCATCACGGTAATAGTAATGTTTATTCGTTATGGTTGATAGGGATGTTATGGTGTTATCAGATAAAAAGAGGCTCGGAATGCCATATCAGTCCACAACGACGCCAGACGTTCAGCCCATACTACGATTTGACAGTCAGCATAATCATTGACTGACTTTACTCTCAAATGAAATGAATCAATCAATCAGTCACCCAAACTTTCATTTTAAAATATCATTATCATCATCACCACCACCATCATTTTCTTGTTTGTTTTCTTATGTATCTTCTTTTTCTTCTTCTTCTTCTTCTTCTAATTGTACTTATTTTTGTTCTTCTGTGTGTAATAATTGCAGGAGAGAGATTCAGTGAGAGAGGGAAACATATGGAGAAAGAGAGACAGGGAGACAGAAAGAGAGAGGGGGAATGGGGAGAGAGGGAGGGAGAGAGAGAAAGACAGAAAGAAAGACAGGGACAGAGAGACACAAAGAGAGACAAAAATGAGAGAGAGAGAAGTGAGAGAGGAGCGAGAGAGAGAGTGAGAGAGAGAGAAGGGGGGAGGACTTCCAGAGAGCTTCAATGTGTAGGTAAAAGGTAAAGGTAGTCCCATAGCCTTGTGGCCGTAGGGGAGCGTGATGTTGGAGATCACACTTATCTTGGGCCAGCGTAATGAGGGTGATGCCCAACTCTCTCCCTCGCTGCTTTACCTTCCCCACCCTCAAGAGAGTAGGTACTCAATCACAGTTGAGTCAACTGGGGGCGTTGTTGTTTGTCGCTTCACACCTTAGCGGTCACCCATCCAAGTGCTAACCGCACCGGACGGTGCTTCACTTTCGACACAGTAGCGAGTGCTCCAACCACTGCACTATCCGACACCCCGTGTAGACCTACGCAAATATTGGCGATTTAATTAAGAAATGTACGCTCATATACATGTAAAGAGCACTCCAATATGCCCACGAAATGCCAATGTTATGTTATGTAATTAGTTTATAGTCCCCTCTCTTCCCGATAAGGATTTTCAGAGAGGAGACAACAAATGCCAATGGCTCATGTCTAGTTAGTTATTCATTGCTTACAGGGTCCAGCGTACTGCAAAGAGCAGAATCAGGACCACAAAATCAAGACCACAACTTCGCTGAAAGAGTATTCGCCCCTGATCCGCATAAAAGATCTGCCGAAACAACCCTAGTGGAAACACTGAAGGCATTCCACCAGCTGGTCACTTTACAATAAAGACATCCCGCGCAGGGGACGCTGATGCTATACTCTAATTTATCGAATCCCCGTTTACAAAAACAAAATAGAATACAAACATCATTATAAAATATCAACAAAATACATACATATAAAATGCCTACATTGCCAAATAATAACATCATAGGAAGCCCCAGTGACCACCTGGCAGAAAGCGTCCAATATTCCCAAGCTGATCCCACAGACCTCACACACAAATGAGGAGTTTTGTCCCAGAAGAGTTTTCAAGAAAAAAGGTAGGTGACTGGTCTAGCGAAGAAGAACATAGTATAGTAGATTGATAGAACAGAGTAGGAATGAGAAAGGACAAAGGAGAAAGACAGCGACAGTGGGAGTTCAAAGCACTAAACTTCCAGAAAGTAGGGATACTATTTATACTGAAACCCACGGAACCCCCACGGGGGTAGCTCATGTCTAAAGAAACAAATGATAGGGACATTCAAATATAAGAATACGCAAGCGGTTTACGAATCAAAGAGGGTAGGTATCCCCAACTGCGGACAGTGTTTCGTTGACCACATTGCATACTCACATGACACAATGACAGATTAGCGATGGGCCGAACATTCACTCATCATCATCATCATCATCATTATCATCATCATCATCATCATCATCATCATCATCATCATCATCATCATCATCATCATCATCATCATCATCATCATCATCATCATCCATACTTTGATTTAGCCGAGAATCAGAATGAGCCAAATGTTGGTCTACCACTGAAAATATTTTGTTAAAACTTCATAGGGACACTGCCTACCAGAATGATTGGCCAGCTTTTGGTGCCATTGGTTTTGCTTGACCTGAAAGGTCAAGGTCGCTGGGTTAACTCTTTGTAATATCTCCTAATATTTAATTAAAAACCACACACACAACAACAAAGCAACAACAACAGATCGGTTGAATCGATTTTGATGATTTGTGGTCGATCATCCCGTAGCAGTCTGTTCGTTGGTCTATCGGTCTATCGGTCTATCGGTCGAACCGTTAGTCGATATTTGCATGTTCTGTTTCAAGCATTTGTTATGCCGTGTCTAAACAATGATTTGACCGATTTGGGTTTTATTTTCCTGCACAGATATGTTAATACTCAGCCTTTTATGTCATTCAATATTTGCTCTATCCCAATGGTCAAAGTCACTGCTATGCATCATTTTGTAAACACGATTTGCGCTATATCACAAAATTGCTTACCCAAATTACATTTTATATTGCAGATAGATCAAAGATTGATCAATCGTTCCATGTTTTCATTTTTCTTCTTTAGAATAAAACAGACAGAACATGTTCATGAAATTAACAGTTTTGAAAATTAATATCTTTTTCTCTATGTGTGAGATTATCTACTGTAGAAATATATTTGAATGACTCTGCGATCTTGTTTCTCTTTCCTAGTTCATCCATATCTGCTCATTCCATTTCTTTCTTTATTTCTGTCAAAGATTTCAAGCTTTCAGGCACATGTCCTTCACACAACAAATCAGTTTCAGTGTTCTTTAGTTAGACGGGCTAGCAAAACAATGTAGCCGGTCCCGTTCACCAATGAAGATCGAACACTAGAGAATCGATTCAGTGTCCGTGGTACCGAGCTTCCCTGTCTCTGAAATCGATCCTTTGGCCTTCTGGTAATATAATAGCATAACCTGCGTAGGTTTAACACCGAAGATTGCTTTGGACACTTGAGACGGAAGCACAGACTACAGAACTACTAAATGAAGTAGGGCTTACTTAGTTCGTGGAAAATCTGTTGAGGCGGTAAAAGAAGATCACTGGTGAAGGAATCGGAAGGCCTTTAGCCTGATGACCAAGCAATTGGGCATCGCCGAAGACAGATAGTCTACAGTTCAGAGCACGGCAGTCTCCGGACGGAATATACGACACAACTGGTCGTTCAACAGAACAATAAAAACATAGGACCATCCAAATACTGGTTAAAAAAAATTAGAACTTTAGTTTATTCTAAAACACTTAAACCTGTAAAATGTTGCAACAGGCTACTGGACAACTTTCGCACAATGAAAAACAAGAAGGTCATAGTATTTTTACCAAGGGATCTTCTTTCTACAGTACTTCGGACAGAGGTTTTATAACCTTTTATTTTCTAAACTTTTTTTATTTGTATTTTCCAAAACATGCATGCAAATATTAAAATTTTACATTCTCAAAGACTGGAGGGGAAAAAGGACATAAAGAGATAATATTACAATATAGAACGAAGGATTCCCAGCTCCTTATATCACATGTACAAGTTGTCAAAACAAAGTCATACAGTTCAGATATGCACAGCTCTCGTATTAGACTCTACAGACATATTTGATTTTTATTTTGAGAAAGAGAAAGGGCAAGAGAGAGAGAGAGAAAGAGAGAGAGAGAGAGAGAGAAAGAGAGAGAGAGAGCATTGTGGAACATCATTTTACAAATGATACAAAACCAGATTTAGTTGGCAGTGAAAAGTACATACATACATGTAACTATAAGGTGTAAGCACTTATCTGCCGTCAAACAATGATAAGTATGGGTGCCATGCTAGTACACATTTTTCATATCTTTTTTGTAAGAAGGCCGTGTGTTTTTCTACTTCATATCGACTTTTCAGCACAGCTGTAAAGGACCTGTAAAGTGGAATATTTTTCTTCATTTTACATTTGTAAATAACTGATTTTGATAATAAAATTAACCAGTCTAATATTGTGCCCGTTCTTATATTTCTGTCACAACCCAATATTACGAGATGTTTGCTGAAGTGGAACGAACAGCATTATAACACTTAAAATTTAAGGCTGTTTCAAGTTCAGTCCAAAACGTTTGAACGAAAGGACACTTAAAGAAAAGTGTTGTATGTTTTCCCTTTCACCTTCACAAAAGGTACAATTAATATGTTCTACTCCAATGCTAGTTAATACAATATTGGTTCCTATTATTCCATGAATTATTCTAATTTTCAGCCACTTCCATTTGATTTCCCTTATTTCTTGTATTTTCTTAAATATTATTTTCCGTTCTACTGTGCGCCTCATTCTCCCGTCCCAGTTTTAACAACAATTTGGTTTTACTTCATTTTTAACTAATGTATCATACAATATCCTCGCACCTCTCGTAGTGGTACCTATAAGTCTCAACACTTTCCTATCCTATCCTATCCCGTACCTCGGAGGTCGTAGGGGCACCACAGATGATCGTTTAACCAGCTGCCGAGGACAGGGAAAGATGGAGTAGTAACTACTGTCCTCGGCAACTCTGAAGGTTTCGCTCAGTGTCAAACCAGTCCATTCTCGAATGTTGTACTCCAACCTCTTTTTCGGTCTTCCTCTTCTTCTACCTCCTTGCACTGTGCCTTGCAGGATGGTCTTTGCAAGACCTGATGATCTGGTGACGTGGCCATACCATCGGAGTTTCCGTTTTTTCACCACTGTGAGCAGGTCATTGTGTTGTCCAATGGCTTGTGTGATGACCTGTCGGACTTCGTCGTTGGTGATGTGCTGGGTACAGGAAATGCCCAGAAGTCTTCTGTAGCACCTCATCTCCATGCTTTGTATTCTTCGTTGTAGATCTGCTGTGAGGGTCCATGTTTCGCAAGCGTATAGGAAGATGGAGATGACAAGGGAGCGCAGCAGTCTTATTCAACACTTTTCTATTGTTATAATCAACAACGTTAGCGGTAGCTAGTTGCAGTCCACTCCGGCGAACATATTTCTTAACAGCCTCTACACAACCATAATATACTAAGAAATTAATAGTAATTCTATATTTTTAAATAAAAGCTTCAAAACTTTAAGAAATTGCCATTGTCATTCAACAAACTTCCAAATGCACCTTTTTCAATCCAATCTGGAAAGTAAATTGTTTTCGCTTCAACAAAAATATTATTATTACACAATAATGGCTCCGAATAAATTTCCTCAGCGCAGTCAAGTCCAATTTTATCTCCCAGAATTTCATACGCCCTAAGAACGTCACACCAGGAAGGGTTAATATTTTTTCAATACACAATTTGTTACCAAGCTTATTAATTAATAACACCCTATCATTTACAGTGTTAATTATATTTTTCCATTTATGCTTAGTCTTCATCAACTTTATGATCCAAGTTATTTTTAATGCGTTCATATAATGGCGTACATCTGGGATATTAATACCTCAATCAGGGATACTTTTAATTAAGGACTCTTTAGAAATCTTATCATTTTTATTATTCCAAACAAAATAATGTCAAAATACTTGTTTGAATAGAGTTGATAATATAGTCTGGGCGATTAGGCAGTAACAGCCACAGATATACGAGCTTCGACAAAATCATTTATTTATTTTCTAAACTTGTCACATGCATTAAAGATCATGCAACCCAGCTTTAATTTTACATAAAACATCGTTTGCACAGAAAGTCAGTTGCGTGTCCCGTATATCTGAATCTGTGGTCCGATCCACTGGTTACCGCAGTGAGTGCATGAGTGAGAGTAAAGAATGAATATAGGCATGTTGGGAAGGACCAATGCATGCCCTGTACAGGAACTGATTGACATAACAGACTTGTACTTTCGTTCATTACCAAAAATGAGACAAGACCGATAGCACACAATGTGGAGAACCTAGACTTTAGGGAAAACCACATTGTTTGTAAGTAAGAATGAACTGAGTGAAAAATCAGTTGTTCATATTTGCCATCGTATCACTGGTAGGCTATCAATATCTATATCAGTAACATTTTAAATCGGTGCTGCAGAGACATATTTTCCATTTCCATCACCATTTTCCATTCCTTATAAGTCAAGTTTCGTTTGAAATTCTGTCCGTGCAGAATATAACTATGTCTTTCAGAGTAACTATATTTCAGAGTATAACTATGTCCTTCAGAGTATAACTATATTTCAGAGTATAACTATGTCTTTCAGAGTATAACTATATTTTATAGTATAACTATGTCTTTCAGAGTATAACTATGTCTTTCAGAGTATAACTATATTTTAGAGTATAACTATATTTTAGAGTATAACTATGTCTTTCAGAGTATAACTATATTTTAGAGTATAACTATGTCTTTCAGAGTATAACTATATTTTAGAGTATAACTATGTCTTTCAGAGTATAACTATATTTTAGAGTATAGCTATGTCTTTCAGAGTATAACTATCTTTCAGAGTATAACTATGTCTTTCAGAGTATAACTGTCTTTCAGAGTATAACTATGTCTTTCAGAGTATAACTATGTCTTTCGGAGTATAACTATATTTTAGAGTATAACTATGTCTTTCATAGTATAACTATATTTCAGAGTATAACTATGTCTTTCAGAGTATAACTATATTTCAGAGTATAACTATGTCTTTCAGAGTATAACTATATTTCAGAGTATAACTATGTCTTTCAGAGTATAACTATATTTCAGAGTATAACTATGTCTTTCAGAGTATAGCTATATTTCAGAGTATAACTATGTCTTTCAGAGTATAACTATATTTTAGAGTATAACTATGTCTTTCAGAGTATAACTATATTTTAGAGTATAACTATGTCTTTCAGAGTATAACTATATTTCAGAGTATAACTACGTCTTTCAGAGTATAACTATATTTTAGAGTATAACTACGTCTTTCAGAGTATAACTATATTTTAGAGTATAACTATGTCTTTCGGAGTATAACTATATTTTAGAGTATAACTATGTCTTTCAGATTATAACTACGTCTTTGGGAGTATAACTACGTCTTTTAGGACCTTGATTTTTTTTAAAAACTAATGTGGACGATTTTCCTTCAGTGCTTGAAAGCGAGACAGAGACTAAAGGACCATTTCAGACAATAGTGTAATACAGCGATTTACATTGTATTAAAAAAACATTAAAAAATGCTTCTCCAACAACCCACACAACTGCTCATTCACACTCGAACTCACACCCACACCAACACACATACACATACACACACGTCTGCATTCATGTCATTTTGGGGTTTTGGACAAAATGTAGTCATCAAAAAGCGTTCTTTACGGACAAAGCGCAAAATTCATCTAAAAAAGTAAGAATTAATTTTTTTTAAATGGCCCTTTTCGTCAAAACGTTGACCTATTTCGTCATTTAACCCTAACCCTTATCCTAACCTTTTACTTCAAAGTTGTCCACAAAACAGCCCGTCCCGGATGCGGCACTCCCATGTACTTAAAACAGTTCCCTGTGCTACAAGAGCACTCCCATGTACTAAAAAAAAACTCTCCCACGCACTTAGAAAAAAGTGGGGCGCTGAAAAAAGTGGGGCGCGAGCTAAATGCCCCATTTTGTGCATAAAAACGCAAGTTTAGCACCCCATATGTCCATGAATACGCGCCCACAGACACAAACACAAACACATACAAACACACACACACACACACACGTGCACCGCACAGCACCTATTACATGTATTAAACATATTACAAATCAGCACCCAGATCAACAAATACATTCGTTTCCATTAGATACAGAAAGAACATCGGCTTTAAAACAGCTGCTTTCACTTGAATGCAATTACAACACCTCGTTTTTCATTCAAGTGGCTTTTGTTTATCGGGACCCAGTAAATAAAAACAACATAACTCAGAGAAGCCCAAGAGTGAGTTTGAGGTCGTATATAACGCTAAAACCCTGAAGCAAATTCCAGCACTCTTTCTCGAACGGAAATACGCGTTTAAATAAAGTAAAGGTGAACGTTTATCCGTTGAACTTTCCGCAGTATGGGGAGAGCTGTTAAGAGTCTTTCTTTTCTAATGATCAGCTTTGCCAGGGCTGTACCCCTTTCCTCTCCCTCGCTGCATTTCCTTTTTCAGTTCATAATTGAGCCAAGTTAAAGAAAAATCGACGCGTGCTCATCGGCAGGATGAAGGAAGCGTGATAACCAATCAACGCGTTTATACTAATGCTGTCTCTGAAACTCAGTATTGTGTCTTTACTTGACTTGATTGGAATCAGGCGAAAGCATCCGAGCTTGATGCAAACAAAACACAGTAGCCTTGTTAGTTGTGACTTTTTTTTGGTCTTTCCTTTTCTCTGTATAGCTTTTTCTTCACTGCAACGACCATAAATACATACTTTACCACTTGTTATTTCGTCTCCACGAATTTAAATATAGCAATACATCTAAATAAAATAATGAGGCATCGTCTGCGTCGAATTACCAATGTCCAGTAATATAAGACGCTCGGTGTGTTCAGTTTTCATAATGCTTGTATTACGTATAGAATTTTTAAGAGTACGTTCTGTTTTGAAGATTATTTAGTTTCCTTGTCACCTCTATCGAGAAGAAACTTATTGAAATTTAGGCTCAGCTGTCACAAACTGCCAATTTAATCACTTAGATATTTGAATATTCAGAGAGAAGATAGAATGTGTGCTCTGTGTGATCTGGATGAACTAGGTGATGAATTTCATTATCTGTTTAGATGTACAAATTCTGTGTTGGTTATTAACAGACTTTCTTTAATACCTCAATACTTCAGGAATCACCCGAATGCCTATAAGTTAAATCAGTTATTGAACTCTAAATCTAAACGCAGATTGTCTGATTTGAGCCGTTTTATAGGGATTATTTTTTCACTTTTCCAGTAGTGACGCACAGTTCTCTTTTAATTTTATGTCAAACTTCTATTTTCATGTTTGGACGAATATAATCAAAGAGTAGGTTGCTAAATTTAAGCCGCTTTATTGCAGTTTGAGTTATGTCACTATTTATATATTGTGCATTCCCTTTTGTCTTATTTTGTGAACCATGCAATGCTGTACATTTTTCTTTCCATGTTGACTCAACATAAAACTTTACACGGATGTTTGAAATTTCAGAGGTTTATCTTGTGATACCTATGGAGCAGCTTTTTTTGTGCCGTTCATTGTTTTTTAATGTAATTCCCCATCCCCCCCTTTTCCCATTTTTGGGCTAAAATGCCCCCTGGGCTATGAGCCTTGTTTCATGATTTAATTATATGTGATTTTGTTAATAAAAGGACAAAGGACAAAGGACTAAACAGATTATAGAGTTCGTCCTGGAAATTGAAAAGAATGGTCAAGATCCCTAAAGGCCTATCTTAATTGGATGGTTCGCGGAGGTTCATGAACTGTTTTTTTCTTGGTTCTCAGATCACGAACCTAGGTGGAAAGGGAACAAAATATAGGCCCTACTGAACGCCGCTCTCATAAGAACAGGCCCACACACACGCACAAGGTGTTAACTCTGGCGCTTCACCTCTTGAAACAAATCAAATTTGACCAAGTTTACATTCTAAATCAGTATGCAAGCCTTTATTTTAATTACGAACCTTAATTACTGTTTTGCTGACGAGATCAATAGCGGGGAGGGGGGAATAATAGAAAAGCAAACATAGGTCCCATAATAGAGAAGTGCCGACTGTACGAACATGCAGGCAAACGCAATTTCAATCGTAAACTGTCTTCCGGCTAGGTTGCACCTTCTCAAGATTGTATTTTAAACACAGCACGGTAGAAGACATCTCCGATAAGAGTGTAAGTAAATATTAACGCTTGCAGCAAAGGAATGTATATTGTTCCCGGTTTGTCTATTTCACGGAGAAATTCAAACAGTTCAGCTGAGACTCGCCTAGTACCTCATTCTCACAAGTTAGAGGCAAACGTAAGCCTCGACAAGTCTCAGCTATGCAGTAGGGGGAGAAACAGTTCCTGCCATTTCAGTATTTTGTTTTCAAAGGAGTTTGTTGGCCCCATAGGCCCTTGCGTGAAAATTACTTTAAAAACTTGAGCAATGGAAACCTGTTTACTCTGCAGTCATTTTGGCCCTCTATTTTTGAGTCCTATGTCTTCACTCTCTTTGTTGAAGTGGTGGTGGGGGGTAGGAGTGTGTGGCTAAAGCAGGGATGGAGGGAGTGAGAAAAGCTTGTTCGTCTTCCACCGAGAGTTTGAAGAAGCAAGCACGTAGCCATATTGTATCTTCTGATCATTCTCTGGCATAATTATAATGAACATTTTCTTGCTTCGGCTTTACAATGTAGGCCTATCACTATTACTTATTTAAGGCATAGCATTAGGATCATTATGTTTTTATATATTTAGTAAACGTAATGTACTTAACCACATCTGCATTCATACCTAGCATTAGCAAAATTAATTCGGCTCTTCTGTACGCATCATATCTAACTAATACCAAACGTTTAACATCTGTTCTTCATACCTTGACATTCACTAACTTTCTGTTCTTCAGAAAAACGGCACTGCCGTTATACCGTTGAGTGCTTTTACTATGTTAAAATCCCACCAATCAAGCGTGGTAGCAGCAGCCACTTCGTGCCAGGCTCATCATTTGCCTGCAGCATGCCTCAAAACCCCACTGAGTATCAAAGCATGCTGTTGTCTCATCCCGAGTCTGTGTTCTCCAGAGCATTTTATTTTATCCTATCCCGTAACTCGGAGGTCGTAGGGGCACAGCAGTTAAAAAAAAAGAGGTAAAGGTAGTCCCATAACCTGTGGCCGTAGGGGAGCGTGATGTTGGAGATCACACTTATCTTGGGCCAGCGTAATGAGGGTGATGCCCATCTCTCTCCCTCGCTGCTTTACCTTCCCCACCCTTAAGAGAGTAGGTACTCAGTCACAGTTGAGTCAACTGGGGGCGTTGTTATTTGTCGCTTCACGTTTTGCGGTCACCCATCCAAGTGCTAACCGCACTGGACGATGCTTAACTTGCATCAATTGCGCTATCCGACACCCCAGGGGCACCGCAGATGATCGTTTAAACAGCGTACTCCATCCTTCTCTGTCCTCAGCAACCCTGACGGTTTCGCTCAGTGTCAAACCAGTCCATTCTCGAATGTTGTCCTCCCACCTCTTTTTCGGTCTCTCTCTTCTTCTACATCCTTGCACTGTGCCTTGCAGGATGGTCTTTGCAAGACCTGATGATCTGGTGACGTGGCCATACCATCGGAGTTTCCGTTTTTTCACCACTGTGAGCAGGTCATCGTGTTGTCCAATGGCTTGTGTACGGTTTGTCAGACTTCGTCGTTAGTGATGTGCTGGGTATAGGAAATGCCCAGAAGTCTTCTCTAGCACCTCAACTCCGTGCTTTATAATTTTATCATCAGGCGTATTCCTTGAGTGGCCTTGAACCAGTACGCAGAGTGTATGTGCCTCTGGCCGACAGAATGAAGGAGCACATTTTACCATTGAAGAAAACAAACACAGATGGTCTCGAACCTTTACTATTAGTAGCCCCCAAAAGGGAAAAGTATACATGTATATCCAAAAAAATGGTATACCTAGATGTCCAAAGTCCGCAGTTCTGACAGTCCACAGATTGATGCAAAGAGATAGTCAAAAGCGGTAATTTCTACATAAAATCACCATCAAAATGTCCAACAAGACTCGCTTGATAAAAATACTGAACGAAAGTAAAGACTTCATCACAACCCTAATCCAAACATTTACATCGAGCTAATGCAAAACTCAGGCCATCGCCCAAACAGCGTGTAGCTGAGGATTCCATCTTCTCGTTTCGCAAATGTTCAGGTATTATATACTTATGGTCATCACCATGTCCGTTTTGTCGATCGACCTATCCAATTCTCACAAGGTCGGACTTGACCTCCAGGTCCAGCTTACTAAATAATAGTTTGATGTCGTCAGGAACGAATCCAATTTATCTAAGACGATCACTTGCTGCAAGCTGGCGAAAATGCATAGACATCTCAGCCGTCCCAACTGACCAGTAACAGAAATCATCTGGCTAAATTAACTTGGAACTTTGTCCTTTTATTAAACAAACAATACAACAGTCAATATTAAATTAGGCTACTAGCCCAGGGGTGGGCCGTATAGCCAGACAACGATATATTATGATACTGATGATAATGGTGTTAGTTGTGATGTTGATAATGATGATGATGATGATGATGATGATGATGATGATGATGATGATGATGATGATGATGATGATGATGATGATGATGATGATGATGATGGTGATGATGACTGAGAGACCCTCTTGCGGTAGGCAATGAGTGCACTGATACACTTCAGCTAGGTGAAAAAGCTATATGTGCAAAGTGAGCGTATTGCCCAGCATGTACCGTTATATAACGGTGTACAATTACATTATTACTAAAAACTGGCATTGGGACTGCTAAAAGTTTGTTCACATGATTATGAGTAAAATGCTGCAACGTTTTGCTCTGAAAAAGACTTTTCTTCTTTTTTTTTTTTTTTTTTTTTTTTTTTTTTTTTTTTTTTACTAAAGGCGAAATTTTAGGAAATGTTATACGACTGGTTTGGGCTTTTATTTTTTATTTTTTATTTATTCTGCTAAAAAGGTATTGGTCCAGATTTTAAATTCCTGTAATCTTACCTTTAGTGTCTGTCTTTTTCTTATATTGTAGACAGAGGCGCTAGTCACCCCTTTTTATTTAAAGGGCCAGTTTTGTGAGGACGATGTTTATCTCCTCGCTGCCACTCATGCTTTACCTTCCCGCCTCAAGCCGGTGAGTCATGAAACCTTCGGATGAGAGTATAAACTGAGATGTGACTTAGGTACGAGACTATTGAGGTCACCGAGGGTTTTCTCCGGGCACTCCGGTTTCCTCCCTCCCTTCGTTAATGGTACGGGACGCAGTAAAAAAATCAAAAATTAAAATTCGATTTTCTTTCCGTCTTCTAATAGCGATCTCCCTGCCTTCACACCACCTGTTTGAGTGATGGATGTATATTTGGTGTGTGTGAGGGTGGATGAGACAGGTGAGCGTGTATGTTGGTATAGATCGCCGCGCTTTGAGCCTGAATGATTTGGGGAAAGGCGCGTATAGCATCCTGTATTGTTGTTATTATTATTATTATTATTATTATTATTATTATTATTATTATTATTATTATTATTATTATTATTATTATTATCTTGTATGTGCACGCATGCATTCCATCGAATGAACTTTAAAGATCCTGACGCTCGTGTCCAAAACGGGTGAGTGCCGCTACACAAATACACCCAGCACGCACTAGGTCCCTTCTCCCCATCTCCGATCGCCCAGGAGTGTCCTCAGTCATCGGGGCGTCAGACTATGCGTCCAACGGCTGGGAGTGGGCGCCTAGGGCGGCCTGATCAGTTAGATCCTATTTCGGCCAGCGCCTTGAGCGGTTCTTGAGCTGGAAAAGCGCTTTATAAAAGTGAATAAATAACTAAATAATAAATACATAAAAATAAAATAACTTTAAATGTTTAATTTCAAAAAATAAAAAATTCAATTCTCTTTCCGTCTTCTAATAGCGATTTCCCTGCCTTTACACCACCTGTTTGAATGATGGATGTGTATTTGGTGTGTGTGAGGGTGAATGAGACAGATGAGCGTGTATGTTGGTATAGATCGCCGCGCTTTGAGCCTGATTGATTTGGGAAAAGGCGCGTATATAGCATCCTGTATTATTATTATTATTATTATTATTATTATTATTATTATTATTATTATTATTATTATTATTATTATTATTATTATTATTATTATTATTATAATTATTATTATTATTATTATTATTATTATTATTATTATTATTATTATTATTATTATTATTATTATTATTATTATTATTATTAATGAGTACACATACATATAGGCACTCCAGCTCAGTGACCAGGTACCCATTCACCGTTGTACTTGTGTGATCCGGCGAGATTGAGAGCACTGAAGAACTTGGGGGTAAAAAAAAAAGACTCCCAGTGAACTAAGTTAAGTCTTATTCATAAACACGGCAGACAGTTCCTTAACAAGCAAGGAAAGCGAAAGCATCAGAACATCCTTAAGGCAAATTGAAGTTAAGGATTCGCCACCGTACAAATGAAACGGTGCCAACCAAGCTGACGGTGGGTATTGCTGCTGACAAGAATAATAAAGTGTACTCGACCGATCTTACCTATGTCACGGTTTGTTATAGACAAGAGGAGAGGTGTAAGTATTCCTAAAAAGCCGTGGGAGGAAAAGAAATATTAAACGAATGGTATGGACTTATAGCAGCTTCAGTAGGCGGGGGAGGGGGAAGGAGGGAGAGAGAGGGAGAAAGAGAGAGAGAACAGGTTTTAATTGCTAAAGTGCACTCTTGAGAACTTAAATGACTTTTTGAAACATTCCTTATTCAGTTAAGGATTGTACACGTCACAGAACATATTAATGTTCAGACTTGCTAATAAGCACTGTCACACCGTTTCGGCCGTGACTGCGCTTTTGGCATGAAAGAAGCAGGTACGCAACTGATAGTCTGGCAAATTTCCAAAGTTCTTGCCTATGGCTGAACTCACTGAGCATGTCTATCAACAGTTAAGGTGCGCTGTGTAAGAGCTGCCCATTTGACGGAAATTTCGATAAAAACCCAAACTTTAGTGTAATCGCTGAGAGAAATCGACCCATGGAATTCCATTTATTTCATTTAAGGTCTGTACATATTTTGATTTTAGACCTTAAACACACACACACACACACGCACACACACACACACACACACATACTTTTAACAATTAAACTATTAATAATGTAACAATTTAAACGAATGAAAACTATCATACAAATTCCTGAACAGTTTCACAAAATCCATATCGCTCGGTCAGTTTCTCAAAGTGCAGATCATACCAGATTTAAGTAATTTAGGATCCCAAAGAATCAATCCCACCGCTTCAAAAACCGAATTAAATTGGCAAACCACCATCTAGTCATCAAAAACCACGACAACACAAATCCAGGACTAAACACACGTTGAAGTGATCATTTAACTGACTTTTGTCATAGTCACTGTCAAACGACATTCTCAACACCAAACTCAACTATATCATATACACACCAACTATTTAAGTAATCTGTGGTCGCATATTGTCGTCACTGTATTTATTTATTTATTTATTTATTTATTTATTGTCAGAGTACCATATTAATAGCAGCAATACATTTAGTTAATTTCAGTCTTAATGAAATTGCTCTCTCTCACTCTTTCTCTCTTTTTTTCCCCAGATAATATAAGGAATTAATCTTAAGATATAAGTACTATAGAGTTCTGATTTTTAAAAGAAACTGTCCAATCGGACTGTAAATCAAAGCAGTCGAAATCTTGTAATAATCATGAACCTGTATATTTTGGAGACTGGTTAAATATGGAATTCGGTTGGTAACAAACGACCCTGGAAAAGATTATCCAACTGCATAGTTCTTGTTACATTTGTTTCTTTCTTCTGCTTCTGTTTCTTCTTCCAAAAGGTTGTCTGGTTTATTCGCAAACACCATGTAACTTAAAAGATGTCTGGTGAAGCTATACACGAACGAAACCGGCCTTTCGTCACTTATTGCCAGCAGGGCACAGGCCGGAGGTTCTTGCACGGTTTTATAAGGAAGCACGGCCACAACCGGAAATAACGGAGGACACATTCAAGAAAAGAGTAAAATTTTTAGTTATATTTTATTAATTAAATTATGAAGACTATTAAAAGCAGATAACAAATTTCGATAATTTACAAAGTAGGAAATGAAGATTTGCAAAGTTCATAATCAAAGCATTCAGCTTGAGATTAAAGAAAAAAAAATCGTGTCCACATCCGGTATCAAGGTTCTGTTACTAGCAGCGTGCTGATACTTGCAAGCTGCATCTCCACATTTATACCTTGCATATCTGGCGTCATGGATTCCATTCTGCCAGCGTCTTTAAAGTCAAATGCAATTGGCAGGACGAATAACAGGTAAGAAAAAACACTAGGGTTATAATTGCTACGAAAGTGAAGATGCCGCGAGGCTGCAGATATCCTATATGTCAAGCTGTTCCGAACTGCAAGCCAATTTTCATTGAAAACTTAAAAAAATCATTGCGTGCAAAGGAATGGAAGCTGCATTTTCTTTTACGAAGGATGTGTAAGTGATAATATTAGTGTAGATGTGGAAATATTGTGTATTAAAACATTATGTCCTTTCTACTTGGCCTTGCAGCGCTGAAATATTTATCCTAGGGTATGGGAGGACCTGTTGGTTTTTAGTACAAAAACTTATCGTTGCATCTTCTATTAATGTAGAATAGCTTTTTTTTCCAAAATGACGAATTTCTTCCTTCAATTGCAAATTTATGGAGGAAATCCCGGAAATCTCTCTCTCTCTCTCTCTCTCTCTCTCTCTCTCTCTCTCTCTCTCTCTCTCTCTCTCTCTCTCTCTCTCTCTCTCTCTCTCCCCCAATCCTTCCGAAGAAAGCCTACATCCTTCTTTCTTTTTCCCCCTCCCATCCCACCACTTCCCTCCCCGTGTGCACCTCTTCCCACTGACTGCATCTCCTTTTCTCTCTCTACCTCTCTCTGTCTGTGTTTGTGTTTCTCTCTCGCGCGCGCTCTCTCTCTCTCTCAAAATAAAAAGCCAATCCACTTCAGATCATTAGCGCCAATCTTCCACTCAAAGGGCTACCTTCCTTTTTACCTTTAACCCTTTCGCTGCGTGGTAGTATTCAGAAGAGCAATCGAGGGCTTCAGCAAAGCTGGTGCTGCTGTGTCCATCAAGGCATAACTAACTGCACGGTGCAACACTGCATCTGCTTATGAAAACGATGATGGCATGATGTCCATCTATATCGCTCAGGTATCTATCCATAAAAGAAAACGCCGCACGCATAAAGGGGCGCAAAGCACGGAGAATATTCGCCTACACAATCATGAGACGTGACAATAATTATTGTGAGTCCATTCTGTTGTAGTTTCCTTTCGATTATGCATAAGAAAATGTCTTTGGTGTCCAAAATGTAGCCCGTTTCGAAAGCCGAGAGCTTTGCAAAGTTGTGTAACTTATTTTATTTACTGAATTATTTATTTAATCGTTCTTATGTAGAGCTTTTCCAGCCCAAGAGTTGCTCAAGGCGCTGGCCAATACAACCTAGGCTCTAACTTTAGCCTCCCGAGGTGCCCACTACTTCTACGAAACTGCTCGCTAGGACGCTTTTGTGGCTCCATAAAACGGCCTTTGGAGCAATCTCGCAAGTCGATGTCTAAAACAAGGGACGATACTCCGTCCAGAAACAAAAAATGGCAGCTGAAAGGCAAACGATTGCTGTTTTGAATTTAGTTATTGTAATTATTGTAAAACTACTCTAAGGGATGTCGGTGTTGATTCTTTACAGGGCCCAGGGAGATACTGATTAGAGTAAGCTTCCTATCCTATCCTATCCCGTAACTCGAAGGTCGTTGGGGCACCACAGATGATCGTTTAACCAGCGTACTCCATTTTTCTCTGTCCTTAGCAAATAGGGGTGTTCGGTTCTACCGGTTTTCCGGTTAAAATCGGTTCGACTTTCTCACGGTTCGGTAAGCCGATTTGGACTTAAAAAAACGGAAAACCGCGGTTTTTCTAAGGGACATCACTCGTCCCGTAAAGTACTAGCAAAATGGCAGAAACAGAGACATTCGTAGCGAACACGCGTGGGAAAGCTGACATTTGGAGATTCTTTCTCCTGCGAGAGACAGAAGCAGGAAAGGTTGGCCATAATACCGGTTACTGTAAAGAGTGTAAGGCAAGTATTAAACTTGGCGGTGGCACTTCAATTCTCAATGCACACATTCGCCGACACCACCCTTTGCCAGCCACCCAATAGATCTAACCCACAAGTCCTACATGCTAGATCTAGTCCGTGTACCAGCAGCGCTGACGCTGACGTGAGCATTGTGACTGAAATTTAAGGAGGTGCCAGTACAAGTAAAGGCAACACAAAACAAATGACGATCAGTGTCTCACTCAAAAAGAAGCAGTTATATCCAGCTAACTCCAAGAAAGCATCCGAAATCAACGAAAAGGTGACAAAATTCATCGTGAAAGAACTTCAGCCGTTCCGAATTGGGGAGAGTCGGTATTTCAAAGATATAAATAAATATCTATTTATACAAACGTGTATGAAGTGCGTTCGTTACACAAGAATCCAACGCCGTGTTCATGCCTGTCATCTCTCCCGCTGAAATAAAGCTTGTGGCTTTTGTCGGTCGTTGTTTAACTTATGCCTTTCCAGCGCAGTTCGACGATACCTAAAATGTTTCATCGATAGTGGTCCATCCAGCTCGTGGGCCAGTTTTTCTAATTTTTCCTCCGCAGTTAGGGTCCTGACATTCCAGGTTCCTATGACGATGTTGTCTCTCGTGTGAATCTTGCTAAATTGTCCAACCTATCCCATCCTATCCTATCCTATCCTATCCTATCCTATCCCGTAACTCGGAAGTCGTTGGGGCACCACAGGTGATCGTTTAACCAGCGTACTCCATCTTTCTCTGTCCTCAGCAACCCTCATAGCTTCGCTCAGTGCCAAGCCAGTCCATTCTCGAATGTTGTCCTCCCACCTCTTTTTCGTTCTCCCTCTTCTTCTATCCCCTTAGACTGTGCCTTGCAGGATGGTCCTTGCAAAGCCTGATGATCTGATACCGTGGCTATACCACCGGAGTTTCCGTTTCTTCAATGTGAGCAGGTCATTGTGTTGTTTAATGGCTTGTGTGATGGTCTGTCGGACTTCGTCGTTGGTGATATGATGGGTATAGGAAATGTAGCATCTCATCTCCATGCTTTGTATTCTTCGTTGTAGATCTGTTGTGAAGGTCCATGTTTCGCAAGCATATAGGAAGATGGAGATGACAAGGCAGCTCAGCAGCCTTACCTTTGAATGCAGACTGATGATCCTGTCTTTCCAAATGGGCTTCAACCTTGTCAGGGCAGCAGTTGTTTGTGCGATCCTGGATAGGACTTCCTGTCCGGACCCATTGTTTGATACAATGACTCCTAAATATTTGAAGCTATGCACTGTGTTGAGGAATTGACCTTGGACTTGGATGTCCGTGTTGATGCCATTGGTGTTGTTGGTCATCATTTTGGTCTTCTCTGCACTTATTTTCATTCCAAAGGCTCTGGAGGTGGTGTCCGGCCTCTGCACAAGCTGTTCAAGTTCTTGTTCTTCTCCTGCTAATCCATCAATGTTATCCGGAAAACGAAGGTTGGAGATTGCTCTACCCACTATGCTGACTGTGCCTTCGTGATCTGCAAGGGCATCTGACATGATGCGCTCTAGGAAGATGCTGAAGAGTGTTGGAGCCAGTAGGCATCTTTGACGCACACCGATTGTTGTTCTGAACCATTTTCCGATGGCGCTGTTATGGAGGACTACACTGGTAGCCTTGTCATACAGGCTTTTTGATGACCTCAATAATTTTAGGACCGATGTTGTACACTCTCATGGTTGCCCACAGAGCTGCATGCCAGATTCGGTCAAACGCTTTCTTGAAGAGTACGAACACATGATATAGATGTTGTTGGTGCTGTAGGTATTTCTCGCAGATTATTCTGAGGTTGAAAATCTGTTCAATGGTACTTCGCCCTGCCCTGAATCCTGCTTTTTCTTAAGCTATGATTTGTTCAGCTTGGGATTTCAACCTGTTGAGTATTATATTCAGGATGACCTTGCTGGGATGGCTGATGAGGCTGATGATGCGATAATTTTCACACTCCTAAATGTTACTTTTTTGTCTATCAGTAACACACTTATTACCTCCGTCCTGGTGACCAACGAAAGGCGCGGTCCTTGGTGACCCGGGTGACGACCGATCCGGTATGGAGTGAGTAGTTCTTTTCATCATACGGGCAAGAAAGACCTGGCGGGGCCCAATCCTCTCCAGGCTGTTGGCCACAGCCGAAATCCAGAGTACAGTGTGGCTAGCCTTGGCCCCGAGCATGTGGTCGTTGAACCTATAGTAACGTGAGGTTCCTCCGTCCTGGCCAGTGTCTTCTGTATAGAAGACATTCGCCCAGTGATGCCGTGCTGACATCACCCCTGTTAGTCGCCTGTTACGAAAAATGTTGGGTCTATTTTATTCTGTACCCGAACCCACAGTGCAGAGTAAGCTTATATACGTCGGCCAAGTTTAAGCTATTTTCACTTCAGGGATATGCATGAGAGAATTTGTTGCAAAAGAGAGCGCACCGGGGAAGCGTAAGCTAACAAACTCTGTGCGGCATCAAAAGGGTTAACCTTTACTGTTTCGCACCTGGTTTGTGTCTTCAAGGTAGAAAGTTGGGCAGGGTGGCGCTGGTTTGTTTGTAATCTAGATTTGCATCCTCCGCAACCGCTGCTGAACAACATATAGATGCATGACAGATTAGCAAGACATTGGATTCAAGATCTAGGCTAGGGCCCAGACCGTCTATGATAACAAAGAACATGGATAATGAGGACGAGGGAAAGGTAAAGAGGGGGTAATGAATGAAGAATAATTAAAATAACAATAATAATAATAATAATAATAATAATAATAATAATAATAATAATAATAATAATAATAATAATAATAATAATATAGAGAAAACGAGAGACATTGGGGGAGGAGGGGTGAGAAGGGGTGAGGGGGTGATACTAAGGGATTTGGAATCAAAATAAAAATATTTGCCTAAATTTTGGGTGAAGAGAGAAGATTAAAAAAAAAGGTAAAGGTAGTCCCATAGCCTTGTGGCCGTAGGGGAGCGTGATGTTGGAGATCACACTTATCTTGGGCCAGCGTAATGAGGGTGATGCCCAACTCTCTCCCTCGCTGCTTTACCTTCCCCACCCTCAAGAGAGTAGGTACTCAATCACAGTTGAGTCAACTGGGGGCGTTGTTGTTTGTCGCTTCACACCTTAGCGGTCACCCATCCAAGTGCTAACCGCACCGGACGGTGCTTCACTTTCGACACAGTAGCGAGTGCTCCAACCACTGCACTATCCGACACCTCCTTGTAGATTTTGATAAGTGCAAATAAGTTATACACAGTGCACAGCTTCAAATATTTAGGAGCCATTGTGTCAGACAATGGGTCTCGACAGGAAGTCCTCTCCAGGATCGCACAAACAACTGCTGCCCTGACAAGGTTGAAGCCCATTTGGAAAGACAGAACCATCAGTCTACATTCCAAAGTAAGACTGCTGCGCTCTCTGGTCATCTCCATCTTCCTATATGCTTGCGAAGCATGGACCTCACAGCAGATCTCCAACGAAGAATACAAAGCATGGAGATGAGGTGCTACAGAAGACTTCTGTGCATTTCCTATACCCAACACATCACCAACGACGACGTCCGACAGACCATCACACAAGCCATTGGACAACACGATGACCTGCTCACAGTGATGAAGAAACGGAAACTCCGATGGTATGGCCACGTCACCAGATCATTACGCCTTGCAAAGACCATTCTGCAAGGCACAGTGCAAGGAGGTAGAAGAAGGGGGAGACCGAAAAAGAGGTGGGAGGACAACATTCGAGAATGGACTGGTTTGACACTGAGCGAAGCCATGAGGGCTGCTGAGGACAGAGAAAGATGGAGTATGCTGGTTAAACGATCATCTGTGGTGGCCCTACGACCTTCGGGTTATGGGACAGGATAGGATAGGATAGGCAAATAAGTTCGAAACGAGCACACCCCATCTTCTGCCTAAAGACACGGAAATTATAACATTGTTCTCGGTGGTACATAAGAAAATATAAAACAAAATGCGAGCGCTTAATCATTTGAGCCGGATCCGCCACCTGTTCTTAGGAATGCAGTTAAAGCTTGAATTAATGGAAAAATTAATGTATTTATTAGTTCGAACTAATTGAATTAATAATGAATGACGCCGTTAAATAAACCTACGTCGGTATATTACATGTTGAGCAAAAAACGGAAACTCTGATGGTATGGCCACGTCACCAGATCATCAGGTCTTGCAAAGACCATCCTGCAAGGCACAGTGCAAGGAGGTAGAAGAAGAGGGAGACCGAAAAAGTGGTGGGAGGACAACATTCGAGAATGGACTGATTTGACACTGAGCGAAAGAAACGGGGTTGCTGAGGACAGGGAAAGATGGAGTACGCTGGTTAAACGATCACCTGTGGTGCCTCTACGACCTCCGAGTTATGGGATAGGATAGGATAGGATAGGATATGAGCAAAATGATAAATGGTAATTTCGTCGAGGTGGTTAAAAAGGTCCAGTAGGCGCTCACATTTTACCGACACTCGACTTACATACACAACAAACACGCATTCCGTACTCAAACAGGTGGTATAAAGGCGGGTCGCTATGAGAAGGCGGAGAAGAAATCGAATTTTATTTTGAAATTGTAGACAGACTGCATCCAATATATTATTTGCAGGGAGGGAGGAAACCGGAGTACACAGAATAAACCCTCGGTGACCTAAAAGTCTCGTACCTGTCACATTAGATCGTCTCCTGCGGGGTTCGAACGCGCGACCTTCGGTATAGGAACCCAACTCACTATCAAATGAGCTACTAGCCTGCCCCGATAGAGGTTTGAGGGTACCTACTACCTTCTTTGAGGGAACTACCACCATCTTTCTTAGATCTTACCTGCCACAAAACCTAAAGCCCAGGAAGAAAAGTAACTGATTACCATCATGACCATTTGATTGATTACAGCATCTGTCAAAACACAAGAAACGATGAAAAGAAGTGTTTTACTTCTTGCAAGAAAGAAATTAGAATAGCAAGTGTATATATATATGTGTGTGTGTGTGTGTGTGGGTGTGTGTGTGTGTGTGTGTGTGTGTGTGTGGGTGTGTGTGTGTGAGTGTGCGTCCTTGTTTACACAGTATTATCTGGACAAATCAGTGAACATCTACATAACTTGTATTGACATGCCTACTTGTTTTGACGTCAGAACAATGATCCGTTAGGGTTAGGGTTAGGGTTCGAACACTGCAATGTACTTAAAAATGGGAACGAAATATGACCCATTGTCAGCACAACGTAGGTGGCGTTTCGGGAAAGTCATGATAATACTGCGTAACCTCGGCTGTGCGTGTGTGTGTGTGTGGGTGTGGGCGTGTGTGTGTGTGTGTGTGTGTGTGTGTTTGAATGTTTTACTGTGTTGTTGGTTCTTCTGACAGTTAAGAACAAAATAATACCTTCAGCCATCAGAGGGAGTGGGGCCTAACAAAAGGCAGAAAATTCTGACCTAAAGACAGAATACTCTGTTGGTTCCTTTAAAATTGCCGCTGAAGCATTTCTTTCATACACTACAAAGTGAAAAGGATGATAGGCAACAGAAGAGAAAGAAAATATTTTCATCGTTCGGGTGTATGTACCGCGATAACAAACCTAGTGTTGCACCTGCTGTGTAGGAGATAAAATGTACACACACACACACACACACACACACACACACCAACACACCCACACACGCCCGCGCCCACTCACACACACAAGCACGCACAAAGACACAAACACAGACAAAAGAGACGAAGACAGGTCTAAAATAAATAGACTTAAATAAATAAATAGGAATCAATCCATCAATCAATCTTCGTCATGCCAGCGTCAATATTTCAGTAGCATTCAATCATGTAAACTATTTGGCGGGAAGATTCTAAGGCGAGAGGGGAGAGAGAGAGAGAGAGAGAGAGAGAGAGAGAGAGAGAGAGAGAGAGAGAGAGAGAGAGAGAGAGAGAGAGAGAGAGAGAGAGAGAGAGAACGACCGACAGACCGACCGACAGACAGACAAACACATATAAAAAAAAATTACTGAATGATGCGACTATGCAGACTGTGGTAGGGAGTGGGGTGGAGGGGAGGGGTGGAAGGTGGAGGTAAGGGGTGAGAGATGAGGAAAGATAACTTCAGGAGGAAAGATACCTTCAGGAGTTCAATACCCTGAGTAAAAGAATGTGCTTCACTGTTCTTGAAGTGAATCTGTATAGCCTTTAGCTTACACGTTTTGCAAGACTGGGGAGCGGGGTGGAACTAATTACTCTTTCCTGTAAACATTGGCCGCGATGTAAATAAAACTGCAAGTGCGATTCGAGCGATTACTGCAAATGTGCTCGGCAACAACCGTACTGAAGGTGGAAAGGAACATTAGTCTTAAGACGTTACAGGTACAGTACAAGTGCGCGATGAGATCAGATAATAAAATAGATCAATCTAGTCAGTTTGTGGGAGTAGGCTACAAAATAGGATTTTAAGCAAAAAGATCGTTTTAATAATTTTTAGGCCGGAACATACACGCACACACGCACACCCACACACAATCACGCATGCGCGAAGACACAGAAACGCGCACAAACGTACTAACAAACATACACGGACATATCCAGACACAACAAACACACGCAAACACACACATACACACATGGCTTACTCGCACACTCACTATCTCGCAAAAACGAAACATGCACACACATACCAACATACACACACACCCATGTGCACACTCTCACGTGAACAATTACACCCATGCACACAAAGGCACTTTTGAACTCTCTCTCTCTCTCTCTCTCTCTCTCTCTCTCTCTCTCTCTCTCTCTCTCTCTCTCTCTCTCTCTCTCTCTCTCTGTTCTATGCTTGTTTTAGCTTGTTTATTTTGTCTTAAAGTATATTGTTCTGAGATTTCATAATTCGTGGTACTTCCCATACCCTCCCCCCATTTGCGATTGTCATTTTGTCATTAATTTTGTTGTATGTTTTTATTGTTCCTTTTGACCACCGAAGTACCTGGAATTAAACTTTTGCCTTGCTTTGCCTTGCCTTGCCTGTCTCTGTGTGTGTCTCTCTCAGTTGTTGTTGTTGTTGTTGTTGTTGTTGTTGATTATTCTAAATCCTTCTGGGAATCATGGTGTTGGCCTAAAGCAATAAATACAAGTAAATAGGCATACGTTTGCTCTAAACCTCTCCTAACTGCCCACGGGCTAGCAAAGTCGACAAGTGGAAAGCTTACACTACAATTTCAAATTCTTCAGTTATCTTACAGAATGAAGATTATATTGACATGCGTCTAATCTAAGGCAGATAGCCATTAATTGGCAGTTATACCACCCGTCAAAAATCCGCATTTATAAACAAAAAGAAACTTAAGGGGCCTGACACACAGATTCTACACATTTAAAATGCTGAAACCGTGTCTCGTTTCTGGAACTCTAAAAGGGGTGATCAAAGTAAGGCTTAAGGCAAAAGGTTACATTACTGCAGCCTCTTCGGGGTGGAAAGGGGGTGAGGTTTGGGTGTAGACGAGGTTGAGTGGGGACAGGGGAGGAGGAACAAAAATGAAAAGCAACACGTTACATTGACCGGAAAACAAGAAATAGATATACATTAAAAAAAATAGCGAAAGTTACAGATTTTTTTTTCAAATCTAAACAGACCTAGAAGATCCAACTTTACGGCTGACCCGTTAAGTTTCAAGATGGCTTCTACATACCTGTCAAGGGGTTTTCGGGTTGTGGTGTAGCAATTTAACAGAAAAACCATAGCAAATTGAGGTTTGGTGTAGCACTAATGTGAATCACGCGATTCGCAACAAAACTGGAAACTTCTGCATCCAATATAAACACACACATCCAATGTGTTTACACATTTATTGTAAAATCTTGTTAATGCACAACATTTTAGCTATTACATTACCATTATCATTATAAACATTTTCATGTACGCTTTTCAAAATAAAAGCGAAAATGCAAAAAAGAAGAAAAAAAAATGTGTCTTTAAACCGGACTCGACCGGAACAGACTACTTTCGCGCGAAAACCCCCTTGGTTAAAAAATATTATCGTCACTTTTGAAAAATTGCGTAGCAAATTTGTGATACGCCGTAGCAATGGGAAAATGTTTAAAATGCGTAGCGCTACGCAAAAATCCGTAGCACTTGACAGGTATGCTTCTAATAATTTTGAGCGCTTGCCCACATCTTTTTGGTTTCATTGTCTGTCGTTAATAAAATTACCGCAGAATGTGGTTTTATTGTATTACTATTGGTATCTAGTTTTGGGTGCGGCACAATCCAGACTTCAAGTGCCACAATGAGAACTCTATTTCTCAAAGTAGATGCATGTCTAATAAAGCTACACTTGTGGCAGGGATCCGCTCTTCCAGAAGTACTGTGTTCTATGCAACACCATGTTCTTCTAGCCTGATGTGCAACGATAAACATAAAACTTAGAGCGCGATATGATAAAAGGTTCATTTTGTTGGAGTAAAGGCATCATTCCTTAAATTCCAGATCAATGCAAGCAGATGGTGGCTATGCAACAAGCAGACGCATATCGGTCACCTTTGTCCAAAAGCAATAGCTTGTTTATTTCACTTTAACGTCTATTCGCCGAAGTTAGTTAGTTAGTTATGCACTCTTTACAGGGTACAGCGGATTGCAAAGAGCCAAATCAGGACCACAAAATCAGGACCACAACTTGGTTGAAAGAGGACTCACCTCTGATCCGTATAAAAGATCTGCTGAAACATCCCTAGTGGTAACACTGAAGGCACTCCGCCAGCCGGTCACTTTACAATAAAGGCATTCAACGCAGAGGACGCTGAGGCTATACTCTAATTTATCGAACCCCCGTTTACAAAAACAAATTAGAATACAAACATCATTATAAAATAGTAACAAAACACATACATATTACATGCCTGCATTGCTAAATAATAATATCAAAGGAAGCCCTAGTGACCATTTGGCAGAAAGCGTCCAATATTCCCAAGCTGACTCAACAGACCTCATAGACAAATGTGAAGTTTTGTAAGAGTTTTCAAGAAAAAAAGGTAGGTGAGTGGTCTAGCGAAGAAGAAGATAGTATAGTAGATTAATAGAACAGATTAGGAATGAGAAAGAACATTGGAGAAAGACAGCGACAGTGGGAATTTAATGCACTAAATTTCCAGAAAGTCGGGGTACTATTTACATGTATACAGAAACCTCCGGTACCCTCTCAGGGGTGGTTTTAGACCACAGGCGCACTATCCAGAATTAAGAAGAATGGACACTCGGCAAGAATTTTGTGGATCCTCGATAGCGAACCAGTAACCGGGGATCCACAAAATCTTGCCGATGGTCCATTCTTCTTGGTTAACGTGTCTGTGCTTTAGACTAACAAAGAGCAATATCAAGTGGTTAAGTACCAAACACACGTATCAACTATATGATGAGAAGCAACGATTTTCAATCTCTTAAACGGAGACATGCGTCCCATTGCCAATATAGCCTACAGGTGGGCGTTCCATTTTTCCACAGCAAGGAAAAGGACATTCATCGAGGCGCATCCCATGTCATCCCCAGCACGAAAGGAATGAAATAAGCTTACATTTCCACAGTATATCATCAGCTAGTGAAGATTGTCTTGTTGCAGCGATACTTAAGTCACATCAAGACAGTCAAAACTGCTTTCGCATAGTTTTGGTCTTCACTGTTTCTTGCATTAGTAGACACAGAATGAACAATATGGACAGTCCAGTTTATCTTTATTATTCGCTATCATCATCATCATCATCATCATCATCATCATCATCATCATCATCATCATCATCATCATCATCATCATCATCATCATCATCATCATCATCATCATCATCATCATTGCCGTCGTCGACGTCGTCATTATCATGAGCAGCAGTCATCCTCGTTCGATTCAACATAGGTCTACATCATTGTAATCCCAGCCAATGTGCACAGAGATAGAAGCGGTAAGATGGCCAGTGCTGACACTCACAGGCAGCACATTATAAGTAGAGGGCAACCAGAGGTGCGTTTCTTAAGCCAAGCAAATAAGTTGAGACAAGAAAAACAAGACAAGCACATTTCTTAGCGTCCGCTTGAGGCAAGCAAGACAAGAATCTTGGCAAGCGATGGCGTGCCCTTCGAAGTGCGAGCTCAAGGCACTACTGACTGAGCTATCCTATCCAAGGAAAGAAAGCTGGGTCGATGGATTGATAGATCTAGATTGGATGAATGCGTGGGCATTAGCCAAGTAAAACGGATCCGCGATAGTAAAACGAAAGTGGATCCTCAATCGCGCAGCTGTAGATAACACACAGTCATTTGTATTTTAAACAGGAAGGGTGGCAACAGACCGCGTCTTTGACAAAACAAATCTGCCGCTGAAACGGTTTATTCTCAAACCGCCTAAGAACGCACAGTCATGTAATTTTCCCTTAAATCGAAAGTGAAAGGTCTGTCTATCATAAAATAGGCCTTTATCAACGTCTTCCCAGTTATAGGACTGTAGTTTTCGATGTAAATGAAGGGATTATAGGTTCGTTGGTACAGTAAAACCTCCGTTTTGAGACCCTCTCTTAAACGACTTCCCCCAACATAAGACCGGAAAAAAATTCACCGATGCTTTGTACTATATAAACGACCTCTCTTAAACGACTACCTCTAAAACGCGACTTGTGCCCTTCAAATAAATAAATTTTACAACCTAGCATCTGAAAAAATTCAGATTCCAAAGCAATACTATATTTGTGCGCTTGAAGAAAACAGTTTCGTTTACAACTTTTAACAGCAGACGATGCATTAAAACAGCTTGAAATAGTCTAAGGAGCTGACCAGATTTGTCCAGAGCAGGGGCTTGTCAGATCTTGCCGACACCATGTCTGGTGTTCAAAGTGACATACTAAGAGAACATGAACGGGTAGGGGGGATCATGAAAACAAAGAGAAATAACTGGTCTCTTTCAAAAAACCAACAAACTATTCAATGATTGAATAAAAATAATTACAACAATATTAATGGGGTTATCTTATAAATAGTTATAACTCCAAACACGCACTCAGCACTTGCATACACTTTTAAACAACTATCATACCAACATTGATTTTTTTTATTTTGCAAATAATGAAGAACAGGAAGATATTGACTGTATTGGCTGTGAGGCAGAGTTTAATCTATATTTTTGATAGATTGTAAATGTTCCCTGTTAATGGTATGTGTACTTTTTTTTTACATGTATTTATTTTACTTAATTAATTTTCTAAATGTCTTTTTGAAAATGTCCTACCTCCTTTTTAAGACCCCTCCAATTTAAGACCTCGTTTTAATGGCAATTTAAAGGTCATAAAACGGAGGTTTTACTGTACTCGATTTGGGAATAAAACGTTTGACCGGCCGACGCAGACTAGCTGATGCCTCCTGTTTAAGTTTAAAATACAAATCATACAAATTATAAATACAAATTTTAAATTGCAAGACTGTTTAAAATACAAATGAAAATACAACTGATACAAGGGCTGTGCGCTACTACTGTTGCCACTATGCTATCGAGCATCCACATTAATCTTTTTGCTATCGCGGATCCTTTTTATTTGGTTAGTGCCTTTGTGGTTAATTGTCATGATGAGTGAGAGGAAACTTTGATGGGTGGATTAATGGGATAGGTTAATCGTATTAGTAATACAATAATACTATAATACAGTAATAGTATTAATAAATCTACGTCCGGTTTTCCAATAAAATCAGTTCATCGACATTCTGATAAATCAGTCATTATACAAAAAGCAACTCACCGCAAAATTTATGAGATACCACACTCTTGCTTTTGATGCTCTGTCTCATCTGCAGTATAAATAGCCTTGATTTGTTTGTTTTAATTCATCGGACAGAATGTTACAGTTTGCAATTTAAAGGGTCCCAATTCGGTCACGCCCTTTCAACAGATCCTTTTAACATTCAAAGTGAGTGTTGCGCCACTAAAAAAAATATCATAACCAAAAAAACAAAAACAAAATTTTTCGAAAGTACAGTTATGTTTTTAAATGAATACATTCCGTAGATTGTGTGCCTATCAATAGCAACAGCCGTTGGCTATCAAGAGAACAATCTTTAGCTAAAAATAGCATCCACCAAAGCCGGTAAGAGACAGAACCCGAAAGAAAATTGCTCGTCATGGTTTTCGTTTTAGGGTTGATAAAATAGGCTATACCCTACACCAGATACCCAAGACGCATTTCTTCAAGCCCGCGAGGCTCACTCAAAAATTGTGGCAAAGGCTGCACAGATGTGGTATAGATGTACCGTTAAAACAGGGGGAATCACTCCCTGTCAGAACCGAAATTGAAAATTTTAAACTGTAGCGGTTGGTTTGAGCAACGAAACCCCACTTTGGAATTGTTTAATGTAATAACAATGCGAATTTTAGGGTAAACCTGTTTTCGCCAACAGTAAAGAAAGCCTTCGAATTGGGTCCTTTTAAAAAAGAAAACATCGGACAGAATTTCACAGCTTTGAATTCCGTTATCAACAACCCAGCACGATACACAGCATAGCATCAAGTGCAGGGAAAACGAGGTGTCTGGAACGTCGAACTAGAGGTATCTCCCCTTTCATTTCAAAGGAGGAATCCTTTGGAAAGCGTCGTTACGGAGATATTTAAGCCTGGGATATTGATTCTGAAAGCACAAACTGCGTCTTCGATGATTCCAAACTCAGCAGCTAACGCTGAAACTATTCAGCGCGACCACAGTTGCTCGTCTAGAAATCGTTTTTAACTCATAGAGGTATAATAATTATAACAACAAATTAAAAAGAGTGGGGCAATAATAGGTTGAATGATTGGGTGATGGGATGGTAGATTGTGGAGATGATGAAGTTAAAAGGAAATGTGTTATAATTATTTTAAATTTTATTGAGATCTTGTATACCATAACATGCTTATACAGGTAAAGAGAGAGAGAGAGAGAGAGAGAGAGAGAGAGAGAGAGAGAGAGAGAGAGATTTGTTTATGCATTGGATTAACATAAGTTGTTAACAGATTAACACACATGCGCACGAAGCGTGCACGCGCAGATGCACACGTTACACACACATATTAACACACAGACGCGCGTGAACGCGCGCACGCACGGATGCACACCGGCACGCACAGATGTATTGTCACACACATACACGTATCCGTGCAAATATGCAGAAAGGGAGAGAGAGAGTGAGAGAGAGAGAGAGAGAGAGAGAGAGAGAGAGAGAGAGAGATCTGGAACGAAGGAAGTATAAACGAGATTATTTCAACATACGTCTTAGATATGAAGAAGCAGTGCAGCAAATTGCACAAAGACCATGCGGAACAGCGTAGGTCTGACTAAATATTGTTAGTCTTGGCTGGAAGTCCGTTTTTGGAGGCATCTGTGTTGGTCACAAAAATGCTGATTTCATCTCTCATCCATCAGTAATAGCTCTGTAGTAGAGCGTTTACCTGGTACACAATGATCCAGGTCTTAGCAGTGAGATTCCTCTGGTGGGTAAGATTTGATTTAAGTTCCTAACCCTTATTTCCTTTTTTGGTTATTCCTGTCTGCCATTTCACCCATGGCATGTGTAAGACAACCTCAATTCTCGTTCGTTCTTTCATCTCCAACAAGAGCAACTAGATTCGATGGATCGACAGCCACTGAGCTGAGCAAGTGACATGCTAGAGGAGTGATTCTGTACATTGTATCTGAGGTTCCAAATCGTGTTTATATTGCAACCTGTAGATCACCCTCTCTCTCCATGTTTACGCGTATACTTGCGTGTGTGTGTGTGTGTGTGTGTGTGTGTGTGTGTGTGTGGGAGTGCACGTATGTGGGTGTGGGTGTGCTGTGTGCATCCGTTCATGTTAGGTCCAGTCAAGAAATCTTTATTATAAAAAAACAACACACATCTGGGGTTTTTATCGCTTATATCACATACACACCACACACTCACCAACATAACAAAAACACACAAACAATGGGCAGGCTCACAGCTAAACAGGAAATACACATATACACACAAGGGCAACTACATGCAACTTAGAACATATCATACACATAATGTGTGTTTGTGTGTGTGTGTGTGTGTGTGTGTGTGAGCGAGAGACGATTAAGACTGAGCATCTGAGGAACATGCGCATGAGAAAGATTCTGTGCAACTTGCCACCAATGCTATCTCAGATACTCGCGATAAGTGATGGGTATGTGATAGACCACACTGAGAGTTGAGAGAAAGAAAGAAAGAGAGAGAGAGAGAGAGAGAGAGAGAGAGAGAGAGTGTTTGTGTGTGTGTGTGAGAGAGAGAGAGGGAGAGAGAGAGGGAGGGAATGAGCGAGAGATCTGTCTGAATTCAGCTTATCTGCTAATCTGACGAACTTCCTCATGTATAAATTACTGTGCAATGACTAAAGTCTAAAATGCTCTGTGGAGTTTAGCTGCAGCTGTAATTGTCCTTCCAGCGTCCCGCGTGCACACCTTTCACGCCTTCTCAACTCGTGCAGAGCACGTGTACACACCCAACATGACAATAACATGCACAGGTTATATAGAGAATGCTAATTGCAAAAAGCAAAGAGAAAAAAAAAGCGCAACGGCAATGAACCCAAGTAGAAACTTTATTTATGTAATGTAATCGCGCTGCAGGCGCTGAACAGCGAGAGAGAGAGAGAGAGAGAGAGAGAGAGAGAGAGAGAGAGAGAGAGAGAGAGAGAGCACACACCCGCACACATAATACACACATACCAAAACCAACACATGCACACACCCATCAAACACGACACACACCCACACACACCGAAACACACCCTCACACGCACACACACAATGTAATATTATAAATCTTTGAAGGGCAAGAAACATTCGGGAGAGATTTTTGTTTTACCAATCTTTGATATGTCGCATTGAACTTCATAATAAAGAGATTTCTTACGTGAACGCTCACACTGGAAACAAAAAACCCAAGCAGAAATATTAATCAGCAGAATCTTCAAAGTTGAGAAAGGAAAACAACAGCAACGATATACATTATTGGTTTAATCTGTTTTTACTGTCACTGTCTGCTGCGTAACTACTTAAAGAGACTATGACGAAAATTATTATTTTTTAATAATCGCATAGACTCCATGGCATACTACTTGTATACATGTATGTAAGGTAAGTGAAGATAGGATGTATTGAAGTAGCTGTAAGCTAGGAGATCAGCTTTAATAATTATAAGCTAACAAGGCAAAGAGCATCCGGGACTATGGCAAGGCTTCAAGATAAGCGGTACAAAAATTTAAGCGGAGCTATTCTCCTTGCTAACACTGTTAGTAACAGGTTGTTTGGGTGAATTGAGATTAAAAAAATATGATATATTTAAACTAATTAGGTATGATGCCACGTCACCAGATCATCAGGTCTTGCAAAGACCATCCTGCAAGGCACAGTGCAAGGAGGTAGAAGAAGAGGGAGACCGAAAAAGAGGTGGGAGGACAACATTCGAGAATGGACTGGTTTGACACTGTGGTGCCCCTACGACCTCCGAGTTATGGGATAGGATAGGATAGGATAGGATAGGATAGGTATGATGCTCGTGCTCACGACTAATGTTGAAGGTGGTGAAGTAGGTCTAACTCAAGAACAAACAATCGATCAGGGTCTGTCTGTAAAACCGTTCATATAAACAAATTAACTCCAACAGTTTACCATAAACAAGCTGCACAGACACTGCCTCTTTAAACACTTCTTACCCAACACTGACGTATGAGCTATTTCTATTTCTGGGTATTTCTCGATTCCAGCAGGGTCTGCAGCTGTGGTGAAACGGGTAGCGAACGGCAGGTTGGGGTACACCGCGTACTTAGTATCTACCTGCGTATCCCATAACGGAGCGAAAGGCCAACTGAAATGTCAAACGGTCACTTAAGCAGCCCATGATCCTCCCAATTCTTTTTACCTCATAGCAGATCTACAACTGCGCAAGAGACTTTTTGCCTGCACAGAATAAATTCCAGACTACATTATTTACATGGACGAGACAATCGGTCATTTGGTTTTTGTTGTATTAGTTGTACTTGGTGTAAACATGCTGCCTGGCCTTCTGGAAATCGGGTTTTGCTTTCAAAGATGTACGAACGTAGTTTGTAGACAACCAGATACTGACACGACCAGACTAAATTGATACCAACCCATCTGCGCAGGACCTCATCCTTGAGAAGAACGTGCGAGAAATTCAGCTGCACAGTCACACTCCTGCCAATGTAAGCAACCGGTCCAACGGACCGACAGATCGACCGACATTGTGGAGTTTCCTGCAGACAAATGACGCTTGGTCGGTTTTTAATAAGCAGAAGCAACTGTTCGTAGTTGGCTCTAAAACCTCTGATGTTCAATGGTATTAGAATAAACTTGATAGGAATAAAAAAAAAATACCGGCCTACACTTAATGTCTATATACTTTTAAAACAAAATCAAACGGCCCTGCAACAATACATCCCTTATTTGTCTTTTCCAGCAGTTGAACACACCTCTGTCATTTTTACTCTCTTCTGCCTCCATCAGGCTTTTAAAACCCAGGTCTAGCAGAACCCATCTTCCTCCCCCCTGACTTGGAACTAACAGATGGGCTCTCCCTTCCCCCCCCCCCCACCCCTGGTAAGAGATTTATAGAGCGACCTGCTGGACACAGGTCCCACACCATCTGGCTTTCTCCGCAACTCCATGCTCAGTTCAGTTCAGTTGAGTAGATTACCGTCCCCGGACACGTAAGCGTATAGGGGACTACTCCATGCTCACTCTAATCCCGGCGCTTTATTGCTGGGTAGAAGGTGGCCTGGCAGCATCGGCGACCTTGTGCTCTCCTCCCATTGCCCGGGAGGGCGGTCCTAGATGTGGTGATGCCTTTTGACCCGACCGTCTGCGGGTTGGGAATAACGGATTTTTACCCGGCCGTCTGCGGGTTAGGGTTGACGGCTTTAGATCCGGCCGTCTGGGTGTTCGGGTTGGCGGCATTTGACGTGGCCGCCTGCACGTTAGCAGAAGGGTTCGATGGGACTTTAAAACCACCCATCTGACCAAGAGTGTGCCACACTTTCTCGAGGCTTTCCAAGCACTTGCTCAAAGAATCCAAAATCTAGTTCATCTTATTCAAAAAGGTTTCCATCGTTGGATGTACACGGTGCTCCACGAGAGGGGTGTGACCCGCCGCTAACACAAAGGATCTATCTAAGGGTTGTGGTCTCTGCTCCATAACCTATTTCCTTACGTCCCCGAAGAGCACCCCTCAATGGCACGCACTTTCTGAATTTCCAGCTCCAATCTCCACTGACGGCAATCTTTGGAGCTTGACACAGCATATGGGGTTTTTACACTAATTCTCGTTTTTATCCTTACCGCATTCTGCAAATTTATTTTCTTTTGCAGGTCTTGCTACCGTGACCAAACTTCTGGCAACGGCAGCAGCGCAACGGCGATCGAGTGAAAGGAGTCACCTTTACCCTAAGGTACCCCACTTTGAGCGAATCCGGCAATTTGGCCATGGCAAAAATCATAAAAGGTGTGTTTGTAGGGTGACGCTTGGGTCCCTTGGTGACAAATACCCTCTGCACTGCGGTGACACCCCTGGCTGGAGAGCTCATCGCGGATTTCGGTATTCGACATGTCAGAATGGTCTTGGAGGAATTCAACCGTCCGTGCACAGAAATTTTGATTGGCCTATCTACAAAGACAGTCAATTTCCTTTTCAGAAGACAATCTAACGCCCTTCTGGTCGAGCACTCCACCAGATAAGCCTCAGATCGCAATTTCTTCACACTCTTGAAACTAACAGTCGAAATGGCTTGAAAGCCTTTGTGTATAGCAAACGAGGACAGCTTGCCATGCCAATTGGCACATAGTATAGTCGTGGATTTTTGTGATTGCCGTGATTTTAATTGTTCGTTTGCCATCTTCCCCTCTCCCTCCCCTCTACCCTGCTCCCCATCCACCACTGAGTCAAGCAAGTGGATGCGTCCAAGCGGTAAAATCCAACAAGGAAACACACCAGGGATACAGGGGGGACATACACACTCAAACAAGGTTGCACTGCCACTACGGTCTTGCTCAGGCTTGACCCATGAACCGCGCCGTAGCCTCCTAGCATAGCTATAGGGCAATGCACGACCAGTCGCTTGACTGACGCGAGCCACGCCAGCCTCCCGTCTAAAAGTACGGGCCGAAGAGGTTTGTCTGTTTGAAGGACCGCAGTCCTTCAGTGACCTCAGCCTCCAGGATCCTATTCTCCCCCGACACGGGTCGCACTGCACGGCAAACGCAGGGGGCCTAAAGTTGTTGTTGTTGTATCAATTTTTATTCATCAGATTAACATAAGTTGTACTGAAAGTTGTACTAAAGACACACACACACACAAACACACGCACATACAGAGAGAGAGAAAGAAAGAGAGAGAGAGAGAGAGAGAGAGAGAGAGAGAGAGAGAGAGAGAGAGAGAGAGAGAGAGAGAGAGAGAGAGAGAGAGAGAGAGAGAGAGAGAAACAGTGAAAAGGGACTGATGGAAAAAATACAGGTGGAATGAAATATTGAAAGTTTATAAAATAGACAACAGAAAAGTAAAAGCGAAGACACATATAGAGAGTGATAGAAAAGAGGAAGTTAAAGCACTAAACTTCCAGAAAGTGGGGGAACTATTTATACTGACTACGAACAAAGACAAAACTCTTTGCTACGAATAAACATTATAGCAACCGTTGAATGACCAATACTTTGAATAATATAAGAATTAGGTACACATTTTTAAAAATATCACACACACAAACCAACGACGGTATTGACGATAACAGTGAAGCTGACGAGACGATGACAATGAGAACAATTTAAAAAAAAAAAAGACCTGTAGACAGTTTAGTGGATGGCTACGGCTGAAGAGTGTGGCTACAGCCGGGGAACCCCAAGAGCAAATAACGCTAATTATTAATTGCACGTGTCTAGCCTGCTTAGTATGGCATTTAAGTAAATAATTTTTTTTATTTAGCCACAATGCCCTAATTACCTTATTATGATTTATTTACGTAAACCACGTATTGTTTAGGTAAATAAGAAGATAATTACGGAGGTTTTTTGTTTTTTTTAAGAAACTTTACATTGTTGGTAAACAACTAATTATTTAGAAAATATGCTTCTTTATAAAGATTTTTTAGCTTAAAGTGGTTAAAAAACCACCGAAAAATATCGCAAATAAATATTATCCTAAGGGAATTCCATACTGAATGGCAGTAGCAGCTAAGTAAAAACTCTCGTCACTGCAGGTATAGCGAAAACTTAAATCCAGGTACAATTCGTATGGTATGTTTGACTACATTTGAATAGGAAGGGATATGTCGGGACTAAGGATGTGTCCAGCGTTAGTGTTGAGTATTTAGGCGGGGGTGGGTGATAATTATTATGGAATGGGGTATAGTGTTTATGAATCCGTGACCTCGAGTGTCCATCGCTGAGTGAAAACTTACGGTACAACACCGGTACATTATAGTAAGGTACTGGTATGTATACGGTATAGACACCCTGCGGGAAAATACAGGTAATTGCAACAGCCTTGGGCTTGGCTAGCTGCTGTACGCTGTAAATACAAATAAATAAAGATTGACCTCCAAATCTTGGCATGCCTGTAGTGATGGAAAGTGGTGTTCTGGCTAATAACGCTGAAGGCTGGCACCTCAGATACTAACTAGCCAGTGCATGTGCGGTCTATCTTTCATGACTAATACGTACGTCTTGTTTACCATAATTCAAATTTAAGATCGACCCTATACCTACTCATGTCATATAAACTATGGCAGAAACAAGTTGTTTTTTTGTTTTGTTTTGTTTGTTTGTTTGTTTGTTTGTTTTTTGTTTGTTTTTTTTAATTTTTATTTTTTTTTTTTTTTGGGGGGGGGGGGGGTAGGAGAAATAATTATTTTACAAACTAAATTGATTTTTTCTTCTTTTTAATTTTAAGATAAACGTATTGAATCGCTTAAGGGAGGAGATAGGGACGCAAACATACACACGGGGCGTAGACAGACAAAAGGAGAGCAGTTCTATACTATCTTAAGCTTATACATAAGCAATACAATATAGAGCCATTTTTAAAGTGCCGAACTGATTCTTTACGAGTCTATAGGCGTCAATTTAAAGGCTGTTCGTATTGCGGAAAGATGAAATTTAAAGTGTTGTTGTTGTTGTTGTTTTGTTTTTTAAATCCTATTCTAGTTTCATTTGGCATTCTGCCACCCGATTATTAACGTATAAATTATCAAAGCTAGGCTTCAACCGCTCCCCCTTACCCTCCCCCCTTTCCCTACTCTCTCCATTCCTTTCAACCCACCTCAACTAACCCATGATGTTGACGTTTTTGACAGATGGCACCTGCATCAAACGGCACTAATTGTTCAGATTTTCAATGTTTTGGGTGAAAAGACGAACTGCAATGAGCAACGCTGCACATTCCGAGGGCTATTTTGTAATCGGTAATGATAACAATACCGTGGACAGTTCATAAATGTGTGTGTGTGTGTGTGTAGGTGTGTAGGTGGGGGGGTGTGTGTAGGTGTGTGTGTGTGTAGGTGTGTGTGTGTGTGTGTATGGGTGTGGAATTAAACGTTCTGGCAGTCACAACTGGGAGCTAGTGATGCAATGTAATTATTTGGGTCCATGTTTAGAACTTTCAGAGGCACAAAAAAATAACAATGTCGTCGTTATCTTAAAATGCAAGGATTTACCTGTCAGTGTCACAACAGATTTAGATATCCACTGAGAGTGAAAATGCCCCATGAAGCTTCTGATATTTCTCAGTTTTTCTTGCTCTTATAGTAGGCTATATTTACATAATTCACACATTATTACAATATAGTTTAGATGGCCTTTCGAACGCAGACATATAATGCTACTATATTCAGCATACAGAAGGAAAAAAAAAACTTCACAAGGGTTAAATTCATATAAGTTCAAGCACCTAGTAATTTCTACAAAGCTAGCACAATATTAATAAGAAATTCTAGCGTAAAATAATAATAATAATAATAATAATAATAATAATAATAATAATATTCCTCCAGTAGGTTGGGGGAAAACACAACAAACTATAACATTGAATGAAATCACCATAATGACATCACCCAATATGCATACATTTTCACTATTTTTTAACTAAATACCAAGTTTCAAAGAAATCCGACCGTTAGTTCCAGAGAAAAGTGCACAAATGTTATTTAAGGACGCCGGACGGACAAAACAGTAGTTACCGGGCTTTACAGCTCGCGAACTAATAATACTAATACTACTCATAATAATACTCCTAATGATAATAATTATAAAGCGCATTTCCTAGTAGGATAGATCAAACGTGTTTAAAGAGGGAAAAAAAGCATGTTTAGAAAAAAAAAGAAGATAAAGTGCATTGGAATCTAGATTATGGATGGTTAAGTCTTATCAAGCTGTTGGCAACCGTTTAGCCCCTGCAGCCTTGCCTGACTTTCATGAGAGTGTGACTGGATAACACACCGGCAAGATAACCAAACAGTTTTGGCAACCCTGGCCAGGCATACACACGATGTTGGCATCATCCGCATCTTCTGAGCTTGCCACAGTTCACTGTAAGAGACTAGGATCGGGAAACGGTAATACTAAGTACCCTGGATGCTGCCTCTGGCATTCCAGGTGGGCAGGTAGGCGTCAGACTAAGCCAGAGCAGAATTATTCCTAGAAAACGGCGGTGCTCCTGCTACTTTTGGCCCGTTTTTTTATACAGAAGCTCACTGACTCTCTGTCTCTCTCTCTTTCTCCTTTGACTTTTATTCTGCTGACATTGACAACAACAATGGTTGTTTATGCCAGGTCATGATGCGACAATAATGCGGTATAGATTACAATTACTTTTAGGTAGCTTATTTGAAACTAGTAGGGTTTGAAAGGCACTTCAACGTTGAAGAGTTTCCTCCACCCCTACTCGAGTCTATGTAGGTTTTATGCAGGCAGTGGTTTTATCAGAGAATGTACTATCAAAGATCGTATTCATGTTATTAATGTACTCATCTCAACGTTGACAGTAATTTTCAATGCAGCTTAGGGTTATCAGCTCATCGTGCCATGCATTCTTATTATTCATCCCACAACACAGTATCAGAAACCCACTCCTTCCACCCCCATCACAACCCCCTTCTCCATCCCCCCCCTTTTTTTTTTTTACCTTTTTTATTTTTAATAATATAATACGCAGTATTGTAGAATTCTTATGCATCAAAATCAGAAAATCTCCATTTTGCTCACCAATCTCGAGTTCTACATGACGCCTGTTTGTTCAACCTCAAAGGAATGTCTGCGATTGACGTCAATACAAGTGCAGTACCGCCTTCACATGTCCCAATCCAAGACCAGTGTACATAAGCTTGAAGTTACGTGCTTAACACACAGACATTACGATCAGGCCTACACAACCTGTGCGATCTAGAAACAAAAGACCGCATAAAAGCGACTCGGCGTTAAAATTCATGCTAGAGGGGCCGGGTAGCTCAGTTGGTAAGAGCGTCTTGCTAGTAACCGAAAGGTCGCTGGTTCGAATCCCGGATTGGTCAACGTGTGATCATATTATTTTCCCTTTTACCAACCACTGGCCCGCTGGTGTCAGTATAAATCGGTCCAGTAGTCACCTATATGCGAAAGTGTCGTGTGACTATAATCTACAAACAACAATTCATGCTTCTTCCTCCTGCTTGTCGACGTGTAGCATGAGCATAACTTCTGAGCTAGTGGCCACATTTGGCTTACGTTTTACGGCTTATGCATTGGGTTAAGAGAGTTTTCACTGACCGGAATTTTGACGGGTGGCCACACCTTATGAGTTTAGTGGACACATATGGCTTACGTTTTACGGCTTATGCATTGGGTTAAGAGAGTTTTCACTGACCGGAATTTTGACGGGTGGCCACACCTTATGAGTTTAGTGGACACATATGGCTTACGTTTTAGGGCTTATGCATTGAGTCGGAGGTCGTGGCGCCATGTTCATCACAGTCCGGTTGGAATTTATAAACATGTGTAGCTGTGTTATTTCACTACAACAAGGCACTTTTTCATGACGATGTAATGTACTCTTTCACGATTTCACTATAATATGAAACAACTTTACTAAGATCGACACGCAACAAATAAATTAAACTGCCTTAGCTTGCCAAGTCGTGTGTAGAAGACAACCTGTGTTGCGTGTAATCATGCATGTGGGAGGAGTTTAGGTTGAATCTAACCTCGTGACGTCACACTCTCGCTTCTGATTGGTCCTCGTAATCCCCGGCTTATGTTTTTTTTTTTTTGCAGAAGAAATCAAACATGGCTATCATTGTCCCCTATAAGCCACGTGTCTGGGGACGTTAATCTACTTGCCTGCCATGGCTATCCTTGTAACATTTTACGTTAGCCATAAAGGGCCGGCAACAATGACCTGTACCAACCGGTCACACATGTGTTAAGGTCCGGTCACAATGACCTGTAGAACCCGGCTACACGTGTGTTACGCTTATGAATTTAGTATGTTTTTCCTTGCGTACTGGCTAACGTAAAATTTCACAAAGAAAGCGCATCTTTGATTTCTTCCGCAAAAATGGGGACCGGTCACACTTGTTTTACGCTTATGAATTTCCTCGCTGGTTAGCCGCGCTTAGGAGGACCAATCAGAAGCGAGAGTGTGACGTCACGAGTTTAGAGGTCAAACTAAACTCCTACCACACGCATGATTATACGCTACACATATTGTCAACTACACACGACTTGGCGAGCTAAAGGCAGGTGAATTCACTTGTGCATGTCCTATCCTATCCTGGGGCACCACAGATGATCGTTTAACCAGCGAACTCCATCTTTCTCTGTCCTCAGCAACTCTCATGGGTTCGTTCAGTGTTAGGCTAGTCCATTCTCGAATGTTGTCCTTCCACCTCTTTTTCTGTCTCCCTCTTCTTCTGCCTCCTTGCACCGTGTCTTGCAGGATAGTCTTTTCAAGGCCTGAGGCTCTAGCGCCGTGGCCAAATCATCGGAGTTTCCGTTTCTTCACCACTGTGAGCAGGTCATCGTGTTGTCCAATGACATGTGTGATGGTCTGTCGGACTTCGTTGTTGGTAATATGCTCCGTATAGGAAATGCCCAGAAGTCTTCTGTAGCACCTTATCTCCATGCTTTGTATTCTTCATTGTTGATATGCTGTGAGGGTCCCTGTGTCGCAAGTGTATAGGAAGATGGAGATGACAAGGGAGCGCAGCAGCCTTACCTTGGAATGTAGACCGATGGTCTTGTCTTTACAAATGGGCTTCAACCTTTTCAGGACAGCACTTGTTTGTGTGATACTGGAGAGGACTTCCTGTCTGACACATTGTTTGATACAATAGTTCCTAAGTATTTGAAGCTATGCACTGTGTTGAGGGATTGGCTTTGGACCTTGATGTCCATGCTGATGCCATTGGTGTTGCTGGTCATCATTTTGGTCTTCTCTGCACTTATTTCCATTCCATAGGCTCTGGAAGTGTCAAGCCTCTGTACAAGCTGCTCAAGTTCTTGTTCCTCTCCAGCAAATCCATCAATGTCATCCGCAAAACGGAGGTTGGCGATTGCTATACCCCCTATGCTAACTGTGCCTTCGTGATCTGCAAGACATCTGACATGATGCGCTCTAGGAATTTGTTGAACAGTGTTGGAGAGAGTAGGCATCCTTGACGCACACCGATTGTTGTTCCAAACCAGTTCCCGATGGCGCAGTTGTAAAGGAATGCTCTGGTAGCCTTGTCATACAGGCTTTTGATGACTTCAATAATTTTATTTAGTTAGTTATTCATTGCTTACAGGGTCCAGCGGACTTCAAAGAGCCGAATCAGGACCACAAAATCAAAACCACAACTTCGCTGAAAGAGGACTAGCCACTGATCCGCATAAAAGATCTGCCGATTACATTACATTATTATTGCTTTAGGTCCAGCGGACTCTTCCGAGCCAAATCAGGACCGGACAACCCCTGATACGCATAAAAGATCTGCTGAAACAACCCTAGTGGTAAAACCGAAAGCTCTCCACCAGCCAGTCACTTTACAATAAAGACATCCCACGCAAGGGACGGCTGAGGCTTCACCCTAACTTATCGAACCCCCGTTTACAAAAACAAAATAGAATACAAACATCATTATAAATTATCAACATTACATTACATTACATTATTGTTGTTTTAGGTCCAGCGGACTCTTCCGAGCCAAATCAGGACCGGACAACCCCCAGTCCGCATAAAAGATCTGCCGAAACAACCCTAGTGGGAAAACCGAAAGGTCTCCACCAGCCAGTCACTTTATAATAAAGACATCCCACGCAGGGGACGGCCGAGGCTTCACCCCAACTTATCAAATCCCTGTTTACAAAAACAAAACAGAATACAAACATCATTATAAATTATTAACAAAACACATACATATAAAATGCCTACATTGCTAAATAATAACATCATAGGAAGCCCTAATGACCACCTGGCAGAAAGCGTCCAATATTCCCAAGCTGATCCAACAGACCTCATACACAAACAAGGAGTCTTGTCCCGGAAGAGTTTTCAAGAAAAAAGGTAGGAGACTGGTCTAGCGAAGAAGACGATAGTATAGCAGATTGATAGAACAGAGCAGGAATGAGAAAGAGCAAATGAGAAAGACAGCGACAGTGGGAATTTAAAGCACTAAATTTCCAGAAAGTGGGGGATACTCTTTATACTGAAACCCCCGGCACCCCAACGGGGGTAATTATCAACAAAACATATACATATAAAATGCCTACATTGCTAAATAATAACATCATAGGAAACCCTAGTGACCACCTGGCAGAAAGCATCCAATATTCCCAAGCTGATACAACAGACCTCATACACAAATAAGGAGTCTTGTCCCGGAAGAGTTTTCAAGAAAAAAGGTAGGAGACTGGTCTAGCGAAGAAGACGATAGTATAGCAGATTGATAGAACTGAGCAGGAATGAGAAAGAGCAAATGAGAAAGACAGCGACAGTGGGAATTTAAAGCACTAAATTTCCAGAAAGTGGGGATACTATTTATACTGAAACCCCCGGCACCCCAACGGGGGTAATTATCAACAAAACACATACATATAAATTGTCTACATTGCTAAATAATAATATCATAGGAAGCCTTAGTGACCACCTGGCAGAAAGCATCCAATATTCCCAAGCTGATACAACAGACCTCATACACAAATAAGGAGTCTTGTCCCGGAAGAGTTTTCAAGAAAAAAGGTAGGAGACTAGCTGGTCTAGCGAAGAAGACGATAGTATAGCAGATTGATAGAACAGAGCAGGAATGAGAAAGAGCAAATGAGAAAGACAGCGACAGTGGGAATTTAAAGCACTAAATTTCCAGAAAGTGGGAAAACAACCCTAGTGGTAACACTGAAGGCACTACACCAGCCGGTCATTTTACAATAAAGACATCCCACGCAATGGGACGGCGCTGAGCTAGAGTCTATACTCTAATTTATCGAACCCCCGTTTACAAAAACAAAATAGAATATAAACGTCATTATAAACTATCAACAAAACACATGCATATAAAATGCCTATATTGCCAAATAATAACATCATAGGAAGCCCCAGTGACCACCTGGAAGAAAGCGTCCAATATTCCCAAGCTGTCCAACTGACTTCACACACAAATGAGGAGTTTTGTCCCGGAGGAGTTTCCAAGAAAAAAGGTAGGTGACTGGTCTAGCGAAGAAGAATATAGTATAGTATATTGATAGCACATAGTAGGAATGAGAAAGAACAAAGGAGAAAGACAGCGACAGTGGGAATTAAATAATTTTATGGCTGATGTTATACACTCTCATGGTTGCCCACAGAGCTGCGTGTAAGACTCGGTCAAGGGGTTTCTTGAAGTTGTACAAGCACATGATATTGATGTTGTTGGTGCTGTAGGTATTTCTGGCAGATTACTTTGAGGTTGAAAATCTGTTCAGTCCCAGAATAATCAGCCAGAAATACCTACAGCACCAAACAACATCTCTATCATGTGCTAGTACACTTCAAGTAATTCCTTGACCGAGTCTGTACAGTTGTGCTTCGCCCTGCCCTGAATCCTGCTTGTTCTTCAGTTATGATTTGTTCAGCTGGGGGTTTCAACCTGTTGAGTATTATTTTCAATAGGATCTTGCTGGGATGGCTGATGATGCGGTCATTTTCACACTCCTGAAGGTTACCCTTTTTTGGGAAGAGTGATAACAAGCGACTAGGTCCATGGTTTAGGCTACTCACCACTATGCCAGATCTTGTTACAGATAATGGTGAGGGCGTCTATCATCGCTTCTTCTCCTGCTTGAAGCAATCCTGCGAGTATGTTGTCAACTCCCGCTGACTTCCTCTTCTTTAGTGATTGCACTGCTGCTTCAACTTCTTCTCGGAGAATTGGGAGGATTTCTTCCTCTTCTCTGTTCTGGGGACATTCTAGAACTGATGAGTCTCCGTTTCGTATGTGGTTGTAAAGGTCAGAGCTGTACTCTGTCCATCTATCCGAGACTTCTTGTTCTTATGTATGACATATGCCAGACTTGCTTTGGATCGTGGAGACCTTGTTTAACACTTGTCAGCCGCTTCATGGTCTCGTAGTCTTTCTTGCTGTTGTTCTTGTTCAGACTGTTCTCTATTTCCTGGCATTGCTCTTCTATCCAGTTCTGCTTTGCTGTGCGCATGCATTTTCGGTTGTCATTGTTGATTTTTTGGTAGGCATGTCAGCTCTCTGTGAGGTGTTCTTTTTCATCTCTCTTCGTTTATCACACAGGTCCAAAAGTTCAGGTGTGATCCACGGTTTCTTCTTTGGGTGATGCTTGCCAAGGATCTGATTGGCGGCATCTATCACAGCTGAGTTAAGGTGGTGGTCATGGTGTTGACACCTACTTCACCAGCTCCCAAAATTACCAGTGGTGCAAATTTCCCTCCAATTGTGGCTTGAAATATTTTTGCCATCTCTGGGTCTTGCAGTTAGTCCAGGTCGAACTTCAGTCTGGTGCACTTTGCTGTGTTTACTCTCTTCCAGTGGAGCCGGAAGGTCATCATCACGAGATCATGGTCACTTCCGATGTCTGCTCCTGGAAAAGTGCGCGTCCTGCCAATATTGATGCTTGATCTGAAGCGTTTCTTGATCACGATGTATTCAATCTGGTTGTGATGCTCCACGCCGGGACTGTGCCATGTCCATCGTCTGGATTTTGTGCGGAGACCAAGCGTGTTTGCTAGCTTAAGATTGTTGTATCTGGCAAACTCCAGGAGTCTCAGACCCCCTGTCATGTGTCTCGTTGTTGCAGTGGGGTCCACATGTGTCTCCCCAGTTGTTGTGCGCATCTTGCCCCACCTTGACATTCCAGTCGCCTTCTACTATGACTATTTCCTTCTTCGGCTCTTGGTCAAGGACAGACTGTAGATGTTCATAGAAATCCTCCACTTCGGTGTCGTCATAATCTGATGTTGGGGCATAGGCTTGGATGATGGTCCTGGAGATGTTGAAAGGGGCTGCTCTCAGCCAAATGCTAATGAGTCTACTAGCGACTGACCGGCAACCCAGAGAGAGGCATGGTGGTCTAATGGTAGTGCTTTGGCTTGCGGATCTGAAGGTCCCGGGTTCGAGCCCTGTCCGGGCCATTGTGTTGTGTCCCTGGGAAAGACACTTTACTCCCGTTTCCTACTCCTTCAGATGAGAGTATAAACCGAGGTCTAGTCTGTGTGTCGCATACATTCCATCATAACGGACTTTAAAGATCTTGACGCTCATGTCCTAGACGGGTGAGTGCCGGTAACAAGAACACACCCAGAGTGCACTTGGTCCTTCTCCCCCCGTCTCTGGCTGGCCAGGATAGTGCTCAGTTGTCCGGGCGTCAGACCATGCGCCCAAAGGCTGCGGGTTGGCGTCTCGGGCGGTTTTAGTTAGATCCTGTATCGGCCTGCGCCTAGAGTCTGGTCAAGTACGGCGAGATAAGTGCGCTATAAAAATCCTCAATAAAAATAATAATAATAAATCCATGATAGTGGCTAGAATGTCTTTGTGGACCAAGAAACCAACGCCGTGTTCATGCCCGTCGCCTCTCCCGCTGAAATAAAGCTTGTGGCCTTTGTCGGTCGTTGTTTCACCTAGGCCTTTCCAACGCAGTTCGATGATACCTAAATGTTCCATCGATAGTGGTCCAGCTCGTGCGCCAGTTCTTCTAATTTTCATTCCGCAGTTAGGGTCCTGACATTCCAGGTTTCTGTGACGAGTTGTCTCTCGTGCAAAATAATTATTGTCTGAAAAAGACTTGTAAAACAATTTTCACCTTATGGAAATTGCTTTAATTTAAATGAAGTCATGTTCAGCTGCCTATCCTAGTCTATCCTATCCCGTAACTCAAAGGTCGTTGGGGAACCACAGATGATCGTTTAACCAGCGTACTCCCAAAGAGCTTAATGATAGAAAGAGGGGGAACTTGGTACAGAACCGCGAGACGAAATGTACGAGTTATGCTCCCTTGTCGACATGCTGAAAATGGCTCGTGGCAGAAAGTCAAAAGGCGACCGAGTGAAACAGGGCGGTGACTATTGCACAGCTATCAATTGCCATAATGCCAGATACAAGAAAAGTTGTGTTGGCAAGTCCTTTTTCAAATGTCCAAGAGACAAAGAAAGGTAAATTGCAATTGAAAAACTTCATTTTTTTTTGGTGTGTTTATGTAGGCCTAAACTAAGACCGCTGCAGTGTTGTTAGTGTTAAAACAATCGGAGAGCGGTTTGAATGATTCATGTTATACCTATGTGCTAAATCCAAAACAGTTTGCTTGCTGACAGTTTACGTTAAACAGGTCGCTCACTGTTTACGTTATTGCTAGGTTGTTTGACTATATTTGTGCTTATATTTCAAAAGTAGATGTCAGATTGGCAGTTTGGCTTCGTCAAACTGCTTATGTTAACAAGTTAAATTAGACTAAGTCTGTTTTATCCTCGTGATCAAATACTGTGCAAGATAACCCCTTACCTAGGCACAAAAATGGTCCTTGATCTGTTGTAATCCATTTTCGTTCGAGTGTAAATGGGGGAAAAAAATGTAATGTAGAAACTCAGTCCTTGTTCTGATCTGTGAATTTCTGCGCATTAGATCTATATTGCGTGGAATGTTGTAGTCTAGGTTCCGATTGTTCTGTCTGATTAATTAATTATTTTCCATGAAGTGACTGATGTTATTAAGCCAGTGATGTGGGAGGTGAGAGGGTTGGGGGGTAGGGGGACACCTGATATAAATTAAATTCACACTATTAGTGAAACATTTTGTTATTGTGCTTTATTGTGATTAATTGATTGAATGACAGAGCTCTCTCTCTCTCTCTCTCTCTCTCTCTCTCTCTCTCTCTCTCTCTCTCTCTCTCACGATTACGGATTTACACAGTTTCGGATAAATGAAACAGTCTGTCAAGCATATTTTAATTTTAAAATATCTGTCGTTGATTAAAAAATAATAAATTACAGGGCAGAAAACGAACCTATGACATACACACATAAGCAGCATAAAAGCACCTAATAAATGTCAATAAGTAAACATAAACCAAAAGAAAAAAAAAAGACAGCAGTAGCGGAATGTTAATAATAATGATGGTTAAAAGTTTGGTTTTTGCAAACGTTGCCATAAAAATGTTCTTTTGCAATGGCATAGGCTCAATAAGTTACCACGCACAGATCATTCATATAGCAGATGGTGAAATATAGCCAGCCCGAGCAAAGGGAAATAATCCGTGAGAGCGTCTCGCATTTTTGTATAGGACATAATGGAAGTTCCTCCTCTTTCCGTAATAAGCTCTTTGGTACTCCATCTTTCTCTGTTCTCAGCAAGCCTGTCCAACTGCAGCAGTCTGTAAATAAAGGTGATACATTAAAGGGTCTCCACTAGCTCACACATTTCAGTGTGTCAGATTCTTTTCAAATTCACAGTGAGTGTTGCCCAACCAGAAAAACGTCAGAAGATGAAGCCAAAAATTAACCTGTCAAATGTACAGTTTTGATAGGAATCAGTAACTTTCTGTTAATGTGCTTATTAATAGCATCAAGGTCGATTCTAAAAATAGCATCTCAGCCAAAGTGTGTATAGTAGGCATAGTTGTTTTCATAACAAGGAACAAGGACTTCTAAAATTCAAAACTTAGCGGTTGGTTTGAGCAAAGCTTTCCCACTGTCTATTAACTGTGTCATTTTCAAAGTAAACTCATTAGGAACAGGATTTCTTGTTTATATGGTCCGGTGAACCTTTAGCGGTCATAGTCCAGTGAACCTTAAGTGGTCATAGATGGACCACTAGTAAACTTATTGTCACAAAAAATTAACGAACATCCTTGATTCCCTGGTCCTTTCATAAAGTCAGAATTTAATTTTTTGTTTCATTTATGCTTAGCTAATAGCAGTACACCATTTGTCCTCGATAAATCAATCATTAATTGTTTTTGCTAAACAATTTATTTAGTAAAATTTAATTTAAAAAAAAAGACAATGAAATTATTTTTTAGAGATATTTAAAGTGCCCTCGACAATTACCCTAAATCCTGCCCATTCGTTGTCAAACTATTATAGTGCAAAAATTACAGGGAAATAATTTTCTATGAAGTTAAAAACTAACTCAACTTTCACAATAAACATGTGTATTTGAAATAGTACCAGCCACTAAGTTTATATTAAGTTACATTTTAAAACAAGGGGTGGCCTCGTGGCGCAGTGGATGTCGCCGGTTTCCTATGCCGAAGGTCGCGGGTTCGATTCCCGCAAGGGGCGAACATATGTGACTTAGGTACGAGACTATTGAGGTCACCGAGGGTTTTCTCCGGGCGCTCCGGTTTCTTCCCTCCCTTCAATAATGATACAGAATGCAGTCAATATAAAAAATTTCAAAAATAAAAATTCGATTTTCTTCCGTCTTCTAATAGCGATCTCCCTGCCTTTACACCACCTGTTTGAGTGATGTATGTGTATTTGGTGTGTGTGAGGGTAAATGAGACAGGTGAGCGTGTATGTTGGTATAGATCGCCGCGCTTTGAGCCTTGGGGAAAGGCGCGTACATAGTATCCTGCATTATTATTATTATTATATCTGTTGCCACTTGTCATGTTATATATACACTTTTGGGTTATGAAAAAACTTCAGACTTGGCAATTCCAATATTGAGTGTACACACATAACCAAAAGGTTAATGAATGAAAAAGATATAGAAAGAATAATTTCGCTGAATAAAAATCGTAGTGGTTTAGATTGTTGGCTTCAATGTGAGTGCATGTGTGTGCGTGTATGTGTGCTTCTTCAGTTAAACTCAGGCATGATGAAATCGTTGCGAAAATCGAGCGATACAGAATATTTTTCAATTAAAATGTGATGCCTGGTTTAGGTGGAGTGACCATGACACTTAGACGTAAATAGTTTTGGAAGAAAAAACATCCTGAAGAAAACAACGCCAAGCAACAGCGTCACCAACAGTTTGTCAGGTTTGGTTACATTCTGTTGGCTGTTCGGGGAATTACAAAGTTTCTGATTCAGCACCCTATTTTAACTTGAAAAATAAACCATGGCGAAGTACGAGGGGGGGCCTCGTGGCGCAGTGGATAAGTCGCCGGTTTCCTATGCCGAAGGTCGCGGGTTCGATTCCCGCAAGGGGCGAACGTATGTGACTTAGGTACGAGACTATTGAGGTCACCGAGGGTATTCTCCCCCGGGCACTCCGGTTTCCTCCCTCCCTTCAATAATGGTACAGGACGCAGTCAATGTAAAAATTTCAAAAATAAAAATTCGATTTTCTTTCCGTCTTCTAATAGCGATCTCCCTGCCTTTACACCACCTGTTTGAGTGATGGATGTGTGTTTGGTGTGTGTGAGGGTGGATGAGACAGGTGAGCGTGTATGTTGGTATAGATCACCGCGCTTTGAGCCTGAATGATTTGGGGAAAGGCGCGTATAGCTTCCTGTATTATTATTATTATTATTACAAATCACTGCAGTGTGTTATGGGTTTAACAGATTTTTATGACAATATTATCACTCAAAATATTTTCTAAAACAGTGGTGCAAATGGCAATTTGACAACGAGCATTGATATTTGGTAGGTTAGAGAGTATGATTATGTCTTTTGCATTGTCAAATTGTTATGTATCACTGTTCACAAAAATACAGAAGGTAATCAAATCATGTTTGGTACATTTAAAAAATATGTTTTTGGTACATCATCGTCAAGCCTGATAAAAATATGTAAGTTCAAGAACAAAAAAACAAAAGCAAAACAACGTGCGTTGTCAACAAAAATAAAAACAGCATATGAACCCCACCAACAGAAACACTAATGGTAATTTTGATAGTTATTCAAATACAATAAAACCCCATAAACTCAAAACAATAAAACAACTATTTCATTTTTTCTTTGCTTTATTGTTCACCTTGCATAAAAAAAGTAAATAGTACATTTCTTTCTTCACACGCACTGACAACCATGTACACACGCATCACAAACACAAACGTGAGAACACACACATATGCACAAGCACACAAACATGCAAAACGTTTTACATCAACATGTCAGACTAATTATCTAGCCTGTGCACCATGGTCAATAAATAATTATCTTTACAACTGAACAAAACTATTTTCTATTTGTTGTTAATAAAATAAGCAACATTATCTCAATAAACAGAAATAAAGTCTTTCTCCTTGTCTTCCAAGATCAACTTGACACAATCTGCTTGTTCTGATGTTAATCGTTTGCAATCAAAAATGTTTTTTTTATATTACAGCTATCTGTAAATACTCTTACATGCCTTTTAGTTAGACCCACTGATAACATTTAGTTACAATATAGGACTAAAATGAGCATGCCGGTAATTTGAACCTTCCCTTATGAAAGAATAAAAACATATGTTCTTTGTAGGGGAAAATTGTGTTCTACTACACGAGTACGCTTTTAAATTTAAAAAATTTTTTCAAGAAAAGCAATAAATGTTCCAGGGGAGCATCATGTTGTACAAACCTATGTCAAAATAGGTTTCACCCAAGGAGTACTACAGTCCTTTAGTACTCCTTGGCTTCACCTGAATCACAAGCTCAAACGCATGGGAAACAACCCTTGCGAATGTCGCACACACGGCCTCTGGCTGTGCACTTTTCCAACATACCTCTTCTGGATTTTGTTTACCTGTAGTAAAAAATGACTGTCTTGAAAGCCAAAGGCTTTTAAGCCTCTATGCCTCCGATGCTTTACAGGTCCCCTTTCCAAAATGTTAACACACCATCATTATCAGAGATTGGTGCACTTTCTTGTCCCAACTCCTGTACATTTTAATGTCATGTACGCAGTTCAAACCTAGTGAATCTGATAATTCCAGATCATCTGAGACCTATCAACTTTTCCACAGGTGCGTATTGCCAGTCATCCTCTTCAATGTCTTTCATCATCTTGCGCAGCTGTTTCAGCCTCTGCTCGTGCATTTCTAAAAAAAAAAACAACACAACAACATACACATATCCCAAAGCTTAATTATTTAATAATGATGAATTACATACCATTGAAATACCAACTCTGACATGGTCATTAACATAGTCATTGAAATACTTTACACGGTGAGAAATCTACATTTTAAAAATCACCATAGATGTAAAACCTCAAGGGTGAATGGACGGATAGAGGGAGAGTTATATGTTATATCTCTTCTCTCCCATTGATTAGGTTTAACTCAAACAGAGAGAGTAATTTTGCACTTGACATTTTCGAAAGGCAGTAAGTTGAAATTAGATCTAAAGCCATATTTTTAAAAAACCTGTACATAAAAAAAAATACAGCAGGGTCATAGAAGCGTTTATCAATTCACACTGTTTTGATGAAAATCTCCGATAAGCATACAAAGAATAAGTTTGCCCCTCTGTCCTCGGTTATTAGGCCAAAAAAAACCCAAACAGTGTAATGCTATAAGGACATCCACAGACAATGTCTTTATTGGCCTACTTAGCCAATGCTAACTGTTGTGGTTTATGCAGTCAGTGTAGGCCAGTACGACCTGTGTTTCAAAGTCTGCACCTGTAGCACTTAGTATAATGTTTTGCAAGGGCAGCTAAGCCATAGACTGCTTTAGAATAAAGCTCCGACAGTTTAAAATCAAATTTTGCAAATATCAAACGCATAACTACAGGGGCAAAGCCCATATAACTCATGCACCTTATGGAAATCGCAATATTTAACCAAAAAAATGAGGGGCCAGAAAAGAAGAAACAGAAACGGTAGCATTAAAATGCAAATACCGACTTTGATCTTTCGACACTCTTGACCTTGAGATGACCTTGAACTCCGGCTCCAAATACACTCATGTTCTAGCAAATAAACTACAGCAAAAGTTGTATTATGCCAAAAATACAGTGACCTTTGCAAGACCATGACCTTAAGTGACCTCGACCTTTGGATGACCTTGACCCTCACGTGACCTCTCATGCATTTCTGATCAAATAATCTAATGTTGTTGCATATACTATGGGTTAAATAGACAGCTATTCCCTTGTACGATGACCTATTTTTTTGTATGTTTTTGCAAGGCCTAAACGGACTTTGACCTTCAAGATCAATGCAAAAAATGAACACATATGAAAGATAAATCTATTATCTCTAAATATAACAAGTTTGGATTTTATATCTCTCATAGTTTAGGGTCAAGGTCACTTCAAAGTACCTATCCTATCCGACTTTGGACAGCTCCAGTGATCTTGACCTTGGAGTGAGGTTGACCAAATGTGTATGTGTGTCTCATTGATATTTATCATGCATAAAAAAAAATCATAAGTTCAATATTAATAACCTAAAAAAAAAGTTACATTTTGTGAAAATTTTTCATTTTTTAACGAATATTTGTTGATTCTGTGACAATGACATGGACCGTGAAGTGAAGTCATTCATTCACTCATCATTTATTAGGACGCATAGGTATACACCATCTTACCAAGCTTGGTTGTGATAGCTCAAACAGGTTCTGAGATAATAATCCACCTGCAAGTTTTGCACAGACTAACAGCGGACGGACAGACAAAATTTTTTAAATGTCACTTTTGGACTATTTAGGACTCATCTCACACAGATTTGCCAAAATCTGGAAAAGATTTTTTAGAGTTGAGTATTTAGACTCACAATGCTATCCATGTGAGTCAAAACTATATGAATTTTATAAACAGTCATCTCTTAGAGTTAGAGTGAATTCTACTCGTTTCACTTTAACTGATTAGGAATGGATCATGTTGATATACCTGCAATCCAAACCTAATGTTTTTAAAACACCCACACTACAAAGTTTTCATAAAAATGAGCAAAACCTATAACTACTCTAAAACTGTGTTCCTGGGGTAATGAAAAAACTGCAATCTCTATAAGAAGATACTAAGAAAGGAAAAAAGGGTAGGTTTTATTAGTTTAAATTGTTACATTGTTAATAATTTAATTGTTCATAGTGCATGTGTGCTTGTGGGTGTGTGTTTGTTTAGGGTCTAAAATCGCAATGTGTACAGACCTAAAATGAAATAAATGAAATAAGAAATGAAATTCTGGAAGGCAAATATGGGCATATACTGGGCATACATTTTAGGCATACTTGTACAAACCACAGTTGCTTTTCTTGTATTGAAACAGAAAGGAAAAAAATAATTCCTGCCTACCAACTATAGGTGAGGTATGTAACTTGGAGCACTTACAGGTAAATTGATACTGGAGCACAGGAAAGTAAAATAAAATGCACTCCATCACATAACTATGTCTAAATAACTTAATAAGGCAACTACACTATCAGTCATGCTCATCCTTTTTACTACTCTGGGGTACACCTTGGGAGGTGAAGGGAAGCCTGAATTTAAAAAAAACCATATATCCAAACCTTTCTGTAAAGCATTGGTGTTCATGTCTATGGCTTGCTCCAGCTGTACTTTGCTCATCATAGTGCAGCTTGTCAGGTTCATAACATATTTATCTGGAGCAGGAAGAGCTTCACAAAATAAGGTAACAGTTTATTTATGCATTGGCAATGGCATGAAAATAAACATGGACAGAAACTGTAATGCTAACACTGCCTATCACAAAGACAAAACAGGAAACAACATTCAGCATTAAAATCATAACTTGCCAGAGAGGGGTGGGACTATGCTAGCTCAGTGGATAAATCAATCCTAAACAATTCTAGAGAAATCAGAAAGACATCGACAAAATCAAATGGCTAACCAAGCAGGCAGCAGTTTTATATCACAGTCTAGCATACCTATAACATGAGCCTGACAAAGCACCCCCCTACTCCTTTGGTTGAGAGTATAAACTGAGACACAACTGTGCATGCATGCATTCCATCACACGGACTTTAAAGATCCTGACTCATGTAGATGAACGAATGAGATCTACACCAACCCTACAAGCAAGAACTACACCCTATCCCCCAGCCTCGTGAGTGCCACTGCTCTGCAAATTTTCCAATGAGAAGGCAATTCAAATTTTGCCTGTATGGTTGATGAATAATGAATATATACTCCGAAATTAAAGAAGAAACAAAACAACAACAACAACAACAACAAAACAGTATTAATTCTTTCAATTAAAAAAAAAGTTCAATAAAAAATATACAGAAGCAATTTATTGATAACTGTTGATATGTCTTAGTATCAATTGTGTCCAAACTTGGACTGTGGCTGTTGGCAGTGTTGCAGAGGGAAAAAACAGCTCTTGACAAAACTTCCATATTTGAGTTTGATTCTATTTGTTGACTTTAAAAAAATGAACACAACTAAAGGTGAGTGTTTCTAATTCAATGTTAATGTGCCGCCAAGTCCAAATCAAAGATTCTTTACATTTTTTTTTTAAAAGTGCAAAATGTACGTTCTTTTTTTAAAAAGTATAAATAAAAATTTATTATTAACTATTATTTTGCTTAAAATAAATAACACTAGTAACATTATAGGTCAATGTAGTTTTCAATTATTTACTGTTTGATGTCCCTGTTCTTGGACTGGTATCTCTGGTAGGTAGATCAGGCTGGCTCAGCAGATGAACTAAAAGTTGGTGATTTGACATTGTTGCTTTAGTTGTACTTGTAGTTGTCGTCTATTGTATTCACAAGTCCTGACCCGGAATCTGAATATGACAGAAAATAATTATACACACAATGTACTATGTCTATAATAACGTTGTTTTTTTCATGTTGCACTCTGAACCTGAAATCAATCAGCTGATTTATTAATAATAGTAATATAACTAAGTCACGAAGATTTATTTTATTACAATATCATTGTATTTTATTTTTAATACTAATCCCCCTCTCCAACCCTCTTTAAATCACTCTCACTCACTGTTTTCTGTTCACGCACTCTGCACTCACAGGCACTTACTTAGATCACAGGCCCAGACTGAGGCACCTCTCTCGGCTGCTCAGATCACAGGCTCTGACAGTCTGAGCTCAGACTGAAAACAGAAAATTGCCCTGAATGAGTGAATCTGAGCCTGTGCTTAGATAAATTTGGCGTTTCTTTATAATAAGTTTAGTACTTTTTTTCCTTTAAACTAGCAAGACGTAAATTGACAACATGTACAAAAAATATGTCATGTTTAATTCTATTATCTAAAATACAGGTGTCCAAGTACACTATTTGTATGTAAGTTTACATTACCTTCTGGCTTCTCTCTTCGAATCCTAATCCTCTTTGATTCTTCTTGTGGTTATGTTGATATTTAGACGCGGCTACTTTGTTGCAGTTCAGAGTTCAAATAAAAACTTTTATGCAAAGAAATATATTATATACTTTTTACACAATTTAGCAATATGCAATCAACATTTTAAGGAATCGCTGCGTTTTCATACAAATTTATAAAAATTAAATTCTTGAGAGTTTTGGTTTTGGTATTTCTAGGGGACACCACTTTGACGACGTTAAGAACCAGCAGACAACTCCTTCCAAGGATGGCCTAATAGACCTAGGAATTAATTTTATTAATACACTATAATAGAAGTGCAGTTTCAGCTCCACTGGTATGTGTATTTTGAAAGTACATTAATACCCAATAGTATCTAAAGAGAACAGTTTCTGAAGATCATTATTATTATTTTTATTAAATGAGCCTTGGTCAGTTGGTGTTGTTTGGTATGGTGTGATCAACTGTAACACATTAACACAAGTGTAAACTTGTCACTTTAGTAAGTAAGAACTAAGATTAGATAAATCAACAGTGTGATTGTGGACGCCTGTGAAAAGACAAGGTAAGTTAAGGCAAGACAAGTACCTAACATGAACTATAATCTCACCGGGGGTTTCAGTATAAATAGTATCCCCACTTTCTGGAAATTTAGTGCTTTAAATTCCCACTGTCGCTGTCTTCCTCATTTGCTCTTTCCCATTCCCGATCTGTCCTACCACTCTGCTATACTATATTCTTCTTCGCTAGATCAATGACCTACCTTTTTTCTTGAAAACTCTTCCTGGACAAGACTCCTTGTTTGTGTATGAGGTCTGTTGGATCAGCTTGGGAATGTTGGACGCTTTCTGCCGGGTGGTCACTAGGGCTTCCTATGAATGTACTATTTAGCACTATAGGCATTTTATATGTATGTTTTTTTGTTGATGATTTATAATGATGTTTGTATTCTATTTTGTTTTTGTAATCGGGGAGTTCGCGTAGTTGAGGTCAACCCTCAGCCGTCCCTCGCGTGGGATGTCTTTATTGTAAAGTGACTGGCCGGTGGAGGGCATTCAATTTTCCCACTGGGGTTGTTTCAACAGATCTTTTATGCGGATCGGGGGTTGTCCGGTCCTGATTTGGCTCGGAAGAGTCCGCTGGACCTAAAGCAATAATAAATCAAAAATCAAATAAAATAAATAAATAAATCAAGGTGTGTCGCACTCGTAGTCACGCAGAGTTACGATACGAATTGGACCTCTGTTTCATTGTGTAGCTAGCCTACGTTCTTTTAACTACTACTAGTACTAAGTATTGTTTGTGTAATAAGCTTTAATTAGGCCTTTGAAGGTTTTCTTGTATTAATTTACATAATTTACATCATGTGTGTGAAATAATTTTTAGATTGACGGTTTTATTTTCTTATGTTTGTTGCAGTAAAAGACATCAGTATGGGCTACAAAGTAGTGGGTACATGGTGGCAGGTGGTCCACTGGGGGCCACTGCTGGCATTGTCTGTCATCTTTACAATTGCTATAGTCACATTCCAATGTTTATTGATGTGGTGGCCACCAATTGAGAGTATAGGAGGTTTTGTACATCTGCTCATCTTTCTATCATGGGTAGTGCTGACATTGTACAATTACTTTCTCGCCATGGTCAAAGGTCCAGGATTTGTTCCGATTGGGTGGAAGCCAGTAAGTAGTTTTGTGATGTTAATTATACTTTCGTGCTCCTAGTCTATGTTACGTATGATAATAGTTCCTGATCTATTTGGATGTGTTTGTAAATTGGTCAAGAAATTGAATATTGATGCTGCAATAATATTGGCAATATCCAAACATTTAGTATTACTGCTATAGTTGTTTTTAATATAAATAATGTATCTTCATTTGTATTAGGCATTGAAAAATACTAAATTTGTTTATTGTGACAAATTTTGAATTTGGCTATGTGCCAGCGACATGTATAATAGTAATACAGGGGTGAGATTTAACCCAGGAGACTAACTAGCCCGCCGGGCTAGCTAGTGAGTAAAGTGAAGTAGCCTGCATGGTTTTTAGGCAGCCCGACAATCGCGTATTTACGGCAATGTGTACAGTGCATTAGACCAACTTCTTTATCGAAAATGAGCCAAGATCGATCTTCACCATCTGAACGTTTCAGCCATGCAGTCTGAAAATTTCTTTTTCTCTTCGATTCATACTCTTTGTCACGCTCTTTTTTCTCCGAACTAGATTTCTCCTTCTTTGGCGGGGGTTCGTTGACCCCAGAAATAAAGTTCCACAGTTTCGGATCAACAACCGTCACCTTGACTATACACGTAATTTGTAGCGAGTGTCTTTTTCACAAAGCAGACAGCGCGCTTGGCGCGAAAGGGAAGTAGGCAAAGGGAAATAACGCTCGCGTATGCTTCATACTCGTAGCAGATGAACAGTGACCTAAAAACGCTCTCGCTTCGGACCGAGCTTCTAAAAGTCTGCAAGTAGTATCATTTTTTTAAGGTCGCCAGGCGGGCTGGCTCAATTATAAAGTGAGGTCGCCCGAGCCGGTTTTAAGTCGCCTCGGGCGACCGGGCGACCGCTAAATCTCACTCCTGATAATATACTCTATTAATTATTATGTGACTGTTGAGTGTGAGTACATATAATGTTATATTGTACTTATTACTTATTATGTGGTTGTTGTTTTTAACAGAAGGATCCAGATCACTACAAATACTTGCAATACTGCAACTTTTGCAGAGGCTACAAGGCACCAAGATCTCATCATTGCAGAAAATGTGACAGGTATATGCACACCTATAATATATAAAGTGACTACAAGAATGTGCTAATATAATAATAGTGCTATGTAGTAGTGGGCTTGTAAAATTTTTACTTAGAAACCTCTATCAATCATTATTATTTTCTTTCTTCTCTCTGTAAGTTGATACAATCTTCACCACACATAGCCAAGATTCAGTTGTGAGGTCATTATACTTCCTGCAGTGAGTTCAGCTCTTTGGGGTGGTTTGTTGTGATATCAATAAACCAGTTGCTTTAATTTATTAACTAACTGAATGTAATAGTTGATTTCCTAATTTTAACATTCAGATCCATGAAAGTCAGATGATTATACTACTACTTGTTGCTTGTTGTGTTGGTAAAAGTTGATAAAATATTGGTATTTTGTTAGGCATATTTAATTATTGAATGTTTTAGTATTTTTTAAGTTTCTTTTTTTGTTTTCTTTATCAGGTGTGTTATGAAAATGGATCATCATTGCCCGTGGATTAACACTTGTTGTGGCCATCTGAACCATGGCAATTTCTGCTATTTCCTCTTCTTTGCTCCCTGTGGCTGTATACATGCCCTGTGTGTTTTGCTGCCGTCCATCTACAGAGCTGTACATTTTGTGAGTAGTGTAGTGGATAACATCTTACATGATCTTTATTGGGGTCTTATATTATAACCCACTAATAATATTATCCAGGCTACTAGTACTAATGTACCACGAGCAACACTTTGACATGACATTGGATGCACATTGAAAATAACTGTTACCTATTGACCTACATCAGTACAGTGTCTAATGTTACGTTTCCAATTCTGTTTTCGATGTTGCAGCATTATTACTTTTATCATCGGCGGTCTACAAGCGAGCCGCTAGTGTACCTGAGTGTGCCAGGATTTGTCATGACCATGTTCAGCATTGGGTTAGCCATTGGTGTTATCGTTGCTGTGGGCATGCTATTTTATATTCAGGTACTGTTAGAAACATTCTTATTCTGCTAAATCAGTTATTTAAATATAAGTATGGTTTATTACTGTTTCATTTGTTGTTGTTTTTTGGTTGTTGTTTTTTGTTGTTGTTGTTTTTTGTTTTTGTTTTGTTCTTTCTGCCTTTTTTTTTTTGGTAGGTCTATGTGTGTGTATGTGTTGGGTAATTGAGGGAGTTTGGGAAGGGGTTGGGGTTTTATGAATACTATGGTTTAAATGATCTGTCAATGCTGTTTAAATCTGTCTACCGACATCAGGTGAATCAGCATTGAACAAAAGTTGTTTATTGTTTTTTTCATTGATCAGCATTATTGCAAATGCTTGTGTTTCAGTTGAGCTTTAAAAAACAAAACAGTTAACAACAAGAGCTTGAAGAATTGTTAGGTTTTAGCTGTACAATTCATTTGGGGCTTTAAATGTTTTAAATGAAGGCTTGCATTAACCCTTACCCTGGTATGATTACCTAAGGATTACCTAATGGTTCTCTGTTCAGTTATTTGAAAGCATTGCATTTAACTTTTTGAAGACTGTTATGCAATGTTCAGGTTTATCTTCATCGAATATGATGAAGAAGAAAGACATGGTAGAAGGGAAATAACTGCGATTGGTAGAACCAAACTAATTGTATAGCACAACTTTTGTTGTGACAGCCAGCTTAAGGAGTTTGAATGATCTTGCATGGTTAGTGTTTATCTGTATAATTCATTTGGGAGTATCTGTTTCTTGTAATCAATATTTTGGTGGTGTCATGACTACTTTTTGTACTAGTATTAATGTTACAGATAAGGAGTGTGTTGAGGAATGAAACTGGCATTGAGTCTTGGATTGTAGACAAGGTAAGCTAAATAATATATTTATTTCTGGAGGCATGCGGAACTCAAGTCAAAAAGCTATTATTACAGTGGTTGCAGTTCGAATTTCAAATTGTGCATTATTTCAACACCAAAGCTTTTCAGATTTTGAGGGCTGGTCAGACAGGTTAGCTACACCGATGCTTCCTTTCTCTGGAAGGGGGGTGCCGGCAAGCTATAAATAGCCTGCAGCATGCGAACCCGGAAGCACTGAACAGTGCTGCTCACATAGGAATTGAGCTGGTGTGGAGGAAATGATACATTGCTAGAGGGAGAGGAAAATACAAATTAACCAAATATTAACCAAACGTGATTTGAGTTATTTATTATTTATTTTTATTTAATCGTTCTTATATAACGCTTTTTCAGCTCAAGAGCTGCTCAAGGCGCTGGCCGATACAGGATCTAACTCAAGCCGCCCGAGGCGCCCACTTGCAGCCTTTGATCGCACCGTAATAACGCTCCAGACAACTGAGCACAATCCTGGGCAGCCAGGGATGGGGGAGAAGGACCTAGGTGCATGCTGGGTGTTCTTGTCACCGGCATTCACCCGATTAGGATATGAGCGTCAGGATCTCTAAAGTCCGTTATGATGGAATGTATGCGACACAGACTAGACCTCTGTTTATACTCTCATCCAAAGGAGTAGGAAACGGGAATAAAGTGTCTTTCCCAAGAACACAACACAATGCCCCGGTTTGGGCTCGAACCCGGGACCTTCAGATCCGCAAGCCAAAGCTCTACCATTAGGTCACTGTGTAAAATAGTAAAATAATTAAGAAAAAAAAAAGAAGATCAAATAAAAATTAAATAAATAAATAATGACATACTAACATCTCATAACAAAGTAACGTCAGCCTTATGCAATATTGTCATAATTAAAGTCATCTTTATGCGATGACTGTGTATGAAATATTATGATTGTCATTTTTATAGAAAATGTCTAACAGGACTGAATGAAAGATTTTGCTTTGATTATCCAATTGTTAATAATTTTACTTTGAACAGTGTGAATGTTCTGTGGAATATATTGTGTTGTTGCACTGCAGTCATGAATGATGTGTTTTTTAGTTTATAATTTTTGTAAATGCGAACAATAACCTTGAAAGCATACGTCTGGCTACAGCCAGTGACGTACCACCAAAGTACAAGACACAACAACTGCAATAAGGGGCTGAGTGACCCCTTTCTTTCAAGGTGAAATTCAATGCTGTTTCTAGCACATTGGCTAGCTCTAAAATCATGTGCCTCAGAAATCAGAATCTTTTTAGAATTTGACGATTGTTCTACATCTCAAGTGGATGTGTTCTGTCTCTAAATACTTGATTTCTTTGAAGCATTCTGTGATTTTGCTGCCTCTGCCAAAGAACACATGACATGTTTGTTTTTGCGTAATTACTAACTTCGAGTTTGTAGTCCACTTCCGATGTGGACTATTGTAGTTGATAACTTAGATGTGGCCTACGGGCTCATGCATTATGAACTACCGCTCAAAGTTCGTAACTTGCGAACTAGTTGATAACTTCACGTAAAGTCTACCTCTATGCATTGGACACTCAGGGGAAAGATGCCTTGTATATTGTATTGTCATGTCCTTGATCATGATTATGAATTCCTAGTTCGTCAGAAAAGACATTTTCGTTTGACTTCCATGCTTGTAGCAACGTGACTCTATATTTTAATAGTTTTAGATATGTGCGTGCTTTTGTGATAATGGAAAGAAATGTTGCAGGCCCTGGACAGAGAGCGATCAGAGGATGAAGGCATTTTCATCTACCCTTATAACTTGGGCTGGAGGCGAAACCTGAGGCAGGTGTTCACGTGGTCAGGCCAACCTGTGTCTGATGGCTTTAGCTGGGAGATAGTGGATGGCTGTGATCAATATGCATTGACAGTGGGTATTTGGGATTTCACTTTGGCTTTGTTCAGTTTTTGTTAGTTGCAGCGATATATTGTTTATTTTGCATTTTTATTTATTTGTTAATTTGTTTATTTTTAAAAATAAGATTAATGTTAACATAAGCAAGTTTGAAGTTCAGTAATAATTGTATTTTATTTTTTTACGGTATAATATAGAGATTTTCCAGCGCAAAAGCTGCCATCTGTATATTTGCTGTGTCTGACAATGTACGTTAAAATCATGCATCTGTTTTGTTATCTGTAAATCGGTTGTGTCTGTTGTCTGTATTTCTATGTACTATATGAGTGGTCAGGCGTGGGTCTGCTGTCTAGTCTATACTGGTGGTTACATAGGTCTAGCACTAGATCTATGCTTTATTTGTTTTTTATGTATATTGTGCATGTGTGCCGCTGATCTAAAGCATTCTTTGTGTCATGTATACTATACTGGTGGTTACATAGGTCTAGCACTAGATCTATGCTTTATTTGTTTTTTATGTATATTGTGCTTGTGTGCCGCTGATCTAAAGCATTCTTTGTGTCATGTATACTATACTGGTGGTTACATAGGTCTAGCACTAGATCTATGCTTTATTTGTTTTTTATGTATATTGTGCATGTGTGCCGCTGATCTAAAGCATTCTTTGTGTCATGTATACTATACTGGTGGTTACATAGGTCTAGCACTAGATCTATGCTTTATTTGTTTTTTATGTATATTGTGCATGTGTGCCGCTGATCTAAAGCATTCTTTGTGTCATGTATACTATACTGGTGGTTACATAGGTCTAGCACTAGATCTATGCTTTATTTGTTTTTTATGTATATTGTGCATGTGTGCCGCTGATCTAAAGCATTCTTTGTGTCATGTATACTATACTGGTGGTTACATAGGTCTAGCACTAGATCTATGCTTTATTTGTTTTTTATGTATATTGTGCATGTGTGCCGCTGATCTAAAGCATTCTTTGTGTCATGTATACTATACTGGTGGTTACATAGGTCTAGCACTAGATCTATGCTTTATTTGTTTTTTATGTATATTGTGCATGTGTGCCGCTGATCTAAAGCATTATTTGTGTCATGTATACTATAACTGTATGTATGTCACTTGGCAAATAAATCTTGACTTGAATTGAATTGAATTGAAGGAGGAGCAGCTGAAGCAGAAAGCTGAGAAGAGAGAGAGGACGCTGCTGTACTCTGTAACAGAACCCTACTCAGGGCACCTATTTCCCTGTTCCAAGGGGCTACGAGTAGCATGCTGTATACCATGTACTGATGAACCACGCATAACGCTCAAGCCTGGGGATCAAGTGCTGGTCACCCGGTGGAAAAAGTAAGTGTTTAGACAGTCTGATCAATAATAATAATGTACTTTTATTATGTCTAACAATTTTATATGAAATAATGTAAGTGTGCCTATGAGGGTTTCCCCATCACCCCCCCCCCCCCCCACACACACACCCTTTCCCCTACATTGAATATTTGAATGATTTTTTTTATCTTTGTTAGAATGTGTTTTTACAGAATATTGAATGTTTAGTTTTTCAGGTGTTGGAAATTGTGATGCTAAATAGACTGTATAATGAAAGTGATTTTTTTTTTCACATTTAAAGAGCAGTATTTTATCTTTTATCAAAAATGTAGCCAAATGTGTCTTTATTCAGTGAAGGCTGGTTTTACCAGATCTTGGTTGGCCTTAACATAAAATTCAGTCCGATTACAGATAGAATCAGTCTTATTTGAAAGTAAAACAACAACAAAAAATCATTTGTTTTGACATGGTTTGTCACTTTCTTCCACAGACACTGGTTATATGGCACTAAAGTTTTGAAAGCAGAAGAGAAAGGTATGTATGTATGCATTGCTATTTTATTAGTTGGTCATCAGTTTATGTATAATATATTGCCAATTCTACTGGTGCAACTCACTGTTATGTAATTGTGATATGATATCACGATTATGGTTGTGTAATACATTATTCATCTCTTTGGACCAGCAATATTTGAAGATTTCAACTTCAACTTTTTATTGGCTCCAAGTACATAGAGAAATTGCTTAGCGCATAGAAAGAACATATAAAACCCGTAACAAATTTAAAAATGACATTCACGCAACATCGACTCGCACACCTTCATTGTATCACAGCAAAAGAATATCACACAGCTACTTATTGTATCACATCACCTGCATTATACGGGAATTGTACCTGGAATTTACGGCTAGCTCTGAAGGTTCCGACCCAAAGTTGAACATGTGTAGTGGTGATGTGGTTGTGCTGCGAAAAGTGTTGCTTATTGCTGGGTTTCCATGAATTACAGATACCCTATGTCTGCTCGGGAGAGGGAGATGCGTATTTTATTGTTACGAGGTGTCCGTGTATGTGAAAGTGAAGTTTCGTGTGACGCTTGCCCCTAATCTAGTCTGCTCGTCTGCACACAAATTAATCCATCCTTTCAAATGTTGGTTGCAGGAGCGCAACGTATCAGGGGCTGGTTCCCTAGGCAGTGTGCAACAGAAGTCGTCGACAACAATGACAACATGTCTGACAAAAAATTTGACTGAGGAGAAGGGTTACTCTGCACCGCTGGTGTGATCTTTTCTACATTTGCCATCGAGGTGCTGGGTATTTGAGACATTGACACTTTTGTTGTTATTTTGGCTCACTGAACTTTTGTATGATTAGGTTTTATATTTTCCCAGTAAGAGAGCCCTTACACTTTGTTTTTGTATATTAATTGTACATTTTAATTGAAAGATTGTTTTTGGATATTTTCTCTTTCATTGGAAAAAAATATGCAATGACTACAATTATTTTTTTTTAAACACAAAAAAACATTATTTGCAGTTTTTTGTTTCTTCTTCTTTTTTTCTCTTACTGAAAAGTTACTAGGGGATTTCAGAAATAAAACTTGTTTTCGACATATCGCATAGAAGATCTTTATAAACCATTATTATGTTTTCATAATGCTAAAATGCTTATTTTAAAAGGTGAACAAATATATATCTATACCAATGTTTTACTTCCGGTTTAAGTTGATTGTTTTTGTATTTTGTTGGTTTGCTGTTTTCCTATGCGGGTCTACTCAGAGATCTAGGTTTAGCAACTTTTGTATTTTGTTCCATCGTGTAGGTTTTATAACGAATATATTAATGGCTTGTATCAGGTGTGAGCTGACTGGTGAAATGTTTGAATTGCCTAGTTTGTATCTTAGTTATGATTTTTTAATTTTAGTGTGGGCGTGTGTGTGTATATGACAGAGAGAGAGAGAGAGAGAGAGAGAGAGAGAGAGAGAGAGAGAGAGAGAGAGAGAGAGAGAGAGAGAGAGAGAGAGAGAGATGCGAGTGTGTGTTCTCTTGATTTTATGATTTATATGCATTTTTGATTAATATCATTGTCAATCATTTTATCTACCGTTTTCAGCAGATTGATAATTATAAAATCCATGTTGTGCATAATATTATTTTAAAAAAATCACAACATAAATTATTTACTTGGGTGGAAAGCTAATTGTGTATATATGAGCAAGTGAGTTCTGAATGCATGCTCATTGCAGTGCTGAACATATCTTTATAATGCACATCACTGTTAATAAATCTTTCTTTTGTTTGTTTCCAGTGTCCAATATTGTGACTTTCATGTTTCTGTGTGTTTGTTTGTTGTTTTGTGTTGTTGTTTTTATAAGAAAGGAATAAGAAAAATTCTGTCTCAAATTTTATTTGAAGTTGGATTATTGTAAAAATCTAATTCATAAAAGAGAGGGTGACTGAGAGGGCTGGGAATCGGAGAGACCAAAGAAATAAATGTTCCAACACTCATACTATGAGTCATAGGTATCTTTGTGGAAAATTACCTTATTTGGCTCTTGAAGTTTTTGGGTTTCTTCTTTGCCTTATTTCATTATAATATTGTCAGAACTTGTGCATTCTCTCAGAAAATTGTGCAATATTGCTTATTCTACAAAGTATATAAATTATGATATAAAGAGCAAGTAGTTGCTCCCTACATCCCCATTCAATAAGCGTATTGAACACCCTTTTGGTCTCGTGCAATGAGTCATGACCATTGGTAGTGATATTTTGTTTGTATATAACTTAAGTAATGGAACATAATGACTATGAGGAATGTTTGTCACATGCTACAGTGAGCTTGATTTCTTAGTGTTAAACTGTTCACATATTTTATAATATATATGCAAATACATAGTCAGCTACCAGTAAGCTTCAGAATGATATCATGAATGAAAAGTATATATGTAATGAAGGGATGAATGTTTGTACACTAGAAAGAATTCTTAAAAGGTGATTCATTAAAAGTTTCATCATGTGATCAAAATTTTTTTTTATTTGTAGAAATGATCATCGATGAACTTTGGGGACTATCACAATTCTTTGTTTAGTGTTTTTTTTAAATGTAAATTGCCTATAGGAACAAAGTTTTGATCTACAATTTATGTTTTAACAAGAGTCAGAGAAAAGAAGGCAGCATGAATATGTTGGTTTATTTATTTTTGTTCTGACTTGTACATAATTGTACAGTTGATATTCTAATTTTCAATCCTCTTGGGGTGCTGGGTTTTTTCTGTATAAATAGTATCCTTATTTTGTTGAAATTTCATGCTTTAAGTAAACCACTGTTTCAGTCGTTCTCATTTGTTCTTTATTATTCCTGATCGGTTCTATCAATCTACTATATTCTTTGCTAGACCAGTCCCATACCTTTTTTCTTGAAAGCTCTCCCAAAACCTCATTTGGGCATGGGGGTCTGTAGGGGGTCAGCTTGAGGATAGTGGACGCTTTCTGCCAAATGGTCATTAGGGCTTTCTATGGTATTATATTATTATTTAGCAATTTAGGCATTTTAATATGTATGTGTTTTGTTAATAATTTATAATGATGTTTATACTCTATTTTGTTTTTGTAAATGTGGTTTAAATAAATTAGAGTACAGCCTCAGCGTCCACTGCATGGGATGCCTTTATTGTCAAGTGACCGGCTAGCTGGTGGAGTGCCTTCAGCGTTATCATTAGGGTTGTTTCAACAAATCTTTTATATGGATCATGGGTGAGTCCTTTTTCAACTAAGTTGTGGTCCTGATTCGGCTCTTTGCTGTATGCTGGAGCCTATAAACAATGACTAACTAAATAAATTCTAATTTTTAAACTCAATTTTGCATTAAAAAGAAGAGACAAAAAAACTTTTATAAACAGAATAATTTAATGTTGCTTCAGTGTTTACTAATGTTTTAAGTTATGGGACACAATATATCATATGTCTTGAAGCACCCAAATAAATTTGCAGTTTTATGCAAAGGAACGTTGTCTGAATGGAAGTTTGTGTTTACATTTTTGGGCTTAATAGCTCGGTTTCAGCATGAGTTGCGTAAGTCTGTGTAACGTGTTTTTAGAACAAGAATCAGGATACTTATTGTCCCAACCAACAGCAAAGGAAACTTTTCTCACAGTGTACAACCATCATCAATAAAAACATTCACACAACACAGTCTGTATAGAATAAAATGTCAATTAATTAAAAGCAAAAAGCCTCTGAACACCACCAATCCTTCTTTTGACCATTTGTATGAAGCTCACAGTTGAATTAAACGCAAAACAGATTCTCACCATTAGGGTTGTTTCAGCCGATCTTTTATACAGATCAGGGGCGAGTCCTCTTTCAACCAAGATGTGGTCCTGATTCGGCTCTTTGCAGTCCACTGAACCCTATAAACAATGACGAACTAACTGTGTCTTATGTTTTTTCTGGTCGAAGAGGAATGTTTCGAAAGCTAAAATGTAAACATAATTCTTTTGCATAACAAACCTTTTTTGGGTTTTATGGTTTTAATGTAGCACGCACTTTATGATTCACTTCCTAATAAGATTTTTCTTGTAGCTGTCACTTCATAAAAAGTGCCTTGATAGTATAGACAATATTACTACCTGTATCATTTCTTCTTTTGTAAGATAGAATTATGTCCTTGGTTGTTTGGTATTAACCTATGGTTGTTGTATCAATTTTTAATTCATCAGATTAACATAAGTTGTACTAATAACTAGTACCTATGGAGGGCAGTCGACATGCGAGTTATTCATTATTTTATTCATTAGTGAATGTAAACCTACTCCCCTTTTTCAAGCGACATTCAGACTTCATTGTTTTAACTTTCTTCTGTAACCTCTGTTCATTTTCCTATTATTGGCTAAGAATTCAAATTTACATTTTACTATAAATTTAAAATTTCAATGCAACATTTGCTTTAGAGCATACTCAGCTGGCATACTGAGTCTGCCCTTTTTAAATTTGATTATGATATGACCAAATTAAGGATTTTTTTTAACCTCTTGAAAACTGAAATACTATAACTTTCTCTTTCATTGTTAATCTTTTTATAATAAAAATGTATCAAGCAACAATATTTCAATTGGTGTAACGACAGCTTCAAATGAGAAAGTATATTCTGAAATTTTATTAGAGTCATATCTGGAAAGTTAAAGATTGCAATATTGGTGGCCATTTTATTTGTATTTAATTATTTTCTTGTTTAATTTTGGTCAATTGCTGATCACATAAGTTTCTTTTTTTCCAGTCAAATGTTGATTGTAAATAGGTTGTTAAACGGCAAGTGATAATTACATGTTCTTTGTAGATGTCTGATGTTAAGTTGACATGCAGTGATAATTTAATAGTGTTTGCTTACTGATTTATAACTGTGGCAAGTTTTGCTTATTAAAAAATAAATGTACGGAATTTGTGTTTTGTACCATACTGAGTTTACACATTTTTGCTTTCATTTTTAAGTAATAGTACTGACCAACAGAAAATGAAAGGAAAAGACAAGAAAAATGTGCACACACATACACACTGATGAATGCACGTACACTCAAAAATAACAACACGCTCATGAAATTAATGCGCAATAAACTACTTTGCTGATTTTATCTCCAAATGCAAAGATTGAAAAAAAAAAGTTTTTAAAAATAAAACTTGTCGCTATTGTACTTTTAAAAAAAGAACATGACGTATTAAATATTTTGAATAATAAGTGAACCTTATACTTATTAACTTATAGACGCACTTTCACTCAAGTTCTTTTCTGCATAATTCCAGTTCACATATACATATTTTATCATACTTTATCATTTCATCTGACTTTAGTAACTGGAAAAGTTTGTCATCATTTTCTTCATCACTTGTGTTAGGACTCCTGTATATACACCCTTAGAGCAGGGGTGAGATTTAACCCAGGAGACTAACTAGCCCGCCGGGCTAGCTAGGAAGTAAAGTGAGGTAGCCCGCATGGTTTTTAGGCAGCCTGACAATCGCGTATTTACGGCAATGTGTACAGTGCATTAGACCAACTTCTTTATCGAAAATGAGCCAAGATCGATCTTCGCCATCTGAACGTTTCAGCCATGCAGTCTGAATGTCTTTTTCTGTTCGATTCATACTCTTTGTGACGCTCTTTCTTCTCCGAACTAGAATTCGCCTTCTTTGGCGGGGGTTCGTTGACCCCAGAAATAAAGTTCCACATTTTCGGATCAACAACCGTCACCTTGACAATAAACGTAATTTGTAGCAGTGGTTTTTTCACAAACAAAGCAGACAGCGCGCTTGGCGCAAAAGGGAAGTAGGCAAAGGGAAATAACCCTCGCGTATGCTTCATACTCGTAGCAGACGAACAGTGGCCTAAAAACGCCCTCGCTTCGGACCGAGCTTCTAAAAGTCTGCAAGTAGTATTATATTTTTTTAGGTCGCCAGGCGGGCTGGCTCAACTATAAAGTGAGGTCGCCCGAGCCGGTTTTAAGTCGCCTCGGGCGACCGCTAAATCTCACCCCTGTTAGAGTACTCTTTCATTATTTGCACTAGTAAATGTACACCATACACTTTCCTTGAAACTGTTTCTATTCAATAGATCACATTCACGAGCATTTAATTTTGTATCCACAAATAAAACAACCCCTCTCTTGTGATTAACATTTAAAAACATATCATAGTTTAAAATATAATACTCCTCAACAAATGATTTAGCATTTTTTGCTTTTATCTCAGTTAAAGCAATAATAGAAGGTTTTAGGTCATCCACTCGACTTAACAATTCATCTTTTTTATTTAACAGGCCATCCACATTTGAATATATCATAATACAGGCATCACTATCTATGTTAGTATTTTTGTTAACCTTTCTTTTTTTAATTTTTGTATTCTTACCATGAGTAAATTTGCAGCTAGAAGTAGTATGAATTTTACATTTATTGCTATTGACATTATTTATAGTATGTACACTATTTACATGATCTTTGTGACCTTCAAGTCACTCAGTAACACTGGATCATGACTCTGCTGGTTTAGGGCCAGCACCAGTGTCGTCCCTAAACCTCCCACCTTGCCTTGCTTTCATAGAGACCATCTTCCCATTTCTTATCACCAGGTTCTCCTCCCCTTCATTTGTACGCCTTTGCTTTTCCATCCTCAGTTCTTTGTTCTTTTCGCAATGCTTTTGGGTGTAGTCAGTGTTGACATAATTTTTTTTCTCATTTTTCATAACATTTTTGTTCAACTCTGGAGCTTTTCTAAGAATCTCTCTTTTTCTCTTCTGATTTCACCGTCACTCTTAACATCCTAGGTCTACTGCCCCCAATCTTACCTAACCTGACGGGTTCTACCAGGTCATCACTCTCTAAAGTGACCAACTTCCCCAAGAGAGTTTTAGCAGCCGCCAGGTCCTCCCTCTTTCTTTCCTCAAACTCAGTTTGGGTACTTTCTTTTAAATTCACAATAATGAGATTTTTCATCCTCTTCTCTGCTCCTCCATTATCTCAGCCAACTTTCTGTCCACCACCTCTTCTATTTTTTCTTCCAACTTTTCACCCATCAACCCTTTTTCAATGTTTTCGAGCCGAGAGCTGAGAGAGTGAATCAGCGGAATCAAATCCAGAAGTTTGTCCATCCTGCTATCAAATCTTGACTGCGGTTCACTACTTTTAGTGATCACTTTTTTCTCCTGTTCCGAGAGAGCATCTTTCCTGGTTTTTCTATTAACAACTTTAAACTTTCTTTTTGCAGTAGCGATAGTCAGCTTGAGTCTTTCATGTGCGGATAAAATTTCTTTACGCAGCGCAGTCTTGCATTCCTCTGTTGGTTTGGCTAAATTCAGACCTATTCTGGCAAACTCTGCTGATGTTTTTTTCTTTAACTTTCTCCGTATCTCGCATACCATGTTGTATTCTGATTTCTTCACAGGGCTACACACTGGTGTATTCACAGAGTTATTTTCACCAATTGTTTCGGAAGTGCAAGGCGGAGTTAGATTTAGATCCATGGTGTCAGATTTACTTGTTTTCTTACTGCGTTTTTCTCCTCTTCCTCGTTGTTTTCTCTCTCTGTCTTTCTTCTTTCTCCAAAAAGATTTCATTGAAGTTTCATTTTGCCGTGAAGCTTGGCGGAGTTTGCGATTATGTTCCCGTCGCTCATCTGGATTCATATCTTTGGGCCTCTTCTTCTTTTTGTCTGGCAGGTCTGTTGTAGCAGCCAGACGACTGTTAGCAGTCTGTCTTGTAACCAAAGCTGTCTTCTCTTTCTTGCGCTGGTAGTATTCCCGACATCGCTTTCTGGAAAGAAAATAACATTTTTTTAAAAGCACACATTAGTACTTATGAATGTTCAAGGATACAACTAGAATGACAAAGTAATATTTTTTTTAAAAATCTGGTTAAATAAATAAATAAATTATAACAATAACAAAATTAAACACATACCTTTCCTTTTCTTGGAAGCTTTCTATTTCTTGTTGAAGACGTCTTGTCTTGGGCTCTCCTTCCCATCTCGCCTTTTTAGCAGCTCTGTTCCTCTTGCTACGCTCTCTGGCTTTTCTGAGCATTTCTTCATACTTTTCAGGGTCATTTTTTAACCTTTCACGATAAGCTTTCTGTTTTAACTTTGAGTCGTTTGACGAAACCATATCTGGAAAAAAAACTTTTTGGATTACAAATGTATTGAGTATTGTATAATTTTATATAAAAAAAAATCTACTATATATAAAAACATATATATAATTATGCAACTTAAATATAGGCATGCCTATGCTTGTAAAGGCTAGACTAAGTGTAATAACTCCTGTCCTAGTAAAAACCTAGACCAAACATTTTTAAAAATTCCAAAATTTTTTTAAAAAAAACTAAGAAAGCCTACATAGCCCATAGGTCTAGATACAAATTTTATTAATAAGCTGTTAAGGTCATGAAAACACATTTTTGCTAATCAAATATTTCCGGTGTAGGTTAGTTTAAAAATTAAATAGGCATACATCACAGCATAAATTTACAAGCTAGGCTTAAAATAAAAAAGTCTACAACAGCAGTTTTAACCTTGGCTTAAGCAGCTGAAAATTTTTTTTTTTTTTTTTATATGAAGCCTATGCCTACATGCTATTTATGCCTACTGATTATTTAAAAAAAGAAATCCTGGTTTAAGGTTGAAATTGCAATAAAACAGATACAATCATGATGATTGTCTCTGCCCGTAATTTCACATTCGTTACCTTTGTCTGCCCGTGTTTTTACATTCGTTATCTTTGTCTGCGTACGCTATCACCATTCGTTACACTGCGTCTGTCGCGCATTCATCGTTTGTTACAAGCGTGTGACTTTTTTTTTCACCGTTCGGTACTTTTGCACAGGCGCTGGTTGATTATTATTATTTCCGATCTCGGTTAATTCAAATTAATAATAAGTATTAAAATAAAGAAGGAAATGTGAAGTACTTTGCAAGTGCGCTATTTAGGACACGAAGAACGGTAAATCTACGTAAACAATCGCCGATAAATAGTGAAAGAAAGTTTCGTGCTCTGAAGTAACGAACGTTAAAGTAAAGAATGGTGAAGACAGACATAATTTTTCATTAAATTTTGCAAAAATTCAAACACTTTCTTACCTCAAGCACATGCTGCACATCGAAGTAGCATAAACTGGCGCTTATCCGGAACTTCCGGTTAACATATCGCTTTGAATGATGGGAAAATTAAGCAAAAAACGAAAGTAACGATTGGTAAAAAGCCAGACAGAACTGAATCGGTGTTGACTCTTACGATGAAAAAAATTGTCCATCTGGTTCAGCGCACATTTTTCATCAACAAATTACTTCTATTTCATCTTATTCCGATAATATAACCCATTTATAGGGTCGAAATATGTAATTATATATATTTAAAAAAAAAAAAAAAAAACACTCTCAAACGAAGCTTCGACGTGACGTTTTTCTCCGACAGACAATTTCCGGTCACCGGTTTGCGAAAAAAAAAAAAATTCAACTAACTTTTTATATATTATAACTTTATTTAAAACGTGTTGCAGAGTAGACTTTTATAATTTATGCATTGAATAAGCATTGCATCCATTCGAGGCTTATTTGTTTTAACCTCTTTTGTATTTTTTTCTTGTGCAAACAAGAGGCACGGTGGTCTAATGGTAGTGCTTTGGATTGCGGATCATTGTGTTGTGTCCCTGGGAAAGACACTTTACTCCCGTTTCCTACTCCTTCGGATGAGAGTATAAACCGAGGTCTAGTCTGTGTCGCATGCACTCCATCTGAATGTAAAGGGTTATCATACTGTGAAAGGTTATTATATTTAAATTTACATTCTCTCAAGGGAAGACGTTTAAGAGGAGATTTAATTGAAACTTATAAAATACTAGTGGACACAGGTTGCTGTTTAAAATGTAGACAGAGAGAGAACTGCTGTCTGCGAGTTTTATTTGGACGATTTTGCCTTGGCTTTCTAAAAGTATCTTCATTTATTATTTTATTTTTATGTTTTTGGGAAAAAAAATTAGGGTTGGTGCAAAATGTACAGGGTCGGTCAGGTGACCGTAAACGGACATTTTTTTTTCTTTGGCCTAAGCGCTGCACATAGGAATAAAAAAAGTACAATGCACATATGAATAAGCTTCATGGGACTGGTCGTTTGAAGGGGTGGGCTTGGTTACATGAACATGCAATGCACTGAAATTAATCGTAATGTACTGCCAAGGTACAAAGGCATCCTCTCCCTCTAACTTTGGTGAAGCATGTTTGAGTAATGCACTAAAATATTTTATTTTAATTTAGTATTTATGTTAGGCAACGTATTTTTAAATGTCATACCTTTATTTAAAAATAATAGGCATGATATTTATTGCAATGTACTTACACTTACAGCCGACGCTGTTGTCAAATGTCGTCTGCAAAGTTATAATTATGTGACGTCACGTTTGGCGCTTGAATGGGATTCTTGCAAGATTGTTTGCGAATGAATTTTTGTGCGCATATAAGTATGGATGAAAAAGAAAGTGAACAGGTAACCTTCAGCTGTAAGATTGGTTACATGAGTGCAAAATGAATGGAAATAAAACAAAATTTGCGGTATTACGGAACGGCACGTTCTTGACACAGGTTGAATCAGAAGCGCGCGGAATGAGGCTATTGCAGTTTGTGGACATTTTGTTTATTTATTTATCTCAGAAACGGTTAAACGTTCGGTAAGAAAATGTCGGCTATAACGATTTCGCGGGTTTTGAGCGCACAGCAGGCCGATCCGCAGCGCCCAGCACCTGCCCAGATCAGCGTCCATACCGGACAAACTTAAATGAATTTACAGTAGAGGCGAAGAAGGACTTTCGGCTAAGCAATTTATATATAGAGATTTTGTTATTTAATCAATCATATATAGCGTTTTTTCAGCTCAAGGCGCTGATCGATAGACGCTGTCGCATCCAGATACGGTAAAGTGGGCGTGTCTCCATGTGCCGGAAGTTTACATGCAATTGTCGCCTCAGTTCCCTCCCATGCTTTGCTTCCGGACGTAAAGTCGGCAACTAAGTTTTATAATGGAAAAGGACAGCGATATCCTGAGTAAATACCGTGCTGTTACAAATAAACTGAAAAAGTATGTATACTTAAATTATTTCGATTTCAACTTCTTTAAAACAAGAATTAAAAGCCCTCATAACTGAGTGAAATCGCAGGTATCAGGCTTAACTACAGGCTCTGAACTGATGAAGTATCTTCTGACTTCTTAAGTTCTTTACTTTCAATAAATATCACTGTCGTTTAGAGAGTAAGTAGTAATGATATTGAAAGTTAAAAAGATGAAAGAAGAGACTTCCGAGCCTGTGCCTTAACCACAGGCTCAGAGCACTTACTTGTAGGTAGATAGATAGATAAATAGAGTACGAAGTTAAAAAGCGAAAGAAGAGACTTCGTCGTTTGGAGCCTGTGACTCGAGTGTGAGTTAACTAAACTATCCTACTCCCAGACATAGGCCTAGAGACATAAGAGCCTGTGCTCCCAGAGTAAAACTCTTGCCTGAAAATATATTATCGGCTCTGCAACGACTCTTTCAGGCCAGGGTGCAGCTCCTGTGAGTCCCTCCAGAAACTCCAGTTCCCCCATCCATCCCCCCACTACCCGCTCCCCCTCCACCACACTCTCTCCTACCCATCCTCCTCCTCCTCCTTCAAATCCCGAATTCTTGACAGCAACTTACTATATATAAAATATCCTTAAAATAGTTTTACCTCACTCCACATTTATAATGATGTTTGTATTCTATTTTGTTTTTCAACTTTTTGTAACCGGGGGTTCGAGTAGTTGGGGTAAAGCCTCAGCCGTCCCCTGCGTGGGATGTCTTTATTGTAAAGTGACTGGCCGGTGGAGGGCATTCAATTTCCCCACTAGGGTTGTTTCAGCAGATCTTTTATGCGGATCGGGGGTTGTCCGGTCCTGATTTGGCTCGGAAGAGTCTGCTGGACCTAAAGCAACAATCAATCAATTAATCAAAAATCTCACTCCACCCGACCCCCCTCCACCTCTCCCACCTCTCCAAGTTTAGCAGCCTCCCAACTTCAAGCAGCAACTTCTTTAACAAATTAAAGTTAGCTGCCCACACCAAAGAACAAGAAGAAGTAGCCCTTGGAGTTGCATGAGTTTAGTTGAAGCAAACTGTAAAGACTGTATCTTTATTAAACTTGCATGGGTTGCAATGTCTCACATTTTAATGTATTCTTGAAGTGAGGAAGATTAACATTTACATGTGTTCCACTGATAATTATTGAGGGTAATTAGAAATTACTTTAAATTCAGCTGTTGTGGGTGTCTGAATGTTTTATTGTGTATTAAAAATGTTAGCTCAATAACTAAATAAACTCAATAAATTGCTAGTAGTTTAGGGGCATAATCGAACATTATAATTTAATGATTATGAGAGTGCTTTTATATTCAATTAAAAAGCTGTGTAAGTTATACTTGTAAATAGCATTATTATAAAAATTATTATTATTATTATTACTATTACAACAATTCCCTTTGTAAAATTTCAGGCGGTTTCTAAAAAAGCCTAATGTTGCTGAGGGCAGTGAGCAGTTTGGTAAGTATTATTATTATTATTATTATTATTATTATTATTATTATTATTATTAAATATTATTATTATTATTATTATTATTATTATTATTATTATTATTATTATTATTATTATTATTTTGGTTGATACTGTTTATCAAAATGCATTACTATAAAGAGCTGATTTTAGCACAGATTTATGATGACGTTTGACATTAATTTTACTCATTGAGTCATTGGTCATTCTTTTTTTTTTTAAATTTTATTTGTGTGTATACATGTAGAGGTGATTTGAAGTTGAACACCATTTTGTTTGTTTCTTGTTAGTTGATTTTGTTTTTTGGAGGGAAAGGAGGGGGAGGAGGAGGGTGGGGTGGGGTGCTGTGGGTTGCGGTGGCTTAGTAATGAAATGTTGAATGTTAAGCATTGAAGGCAGTGGTTTAAAATTTCAGGGTTTACGGCCTGGAGTGCTAAATAAAATAATAAATAGAATTGTATGACCCTGTTGCAAAGGCAAACACCCCCTTCTCCTTGAGATACGAGTAGGAACGGAGGTCTAGTCTGTGCAAACATGGCACGGATTTCAAAGATCCTGATGCTCATGTCCTAAACAAATGAATGTCAGCTACATAAATACACCCATCAAGCACTAAATCTCTTCTCTCCCATCCCAGTCACCCAGGATTATGCTCAGTTGTCCAGGAGTTAGACAGTGTACTGCTTAAGCCAGCAAATGGGTTCCTCAGGCACATTGAGTTAGATCTTGTTTTGGCCAGGGCTCTTGAGCTGGTAAAGAGCTAGATACCAGAACAACATAATATAAGAATAAGAAAAAGAATAACTCTCGTGTGCAACTTTAATTGAAACTAATTTAATTTTATTCAGCTATGAGGCTTGTAATACCTTATGGACTTTGCATGTAGTAGTTTATTATTTTATTTATATACTTTTTTTCCAGCAAGCTTAGCAAAAACATTAAAAATTCAAGAGTGTCCACAATATGCTGGATTCTGCTACTTGGCACAGGCAAGGTGAGTATATATATACATGTGTGTTGTGTAATATATTTAATTCATTTTAGTTCCTTTATTTTTTATTTTTATGAAAACATTCTAAGTGATTTCAATTGGAATTTCAGTTAATAACAGTTAGGCGTATAAAACCTAGAATAAATACCTCAAGACCTCAACAGAATTACATTCAGCAGAGAACTATTTTTATTCATATTCATACGATATTGCATTTATTTTACTTAAGTGCCTACATGCAGAGTTGTAAATAAGAAATCGCTAGCATGACCTAGAATAAACTATAATTCCCACTAGCATGACCTGGAATTGAGGCTAATTCAGCTGGTACAGAGAAATTCATATGCGAGTCATTTAGCATGTATGTTGATGTGTCGAACTCTTTGTGCACAGATGCGAGCACACTCTGTCCAATGCAGCTGGGGAGGCCCAAGCGTTGATTGATGCTGCTCGTTCTTTCCTGCAGGCCGAGCGTGCTGATACTGATATCCATTGTCCAACGTTCCAGGAACACTTGACAGCTTGCATCAATTGTTACAGTCATGCAATTAGGGTAAGTGGAGCTTATGAAGCTACCACTATAAATAATATAGCTGGTTGTATTTGTGTATGCATCATTACAATTATGATTAATATACTGCTTTATTATTAACATAATGCTACTGATTAAACTATACTTTTATAATACTACCATAACAGGTTATAAGTTTGTGGAAAAGTTTTCATTCCATGGTATTACAGTGCTAGTGCTGATTATGCATGAGGCAATAAAAGGGGCATAATCCATGACGATCATGCTTGACGTGAGCAAAAGAAAAGCACAAAACAATAGACACACAACTGAAAAAAATACACAGATAATATTTTACACTAATTAGTTGATATTGAGATTTAATTTGTTTGCATTTTCAGTATTCTGTTGATGAATTATCATCTTCATGTTTAACAGAAAAGCTATTTGTAATATGATTTATTGTTTGTTCTTACAGGTCCATATTGAAAATAAACAGACAGCGTTGGCTGCAGCGTTATGTTTAGAGCTGGGCATTGTTTTGAGGGTAAGTTGCTAAGCACTGTTGCATTTAGTAGATTTATGAGCGTAAATGATATCAAACTTTTAAGTAGATTGGGTAAACTGCTTTTCACAGGAGCACAACATGAACATAATTACATAGCATTGATATTTGTTAACTTCATATTGCCCTAGACAAAATAGATAATTTATAGCCAGTGTAGAAATTACCAGATATTCAAAGCAGGAACAATATTCAATTCACATGAAAATATTGAGAGAATGAGTTAAAAGAACAAATTCTATGAATTGGATTATCATTATGAAACCATGTAGTAGTTGGGATGTTTGAAAAAAAAGCCATTCTGTTTTCTTTTTTGAAACTGTCATTTAGAATGTATTTTAACACTGGTTTATTTTGGACAGAGCTTCAACAAGCATGGGGAAGCCACTGCCCATTATCAACGTGCTGCAGAACTTATGTCTCAGGTATCAAGTTAAAATTAAATCTGTTGTTTTTAGAAATGATTCTTAAATGTTAATGTTGTCTATTCTCTGTATTGCTTTTAAAGAAAACATTTGAAACACACATAATTACATTTAAAATATTTAATTGTTTTCATTAGTTTAATACAGTTAACAACTTTGGTGAATTGTTAAAAACAGTAATACCACAATACAATTAAAACGTGGTGTTTCATTTGTAAACACTTGCCAAGATACACGGCCTCTCCCTCTTTTTCAGAGTCCTTTGGACTGCCTTGCTGCTTTGAACCTTGTTGCACAATGCAAGCTTGAAACAAGTGAGTTTTTTTTGTTTTTTTAAATCAACATCTACGGGACAAAAATGAAATACAAACATTACCTATAATAGCCCCCTCTGTCACTTGAGTAGAAAGAAAAGCATCAATCAGAATAAAGTTAATGCACATATAATCAATGTATAAAATTCCTTCTTTCTTCCTGACCTCTTTACCGTGCTGTATGCTCACTGTGAAATAATTGCTTTATTTTTCTTTCCAGAGGATTATGAAGGAGCTCTTGCAGTTTTGACAGAAATGGCATATCTCGCACAGGAGAGGGGAGGTAATCTTTTGAATATATTGTATGCGAGGAACTTTCCACTTATTTAGTAGTAGCCGACCTATCATTACAAGAACCCTTAATTGTACATTAAGAAAAACAAATTCAGTATAGGAATTAATATGTTATGCCGGATCTAATCAGTAAAATATTAATAACAATACAGGAGCTTGTTGCATTGTTTTGCTGAAGAGAATCTCCTTAACAAAGCATAGTGTCAGAAATGTCAGTTTTGCTCAAGAGAGAAGCATAAAGCTTTTAATAGACTTTGTACACCAGCTTAGGTGATTGAATGTTTTTGAAAATGTATTTTAAACAGTTTATCTGAAGTTGTATAGCAGTTCTATGAACGGCACAAAACTACTTGAACTTTTGGTATTTATTAGTTTGATGATAAGAGCATATGTTTGTTTTGATGTAGGTTCATCAACAACAGGAAGGCCAGTCGGTGCATATTGTGATGTTCTTGCCCAGTGTGAAGTAACAAGAGTTCTGCTCTTGATGCTCTTACAGGTTGGTGATTTGAGTTCTTATGTTTGCTTTGAACTTTTCTGGTATGTTAAAGGTTTGATTTCAACATTGATAGGAAGCTCTTCTCAATATGAGCGATACTTAATATTTCATTGTGGTTCGTTACCAAACTCACTTAATTTGTTTTCCAATGCACAACTCAATATTCTCTCTCTCTCTCCATTTCTCTTTTTTTTAATTTTTAATATCAAGGTTTTGTTTGTTTTGAGCATTTTTCACCCCATTGTCATTTTGTCCTCTTTGGCGCCTCGGGCGGCTTGAGTTAGATTCTGTATCGGCCTGCGCCTTGAGTCGCCAAGAATACAAATGCCCAATTTTAAAATAATAATAATTTTTAAAAAAAAAAAATAATTTTTTCAGCCTACACCTCAGAGAATACGGCCAGAACATGCTCAGACACTAGAAAAATATGCCTGGGAATCTTCAGAAGACAATCTTACAGGTAAAGAATAAAAGGTGTAATATTCCTTTAGTGCGTAACAGGTTTATTAGACCAGCACATTTATAACAGATTTATTAGACCAGAGTAACAAAGCAATTCATTGTATATGTAAGTGTGTATGTGCGTGCATTTGATATTGAATACCATTTAAAATATAACGGTGTGTGTGTGTTTTTGTGATTGAATACCTTTTAAAATAAGTATGATAATTACATTTTCAATTCAAAAAGCAGCTTTTTTTTTTTTAAAATAAGCTACAAAAGATTTCAATGTGTTCTTGAGAAATCTTGACTTTGGTGAATTCTGTAACTATTGCATCACTGTGACAAGCTGTTTAATTGATTTTAGCCCTTTTTGTCTTCAGACAGACAATCTTTTTTTTAAATTTCAGAACTATTTCTTGGCGAAGACCTGTTTCTTTTGCTGCAGTCTGTGGTTGTGAGTATTTGCTGGCACATTATGCATCTTTTTGATGCCTGTCAGTTTTCAATTTACATCATAGGTATTTCATGATCTTGAAGCTGAACTTAGAAAACGATTCAGAACAGGTTTTGTCAAACTTCTGCATTAATTATGTGACTTTGGAAATGAGCCAATGATGTTGCAAATGAGCCAATAATGTTCTTTATGAGAGGATAACATTTGATTCAGATGGCATGCCAGTCCAAGGATCTTGAAGCTCTCCGAGCATTGCAGTCTGATTTGTGGCCACTTCTCCAGCCTGAACAAAACCAGTTGCTACATCTGGTCATTCAAGAACTGGCTCACCCATCTGGTGAAGGTGTTTGAATCAGCAGATTTATTGTACCGTACTGGGGTTGTTTTCTTTGGTTGTTACACTAGATACTTCATTTCATCAGGAATCGAAATTGGTAGGCCAGTTTAGTGAAAAAGATTTAATTTTTGAAACGGCCAAATCTCTGATCTCGCCTCCCATCACCAATCCTTTTCTGATTCAGACCACCGCTGTCACACCGCAGTCCCCCAGCCCCCTCACTCCTTACCTGCTCTCTTCCTCCCCCTCTCTCCCTCGCCTTTTATAGTTTACATTACATTATTATTGCTTTAGGTCCAGCGGACTCTTCCGAGGCAAATCAGGACCGGACAACCCCCGATCCGCATAAAAGATCTGCTGAAACAACCCTAGTGGTAAAACCGAAAGCTCTCCACCAGCCAGTCACTTTACAATAAAGACATCCCACGCAGGGGACGGCTGAGGCTTCACCCCAACTTATCGAACCCCCGTTTACAAAAACAAAATAGAATACAAACATCATTGTAAATTATCAACAAAACACATAAAATGCCTTCATTGCTAAATAATATCATAGGAAGCCCTAGTGACCACCTGGCAGAAAGCGTCCAATATTCCCAAGCTGATCCAACAGACCTCATACACAAACAAGGAGTCTTGTCCCGGAAGAGTTTTCAAGAAAAAAGGTAGGAGACTGGTCTAGCGAAGAAGACGATAGTATAGCAGATTGATAGAAAAGAGCAGGAATGAGAAAGAGCAAATGAGAAAGGCAGCGACAGTGGGAATTTAAAGCACTAAATTTCCAGAAAGTGGGGATACTATTTATACTGAAACCCCCGGCACCCCAACGGGGGTCTTTTATAGTTTACTTGTAAATATTCTTTTTAATGTTTGTATTATATCATTGCATAATTTTATGTGTGTCTCGTTTCTGTTTCACTTCTTTTTGTATGTGTTTTCGATGTTAATGTTAAGTATAAATGCATGAGAACTGCGCTTTGAACCGATGTCATCAGGAAAAAGCGCTATATAAATACCCTTATTATTAGTATTATTATTACATGCAACTACAACTGTGCATTTAAGAGTTAGGTGTAATTAGCTTCACTGACACTTTGGTTGTTTACTTTTCATTGGAATCATTGTTTCAGACACTTTGTTTACTTTTCATTACAATCATTGAAAACCGTGCAAGTTTGTGTGTTTCTCCATTACAATCGGTGTACAATGTCATTCCAAATAATTTATACTTTTAATAAACTCTACTTTTGTGATTCCGAAAGTTTTCACAATGGCATGGCAGGAAGATGCTAGTGGGTCTGTTAATATTGTAAATGTTGGTATTTGTGTGATTGTATGTGAAAGATTGAAGAGTCAGTTAGTTTTTAATCCATGTTATTTTATATTATGCAAATCATAGTGTTCTATGTGCATTCCATCAGTAGCGATCTACACAGAGATGAGTGTGAAAAACAGTTTGATGCCATGTTCTTTTCTTTTATATTAAAGTACATTATGAATATATCGTTTTTTGTGGAATATTTTGTAGAACATGATTGGCTGTATTAAAGCTATGATTGCAAGACCAAAATAACATACACTTCTAAAGCAGGAACAAAGACACAGAAAAATAAATTGATAAAACATACTAATTGTAAAGTTCTGTACAATTTATTGCATATATTATTATTATTTAATTACACATCAGAATGTCAACACAACATATGTTACATATATGGCATGGCAGGGGTGGGCGCGTGCTTGCGTTCACGTGTATGGATGTTGAATTGGGGGGGTGTTGTGATGGGGATGTTGTGAGGGGGGATGTTGTGATGGGTGTGTGTGTTGTGTGTGTGTGTGTGTGTGTGTGGGGGTGGGTGACGGCATTTTGTCTTCTTGTCTTTTTGTTGTTTCTTGGGTGCTGGAAGCCATTTTTCCACTTTGTAAAGACTTGGACAATAAAGTTTACTGTTCACTGTTTACTGTTATATAAGTAAATGTTACTTGCAATTCATTGGAAAATTCTTAAAACATTTTTTATTAGGTATTAATTAAAACATGTAAAAGATAAATGATCGCTTCTCAGATTTTCAGAATGTTGCTTGATGGTTCAATTACATTACATTACATAATTGTTGCTTTAGGTCCAGCGGACTCTTCCGAGCCAAATCAGGACCGGACAACCCCCAATCCGCATAAAGGATCTGCTGAAACAACCCTAGTGGGAAAACTGAATGCCCTCCACCAGCCAGCCACTTTACAATAAAGACATCCCACGCAGGGGACGGCTGAGGCTTCACCCCAACTTATCGAACCCCCGTGTACAAAAACAAAATAGAATACAAACATCATTATAAATTATCAACAAAACACATACATATAAAATGCCTACATTGCTAAATAATAACATCATAGGAAGCCCTAGTGACCACCTGGCAGAAAGCGTCCAATATTCCCAAGCTGATCCAACAGACCTCATACACACACAAGGAGCCTTGTCCCTGAAGAGTTTTCAAGAAAAAAGGCAGGAGACTGGTCCAGCGAAGAAGACGATAGTATAGCAGATTGATAGAACAGAGCAGGAATGAGAAAGAGCAAATGAGAAAGACAGCGATAGTGGGAATTTAAAGCACTAAATTTCCAGAAAGTGGGGATACTATTTATACTGAAACCCCCGGCACCCCAACGGGGGTAATGGTTCAATTCAACATACGTAAACTTATTATCAACAATTATTATTTGGAAAATGTTCAACTTGTAATGCTTCATAACACTGCCAGTACCAATTTCCTGTGCTATTGCCACATTACCTTTTTGTTTAATTACATAAATATTATATTATACTTCACAAAATAATGATGTCGTATATAAAAAAATAACATTCTATAATTATCAGGCTATATGTAAACTGCATCACATTTTGATCATAACGGTATGAGATAAGATCAAATGAAAGTGTTATTAAAACAAAGCTCAATCATAAACAAGAAAAGCAACTGAGATCGAGACTCACACATTGGTCTTTGGTGAATGCTCAAGTGAAAAAGATGCAAGCGTTTATGTTAATGCTGGAAGCAGTTTTGAAAATGGACAAACAGTCCGTATTAGGCTGAAAGTAGTCTTGTAAACACTCAAACTGTACAAGAAAGTTAAGGATATCAACCCTGTTTACGCCAGCAGTGCATTTATATATAGATATGTAGTTCATGTTGTACTATGATTAACGAAGAGGGGTGGAACAAATGTATCATTAATACATGTTCAGAAATCATTCTGTTTCCTGGCAACATTATTACTGCAGAGCTGCCAACCCCTACGGAACGTCCGTAGTTTCTCCAGAAAATGTTCTTTAATTCCGCAACTACGCCATTTCAAGAAATACTACGGAAGAAAAATTTCAAAGCATACCTATTTTTTTACAAGTATCGAAACAAAGCCGCGAGAGACGTAGGCCTACTAGGCTTTCGTCACTATCATAGACTTTCGTATAGCGCTTTGCGTGTGCGCTATTTTTAGCTCAGCAGCCACTGCGCGGTAGACTGAGAGAGTGAGAGAGAGAGAGAGAGAGAGAGAGAGACCACAGTCATGTCCTGTGATCCCCGTGTTTCCTTCGCGTGTAATCGCCTGAAGGAAACACGGGGATATCGCCTGCCGCGTGTAGTTTACTGCGCGAACCTCGCTTTGAAATGAGAGCCTGGTCATCTTTTCTTTAACCACGAGTGTTAACTGTTTATTTGATAGCCATCAGAAGTTATTTTGGTGCAAAAAAAAAAAAAAATGTCGAAAAGAAAAACTGACGATAAAAGCACTAAGGCAAGCGTTGATAAGAAGCCTCGGACTTCCTTACAAGTGTACAAAGAGTCCTACACAAAAGATTTTCCGTGCATCAAAAAAAACAACGATCCGCACACTGTTAGATGTGAGCTTTGCCTCGCTGACTTCAGCATCAACCATGGAGGAATCAATGACATTAAAAGGCACTGCTCCGGCTCTCGACACAAGAGCAAAGGAGAATACAAGCCTACCTCACTGCAAAAAATCAGCGACGCATTTAACACTGACAAAGATGTAAGTGCAATTCGAGCGGAGACTTTGTTCACTAACTTTTTAGTTGAACATAACATTGCAATGGCCGCTGCCGATCATTGTGGGAAACTGTTTAGAAACATGTTTCCTGATTCCACCATCGCCAAGGATTACTCGTGCGGGCGCACCAAGGCTGGTGCCATTGTGAAAGTGCTTGCTACAGACGCTGCAAAAACGGCAGTAGAGAAGATGAAGGCAGGACCCTTTATCATCGGTACAGATGGCAGCCAAGAGCAGGAGGAGAAGTTTTTCCCTATAGTCGTGAGGTAAGCTAGCCTATTGTTTTTCACCTATAAACCCATAGACTCCATAGTTTTATTTGGTATTAACAGAACAGATTATTTAGAACAGTTACAGTAATACTGTAACTCGATCATGATTATGAATGCGCTAACCAGACTTTCCTACCCCACAAAATGAATTTGCAGGAACAGCACACTGAAAAATTATGAACACTTAAATTTTCAGGAACAATTATTATCTCACAAAGGTCAAAACTCCAACAAAGTCCAAAACTACTTTCATAATAATAGTATATGACGCAACAGCAGATACTTGTATAACACTTACAACGGTTTCCTACAAAAAACTCATACACTACCCTAAAATTTTGTTCACAACGTCAGTGTTGAAGTTAAAAAAGAAAAGACACAAACACTGGTTTGGCCCAGTCTTGATTTGTGCATCCCAATCATGAACCTTTAATTCTTTGACTTAACCTCAAGAGACGTAGAATGCACCCTTCAGTTGTTTGTGGTATTTTTGGCTATACTTTCTTTCTGATGCAATTCTTTGACTTGATTTGTTCACCAGCAGTGCTTCAAGTATGTCTTTATTAAGACGATTTTGGAAGCCTGTTTGGTTTTTCCTAACCTCTGAAAATATTCGTTCACAATGTGCTGAGGAATGTGGGATAGTTAAAATTGACACCATCACTTTTGGAAACCACCTCGATATATCCTCTTTCCTGCATCTTAAAAGGTATTGCCCCAGGCCACTGGAGACAGAAAAAATCTGGAGATCTTTTGTCACTTGTTCAACAATTGTAGCATTTTCTTCACTTCTTTTATGTTCCTTTGCCTTAACGTGCTTGTGGCATCATCTTTTCCACCATGCACGATGGAAAACTCAGTTGCACACTTTGCATAAGGCAAACTTGTGCACTTTCTGGCAGCTAAACATGGCCACTTTTCACTGTAGTCAACCTTAAAGTGCTGCTCGCGTCTCTTCCTTTTAGCTGCTTTCTTTGGAGGAGTTCTGCAAACATCATCACTGTCGTTGGTAACGAATTGCTCATTGTCCACTGTTTGCTTTGCCATGCTTTCTCTAAAACAAGCGCCGGACACTGGTACATTCTGATTGAGGCCATTACTTTACAGCCAGTCAGAGATCTGTTCCACAGCACCACTGATCGTGATATATAGGGCTACTCTGACTCAGAAGTGAACACTTTTGCAATAGGGCTTGTAGCTGAATTTATTTTGAAACCAATTATTGGAGTTTTACAAAACAAATTCTCAGTATCCTTATTGTGCTGAACAAAGGCACAACAGGGCTTTTTCCAGAACAAAATATGAAAAAAACAGAGCGGTAGGAAACTCTGGTTAACGACAAGAAACGCTTGTAAATTTCCAGCACCACAATAAATTGAAACCTGCTGGTCCCATAATTACTCCCTATTATGTATTGCAGAGATATTACTATTATGTATGCATATTACATACAACCAAGCCAAGCTTAAAATCCACTACATACAAACATTGATAATTAGCTTGTTCCAGAGTATTTTTACGCAAGCAAATAGTGGAACTTCACCCTAGAGGTGGTTATTTAGTTTTTACCTGAGTATTTGTTCCTTGACCAACAAAAGATAAGTGTTACTATTAACAAGAACAGAACACTGAAACATAAGTATATGATTATATTTGATATTTGTTCAATCAAAAATTCAGTAATAAACCATACTTAAAATAAGATTGTCATAACGAAACAAAAAAATAAAAAAAAGGCATAACAAAAATACAATATAAATGCTGGCACAGTGAGTCCTCATGCCATGTGAACAAGAAAAAAAAAGTGCTGAGAAACTTCAGTCCCTTTTATACATCACAGAACGAAACGGATCAAAATTATTTCGATATAAACCACCTTTCTATTTATTATTTGCAGTTGGGTCTTCTTGATTTGTTTCATGCTCATTGCAATGATATGTGTTGCAGCATGAGAAAACCAGGCTAAAGTGTCAAAATATGAAAAATTACTTATTTATTTATTAACAAAGTACTAAAAATAATCTTCAAAATGCAAAAAACAGAATTGTTTTATCTTTATTGGTTGATGTTTTATGATTTTTTTTAATATTTTATTTTCTCGGGGGCTAATTTCCAGAAATTGCCTTCAAAGTTTTGAATTGTAAAATGATCATTACTTCACAACCAGAATTTTCCCATGCATGTAGTTGGTATCAAAACAATCAGGAAGATGGCAGCAATATGGCAGTGAGTTGAGATAAGATGAGAAAATTCACATTATACACCATCCACACAATACTGAACATAAACAAATTAAAACAGTACGCACAATTTTATTCTGTACCCATCCATAATGCATAGTGTTTTTAAACATATTAGAAATAAAACAAGTGTTTAGCAAGTCTATAATAACTCAAACACATAATAATATATCAAGAACATGGCCTGAATCAATCATTTTTCTAAAATAAACCCTATCATAATGCCCCCTCCCCCCCCCCCCCCCCTCTTAAATCCCTCGTCCGTCAAGTAATCTTTTGTTTAATTGCAAGCAGCTACATCAGCTCAGTTCAAATAGTCAAACAAAGATTACAAACCTAAAACAAAAGTTTCATTAGGTAGTTTTCAATCCTAATAATCAAGCTTTAATAATTCCCCGATTCTCCACTCCCTTCCGCAAGTCGAATAAATCTGTCGCGTCACAGGTGTAAATCAAAATAACATGTCATTTTGCTCTATAAAGTTTAAATAAACACAAATATCAAAGCAAATACTAATTACTAGTAATTTGGTAAATAGTCCTCATGTTCATTTCCTAAAACAGACAAACCAACAATAATAAATACTAAGAACATATTCAACTTGTCATGCTAGTAATATTGAATGCAGGCCAGACTACTTACCTTTTCAACCCTCCCCACCCCACCCTCACCCAACAAAATATACTACTGAAATATTTTCCACACTCCTACTGTAATTCTTTCACTGATATCGCCTTTTCAACCTTTACCTAAATCTATGCAAGTAGAATGACGGATTACTAACGACACGCCTGTAGCGAAGAGGCCTACGAAACATGAATCATTGAATGAAAACAAACGGTATCGTTTAATAACGGGATCAAGCTTCTGCTCGTCAGAATCATAATCCTCATCACAGTTCCCACCGGCACCATCTTAAAAAATAGTCCGAAAGCAGGTCTTGGAGCTCTTCAGAAGCAAAACCGGGTCGATTCAAGGCCCTAGCTACTCTAGCAGACGACACATCTACTGACGCTGGAGACGAAGCCATCACTTCCGGTTTCCAACAAGAATCGGTCACTTACTTTGACAAATTGTTTCTAACAAATGCAACATAAATATTGCAAGAAAACACTTGAAATAGATGTAAGATGAGTTTATCTACATTAAAAAAATTCACTTTGACCTAAAAATCGTCGAAAATCTATAGGAAACACTTCCGTTTTTCACGACCCGGCAAGCGACGCATTCGAACACAACTTGTGTCACAAGCCAGCTTCAGAACAAGGAATTTCATGAAAAATTCATATGCCACACACTTTTATGTACCAAAAGTAGTACCAATAGGGACTTTTCACTCCCCAGACGTTATATATCAATCCACATTGGGGATTTCCCTTCATAGTCGGACAAGAAAAGTTGGGGTATCGGAGGTCAATTAGTGCCATTGTTTTAGCAAGGTGTGATCAACACCCTTATCAAAATCAACAAAATAAACAATGTTTTAGTAATTTTTGAACAAAATCCGTTTGGGATATTAAAGAAAAGTCTTAAATAAAGACAAAGAGGCAACAATCTTAAAATTGATGGGGTAGCCTATTTTTAGTGTTTTACGGCTGTAGCAGCGAATCAATCCTGGCGTCTTTAGCCGGGTTTTGTCATGCGGCAACACATATCTTAGAACAATATAAGCCTAAATCCACTCACGTCACATCCTTTTCACCTATTACTTTTATTTCTTTTTTCTTCTTGGGTCGCATCATTTTCACCGCAGTGCCAAGGAGGTAGAACGCTGCCGTCACAACATGGCCAGCAAAGTAGATGGACTTCCAGTAACGCAGCGTTAACCCAAACTTCAACAGCAAGAACCCCATACAGTTGTAATCAAATCCACGCATCTTGAAAAACCAGCAGCACCAATCAAACAGATTTTTTTGGAAGTCAGAAGCTTCGTGATGGCGGAATGCAGAAGTCATAGCCTCCTCAGCCATTAGGATAGGAGGTACAGTAAGGAAGCTGAGGTAGTAGCCAGCATGGATTCCATGCCAGAAAGCACTAACTCCCATTGTAATGGATACCCTGAAACAACATTACATTTAATGAATGCTCCAACGTTGACGAAAAATCTCAGCAAATTTGATAGGCAATGAAAGCTGTACCACCAGATCGGAAATGAATACTTAACTATTAGAACTGTAAGGTCTTATACATCTAAAGGACTGTTCATTATTAATAATATGTCATGTAATGATACAGAAATGCCAATTATAATCGTGTGCTGCACAATAAAATATGAATGTTGTACATCGAAAATCTTTAAAATGAAAACAAATCTTTGTCAGATACACAGTTTTAAATGTTTAACATGCACTATGACAACATTACCACTGATGCAATGTTACTGTAAACACCAATAAGCTCCATTTTACTTTTTGTGTACACCTAATGCAATCCACAGAAGAACTCTTTCCCCATTCCACCTCTCCCCTTCCTTCTTTCCCATCAATAATGAAAAACAAATGTGTATATAAAAGTCAAGGAATGCTAATGTTGACAAAGACAAGGCAAAACTATGCAAAATTTCGAGCTAAGATCTTCATCAGGCGGACAAAACACAGGAGACAACAAAACAATACTTCCCCGCAGAACTCCAAGAAAGAAAGAAAAATATAAATGAGGCAAGAAAAAGAATAATAATAATAATAATAATAACGGATTTTTATATAGCGGATACTCCAGCCTATGACCAGACTCACCACGCTTTACATAGTCATTACATATAAGTACATGCACTCGATAAAACATCGCTTTCGCTACAATATACCAAAAGACAGAACAGTAAGGGTACAAATTATTTACACTTATGTACACAAATTACAATTTACAACTATGTACACAAATGACAGAAAAGACAAATAGAATAGCAAAAACATATTCACAGCTATTTATATGCCAATATAAGAAGCAATAGTTATAATAATAGAGTGATAGTCTCCTTTCCTCTCCTCTTCAACCTATTGAAAACATCATGGAAGAAGCACCCCCATACCTCCATCTCCATTGGAGGAAGACCATTGTGCAACCTCACTTCGCTGATGACATTGACCTAATGGGAGGCAGTGATCAGGAACTCCAAGACCTGAAAGACAGGCTTGTTGACCGGGAGGGAAGGGGGAGAAAGAGGTGCAATCATACAGATATCTGTGGCTCAAAATCAAACTTACCAAAATCAAACTTCACAATACGAATGACCTTCACATGCCAGAGAGTGAATGTCATCTACATCCTTCACTGTACACTTCATTGTCGGAGCAATTTGACGAACATTTGTTACTGTATTATACTGGGATTTTTTGCAATGTCAACTTTAGGCCGAGTAGGCTGCTCTAGGCTATTTATAGGCAATCCCTACTCTTTATTCATGCCATCGAAAGACACTAGGTCAGCTCTGGCATCAGTTAGAAGTCAGTTGGTGTGTAGGAAAAAAACAACTTGTTTCTCAGCTTGAAAAATGATAATTTCCGTGACTTGAGTCGGTGATTATGTTCATCTTGTCTATTTTGTTACTTTAATATACATGCTTTGCGTTATTTCAAACTAGAGTTTTGTTTAAGACTAGTGTTGTATGATTTTGTGGTAATACAGATATTACTGATATTGACACTGCTTCATTGTCCCTATGGAAAGAAGCTGAATTTGCACTGTGTGTACCATTTTCTAATCACTCTCACTATTGATAGAAGCCACTCACCGTGTTTTTATTTTGCAGTCAGTAAATACTTAGTTTAATCTTTGTGATAAGAGTGAGAAAAGGTTTCGTTCTTGTTTTTTGCGTAGGATTGTTAGGGCAGTATTGTCCCATAATTTGTGTTAATACATGCGCTAGTTATTGGAACAGGCACTTGCTAGCTACAATCAACTTTTATAAGCAGTACTTTTTTTTTATATCACTGTGGCTGTTCACTCTAGTGCATTTAAACTGTTGTGTTTGGTTACTGCTCATTTTATTTGGCGTTTTCCCCCTTCTTTTTGTTCTTAAGCATATGACAAAGTTTGTAAGAACAATAGTAAAAACGGAGTCTGCATTGAAACACTTTCGAATTGGTTTGTGTGCTGCTCTTGGATTACTGATGTATGGCGCTGCAATGATACCAGTGAAATGTGGTGTATAGGAGTGGCCTTCAGATAGGCCTTTTTTGTTTAATTCACATGCTCAAACAATTTTTATGAACATGTATTGTAAGACCTTTTGTCTTTCTTTTATATTACTGACATTAAATTAACTATTTTGAATTATTTAAAATGCAAAACAAATTTCACATGTATACCATATGCATGCCTTAATAGGTAAGTAAATATGACTGTATATACTCTGCTGTTTTTATATATTTTGTAAAGTGTTTTTATATATTTTGTTAAGTCTTGTTCAGGACATGCTCACTGTGGTGAAGAAACAAACTCTGATGGTATGGCCATGTCACCAGAGTATCAAGCCTTGCAAAGACCATTCTGCAAGGAAGCAGAAGATGGAGACAGAAAAAGAGGTGGGAGGACAACATTTGAGAATGGATTGGCTTGACATTAATCAAAGCCATGAAGGTTGCCGAGGACAGAGAAAGATGGAGTACATTGTCAAACGATCATCTGATCAATGACTTTCAAGTTACGGGATAGGATAGGATAGGAAAGTGTTGTACTTCGGGATTACCTTGGTCTTTTTCTTTCATTATTTTGCGCTCTTTTATTGTGCCACATTAGGATGTTTTGTTTACTGTGTTGTCTTCTGCCATCTTATAGATTGTGCTGTGCTTTGAGATGTCGGGTTTCCTGTTTTTTATTTAAATGCAGCATGCATGTGTTTTTCAGACCTGTAAAGTGTGGTATTATATACTTGGGAAGCAAAAACTTAATTTTGGTTCTATCATTTATCCTTTCTTTTGTCTTTTAAATTGTGGCACGTTTTGTTTCATATTGCTGACATGTATTATCCTCTGTGTAGTCTTCTGCTAAATGTTGTGGTGCTTTGCGGGAATTTGGGATGTTCACCAACTGATTACACAGTGAGCGAGCCAGCTTTCAGCTTATCGCTGTGTGTGCTAGGCCTACAGCTACTAGCCTAGTATAGCCGTAGCGTATATCAGTTCAAGCGGCAGTGTGTAGGGAAGAAAGGAAGGGAGAAAGGGGAAGAAGAGGGTGGTAGCTGTGGCAAGTTATTTTTAACTCCAACTGAACTGACCTGGGAAAGAATACTGCGGCGACAAGTCGTTAACCAGTCACTTCAACCCGGCCACAGTGTCTAGCATTTATGTGTCAGAGGTCTTTGGCGCATGAAAACCAGTGATGAGAAAGCCAGGAAGGACACCGAGTCCTACTTCATCCATCCATAAACTGGGGGTACCAGACAACCAGCTGGTCTTAATGAGAAAGCCTGAGCTTTGTGCATTTCTACAACCGCCCCATCCGTGTCAAAGGTTTGGGAGGCAGTGCACTAATTTTCTGTGCTGGCTCTGCGATTGGCAATGCAGGTAGAAATAGTTGGTGCCTTGTCTGCCTGTTTGTCTGTGGACACCTCTGTGTGTGGCGCTGGTGGTGGTGTTGGGCCTGATGGGGTTGATTTGGTCATTGGCGGTGATTGTTGGACAGGTTGACTTGTCGTTGGGGTCGGCTTCACTTCTTTTGGTGTGTGTGTGTGTGTGTGGGGGGGGGGGGGGGGGGGGGGTTTAGGTTGTGGTGTGTATGTGTGTGCATGCATGTGTGTATTTGTACTTTGAAGTGAGTCTGATTTGCTTCAGCACCCCTTTCTCCCCCTTCCTTCCCCCTATCCCATATCCCCCCACATCTCCATGTACCCTCACCCTCCCATGCTTTTAACTCCTTTTTCACCGTTTCAGAAATATTACTATTTATTTTTCTTCTTATATTTATTACCTTGTACACTATCCTATCCTGTCTGTTGCATTTGCATTTACTTTTAATCTTAATTCTACTGAGGTTATTTTAAAACTTCCAATGCTTTGAATATTTTGACTATCACTTATCTATTATTATAACTATAACTTCTTTTTTCTTGCCTCCTTTCTAAATATTTCTTTCTTTCTTGGAGTTCTGTTGGGAAGTACTGTTTTACTGTCCCTTGTGTTTTGTCCACCCGATGAAGAGAGCTTATAGCTCGAAAATTTGCAATGCACCGTTTTGTCTTGTCATTGTCAAAATTGGCATTCCTTGACTTTTATGTACACATTTGTTTCTAATTTTTTTAATACATTTTGAATGCTAGCAGACCTCTGGTTTTTTTCCCCATTCACTTCTTCCCCATTAAAAATGATCTATTGTTTACCTGAATGGTTTCAAGTGCAGTGGTACCCGGCGATGAACGTAAGTGGCAAGCCAGTACTGCACTGTCATGTTCCAACTGCGAAGACCTTGTTTGGTGGTGGGTGCAAGCTCGCAGCCCCAGATATCTAGATTATGGATGGTTTCAAAGTCATATTCCAAGCCTGGCCTCTCCTCCCTGCAAATTGAGAAAGCGAGAAAGAACTGAGTAAGATTGACAGTATTGATTAAGATAGAAAGTAAGTGTAAGAAAAGTATACAAATTATCTTGAAGTTGACCAAGATAATAACTATAATATAAATTATAATCGTGATGATTAAAACAGTGTTGAAGATAATTATACTACAACAATGATTTTTTGATGTGGGAAATTTTTTTTTTTTTTAGAATGAGCATCATCACTTAAATTTACAGATGCAACCTCGCTTAAAATATAATATATATGATTCATTTGATATTGCTTGTGTAATAATCACCTAATAAATAATCAAACTTCTCCTAAAGAAAACTGCCAGCCCCAACACATCAACCCAGTACTTTGTACAGCATGCAAAAGGTTTCAGAAAGAAAATAATTTATTTTACGCATTCATATTCATTGTAATGCTGTCTCAATGTAATTAAACTAAATGTGCATCTCAAGAGCTGAAAATGTTGTGCTTGGTCAAAGATCTTAGAATTTCCACTATGGGCAAACTACACCAAGCCAAACTAAACATACTAATAGCCCAGTTAACCACAATGTCGGGGCGTGATCGGGCAAATGGAAATTGGAACCAACTCGGGCCCGATTCGGGCAAAGATCGGGCGATCGTCGGGCTACCCAAAACTTACCCGATCGTAACCCCACGTTCGCTGAACGGTAACCCGATTCCGGCAAAGATCGGGCATACGTCAGGATACCCAAAACCAACCCTATTGTAACCTATCTTAAACCAGAAACACCCCCGTCCGATAATGCCCCATCCCTGGCCAATGCTGATTTACCCTAAAATCATATCCCACATATTGTTTATGATATGTGATTGCATGAAGAAAGAATTGAGATGTCTGGTGTTAATAGGGACTGTCTGCACAGGCTTTTTTGTTTTCGGAGGTCCTTGGTGTGTCCCCACTGAAGTATTTACACACCATTTCGATAACGATATATATTAACTTCATCGCTATCGAAATTGTGTGTAAATACATAAATGAAAGGCAAAGCCCCAAAAAACAACCACAGCGGAATAGGTTTTCGCAGGCAAACAAAATATCAGAGCACATGCAACTGTAGAAGAAGACAACTGTAGAAGATTAATTGGTGCCTTATGCAAAGGACAACCGAAAAAGACCAGCAGTAATGGGCACGGAAGTTTACCCTTGGCTTGTAATGTATAAATAAATACAATAGTTAAAAGAAACACTTTAACAATATTTTACATATTGTATGATAAAAATTAAGAATTATAAGCACAAATAAATAATGATATCTTGCTGAATTGATTTTGTATAAATATTTTTCACATACGTACGCCGCAGCAAATGTGAAGCAGACGAAACAGTCCACAGACAGTTTAGCCAATGAGAAGCGAGAGTAGGCCTATGTTAGCTTGTGCGCAGCGTGCCTTTGTGGTAGGCAGAATCGGGCGACACGCGAGCGCGAATCTTTACGCATCCACATTTCTGGACTCCGTTACGCATCGGGTTTTTGTAAGGCTAAATTGGTCCCTACTCTAGCCAGACAAAAGTCGGGATAAGTACTGTGGCCTACGTGCCGCGAGTGGGGCCCAGATCAGGCTGGTTTGCTGGGAGTATTAATCCACTTATTTGTAATTCAAACCTTCCTATCATTACTGTAATGAACTAAGGTTGTTTAATTTAAGAATTAAAACTGCAGTACACTCACACTTGGTCATAAGCTTTCAAGTCAATGGGTCCTTGGCCACATTTTGAATTAGCAGCTTTGGGGTAAGCTGCAAACCCAGCTGTGATGCACATGCACTCAGACAACAGCCAGGCAGAATACAGGCGAGTGCGGAAAATCATGAACATGGGCACCATGTAGCCCAGTCGATACCAGAAAGAATTCTCATAAAACTCCTCTGTTTCCACATACTGAAAAATAAAAGTTTTTGTTTGGTTTTAACTACATTAAATAGAGTCTGTAATAATGAATAAAGTTTAAAACAACAATAACAACAAAAACAAGAAGCAAATGGCGAAAATCAGAAATTGTTTCAGTCCTTTAAGGGGAGTTCAGGAGAAAAAAAAGGCCAGCCAGACAAAAATATAAACTTGCAGTAATACTTTCAGAACTCTGCACCGATATATAATTTTCATAAGTGTTTTCCTATAGTGTCTATACATACATTTACACATTTTAACATTTACATTGTGTTTATCAATAAGGTATGCCCTAACCATCTCAAGATGAAAAATATGTAAAATATGGAAAAATAAGCAAACAACAATCATCATCCTTCATCTTCGATAACAACTGCAATGGCAACGACTCTTAAACAAGAAGGGCAAAGCACATATGACTCATGCTCGAAAAACAAAATGAAATGGTGGTATTACAATGCAAATACCGACTTTCTATGCTCTTGACCTTGAGAGGACATTGACCTCTGGTTCAGGTCTGACGGTGACCTTGACCTTCAGTAACCTTAACTTTGGGATGGCCTGGACCCTCACATGATCTCTCACGCATGTCTGATCAAATAAATGTTGCATACTATGGGTTAAATAAACAGCCATTCCACTGTACGAAGAACTAATTGTGTATGCTTTTGTAAGGCCTAAAATGACCTTGACCTTCAAGATCAATGCAAAAACGGAACATATATGAAAGATCAATCTATCATCTCTAAATACAAGTTTGGACTTTATATCTATCATAGTTTAGGGTCAAGATCACTTCAAAGTACCTATACAAACCGACTTTGGACAGCTCCAGTGACCTTGACCAAATTTGCATAGTATGTGTGTCTCATTGATATCTATCATGCAACAAAGAATCATAAGTTCAATATTAATAACCTAGAAAAAAGTGAAATATTGTACAAAAATTGGCTTTTTGACTACAATTTATAACCATATGACCTTGATCTTGAGGTAAAGTCATTCATTCACTAATAATTTTCGAGGTCTCATGGGTATACACCATGTTACCAAGTTTTGCTTGTGATAGTTGAAATTGGCTCTGCAGGACTTGTGATTTTCCACAGTTCAGCGAAATTCGGCTACTGAAAAATATTTCTGCCGATAACAGTATAGATTTCCGCACAACGATTTTCCTCCAATGAAAAAGTGTTTTGTGCACATCCTAAGTCAAATGGAAACCAGAAACTGAGTGCAAGTGTCTGAATCATAACCATTAAAATGGATGCAAGAAGTATTGTTCAGAACGTACGATAATGCAGTTGATTTATAAAGGCGTGAAAAACGTTTGGAGGTGGGAATGGATGGAAAAAGAAGCGGGTGATGAAAGACTGGGACAATATTTGAGGAAGATCTCAAGAAACGGAACAGCCTTTTGTACAGTGTGCCAGTCAGAATCAGGGCCCTGTGTTTGTGTGGCTTTGGAAGAGCATACCAAGAGCGCTGCGCTAAAAGCAACACACCTCAAAAAACTGTTAAGAGAAACTGAAGCCACAAACAAACCAATCTCCAAATTCTACAAACATACCAACTAAAACATTGCCAGCGAAAACACAGTTTCAAGATTTGGGTTGTGCATCAGAATGTATGAAGTTTTTTAAAACTAAATTTGGACTTTAATGATGAATAGTGACTGTCAGCTGAGCATCAGTGTGTGTTTACTATTAGATTTGTAGTTGGACTTTGTTGATGAATAATAACTGTAAGCTATGCTTAAAGACAGGCTACTTCAAGAGTTCAGCTTTGTGTAAGCAAGCTAGTCTTTCATTCACTATGTTATATGTTTTTTGCTCATCAAAAAAAAAATAAAAAAATTCACGATTAAAATGCAAAAATTAGTATTCGGTCAGAGTGGATAGGAAGAGGGAGGAGGGGAGGGAGAGGTGGGTTGAAGTGAGGGGGTGTGTGTCATACCCTAGGCGGCCCCTGGACCCAGCCGATTTCCTCTTTCTTACCTCCAGACCATACAAGCCCTGGCTCTGAGTACTTAGCCACTTTAAAGTTTTTGCACAGACAGAAGGCGGACAACGTAGACGGATGGACGAACAGACTTTTTTTTTCTAGATCTGTTTTGGACTATTTAGGACTCATCTTGCACAGATTTTCAAAAATCTGGAAAAAATTTTTTTTTGAGGGGGTGGGGTTGAGTACTCACATTGTTATGCATGTGAGCCCAAAATCTAAAGTTAATTAATGCTCAATTTCATGACAATCATGTCTTACTTTGATGCTAAAGAAGTATGAACAGATGGCATAAACAACCACAATGACAGGCAGAGGCTTAGCTTTTTGTATGAACGGCTCAACCAGAGGAATGAGGTCAGGCTTTCTCTGTCTTAGCCAGTCCCTATAAATGTGGAACTTGAAGTATGGTCCTGCAATGTAAACAGAAGAAATCTAAATTGTAATTATTACAAGACTGAAATAAGACTTAAATTGCTTAGGAAGTACTATTGTATACACACACACACACACGCAAACACACGTATATATGTATAATATATACACAGAAGATACAAAATTATTCTCTTGAAAGTCAAAAGTGAGACCACACAACCAAATAAAGACTATTCAAATGAAAAACAAATCAAAAGCAACACCAACTTTGAGCATACCTGTCAATGCTCCAAGATAGCAGAATGCAAAACAGAAGATGTCCGTGACACTTGGATCAATAGCCCTGTGTTTTATCTCCAACTTGCGGTGTTCTATCTCTTCAGTGCTCTCTGCGTCTCCTCCAGCATCACCACTTCCATCTGATTTTTGAGCTTTTATCAGCATTCGGCTGTCATGTATATCCCAGCAAAGGCCTATCATCTGCCATGAGAAACTAACTATTAGAGCTCAGTTACTTGACAGAACAAATATGTTCCCCTAGTCCTGCACACTAAACTATATAAACCGAGGTCTAGTGTGTGCATGCATACGGACGTAAAGATTCTAAAGTCCCAGAATGGTGAGTGCCAGAAACATAAACTCCCATCATACACTAGGTCCCGTTCATCCTTGTCTTAGGTGGTGCTGCACTTACGGCTGCTGCCCTTTTGCTGAGACGGTAACCGAAATTTCACCCGCATAGATTATGAATAAAAATTCCTTCCCCCCCATCCCCCCTCATCTCTCTCTCAAAAAAAACCCATAATAATAATCACAATACACAGAGTGATAACCAGTTTCCATAATTCCACTGATTTAACTAAATTTAACTGTTATAGTATACTTACTTTTAGAGTAAGAAACAGCTGCGCTGCATTTGCAACTGGGGAAGGTGCTGGAAGTCCAATATAATAGATTGTTCTGAACACAATCAGGTATCCAAAGTTCCAAATGTAACTGTTCCTATGACATTGCCTAAAAAGAATTATCAACAAAAAGACAATCAAGCAACCATTAATATTATTAGCAATGGTCGATCAGTAAGGCAAGCAACAAAATATTTTGATGAATGAAAATCAATATATTGTACAGTATATGTATGTATGTGTATGTGTGTATATATATATCCTTTGGAAATTTAGTGCTTTACATTCCCACTGTCGCTGTCTTTCTGAGTTTCTCCTTTCTTTCTCATTCATACTCTGTTATATAATACTATACTATCTTCTTCGCTAGACCAGTTGTGGTCTTGATTTTGTGGTCCTGATTCATCTCTTTGCAGTCTGCTGGACCCTGTAAGCAATGCATAACTATATATATATATCATTTGCTTGAAGACGCAAATTTATCGTTTTCCCATTTAACTTCTTTTGACGCACAACTATGGTACATGATGCAGTCAATATAAAAATTTCAAAAATAAAAATTCGATTTTCTTCCGTCTTCTAATAGCGATTTCCCTGCCTTTACACCACCGGTTTGAGTGATGTATGTGTATTTGGTGTGTGTGAGGGTAAATGAGTCAGGTGAGCATGTATGTTGGTATAGATCGCAGCGCTTTGAGCCTTGGGAAAAGGCGCATACATAGCATCCTGTTTTTTTTTTTTTCAATAATGACAATATGAATACTAAATACCAGTGTGTACCCCCTCCCTTCTCCCCTTCTTTATCACCCAATCTTGCGAGAGAGTGCGTGCGATTTGTGATCAGTCTGTGTGGATATAAGTTTTATGTAGTATGCTTGTGTTGTGTGATAATAATGAATGTGTATTTTGTAAATGTTTATTATGTCTCTTAGAACGCGAGTGTGAAAGATTAACTTTTATTTTTGTAATATATGTACATGTATATGTATAGGGGTGTCGGATAGTGCAGTGGTTGGAGCACTCGCTACTGTGTCGAAAGTGAAGCACCGTCCGGTGCGGTTAGCACTTGGATGGGTGACCGCTAAGGTGTGAAGCGACAAACAACAACGCCCCCAGTTGACTCAACTGTGATTGAGTACCTACTCTCTTGAGGCTGGGGAAGGTAAAGCAGCGAGGGAGAGAGTTGGGCATCACCCTCATTACGCTGGCCCAAGATAAGTGTGATCTCCAACATCACGCTCCCCTACGGCCACAAGGCTATGGGACTACCTTTACCTTTACCTTTTCTTTTTTTTTAATATATGATGATTATATGTACATATGTATTTTATATTGTATTTTATGATTTTTATGGTTATTTTACATGTATGTTTATTTTTATTTATTTTCGTTGTATCCACGTGCCCCAAGGGGTTTTATGGAATAAAGCGCTTTTGACTTGACTTGACTTTGTATTATTATTATTATAACTAGGAAGTAACCTATAGCATAGTTCGGCATGCAGGCTAAAAAGTCTTTGGCCCTCATAATCGATCTTAATGAGGGTCCCAAGCCCCCCCCCCTCCCCCCAATCCCCTGGCATCAGTGCCTACCAATTTAGAATTTTTTAAAACTCCAATTTGGTGGAGTAGATGCTATTGCTATCCTATGATTTTAATATTTTGACTATCAGTATCACTCACCTATTAATATTATTATTATTAGTATTATTATGAGTGAAAGTAGTAGTAATAGTAGTAGTATTACTACTTCTTGACTACTTCCTAATTCCAACTATTATTTCATTCCTTCTAGTTCTAGTTCTACAGTTCTAGTTCTGTAGAGATCTACGAGTTCTGATGGGAAGTATTGTTTTGTTCCGTTTTATCCACCTGACAAACAGCTTTGCTCGAAAATTTGCATTGTCTTTTTTTTTCTCCCCTTGCTTTTGTAGAAATTATTATGTTGGTTTATGCACCTATTAGTTTCTCATTAGCGACTTAGCGTTTTCGGAGCTCTTACTCATTCTTACTTCTTCAACTGTGGATGTGACAACAGGATGCAGTTTCCAACGACAGTTATGAGAAAATGTATAAAGTCATTCCCACAGAGAATAAGAAGTAGCAACACTCCAATGACTGCTGACAGCTGCCGTCTGATCTCCTCGCCGGTAATAATGCGGAAAAGCAGCCCAATAGCTACTGAACCTAGGATGGCAACAGCATAAAGTACGTCGTCAGACGCCATGTTAAAACTTTTGGTGCCAAATATGAGTGATTTCCCTTTCAGGCAAGCGGAAGCAAAAGTATGGTAAAACAATTGTGTCAACAAGTTTCCTCTCCCTTCACCAACCCCACCCCATTTATAATAATTATTATTGTTGTTTTTATTTTATTGTAATATGTTATATGTGTTGTAATGACAGGATGCACAATGGATGAATGCGAGTGAGTCACAATGTGAGATTTGCGCGATATAAGTACCATTCATTAATAATAATAATAATAATAATAATAATAATAATAATAATAATAATAATAATAATAATAATAATAATAATAATAAAAATAAAAATAAAAATAAAAAGGCGCCTGATCTTACTAAAGAATAATTCAAAGCACGCACATTGTACACAGACATAAACACGCGCACGCGCAGATTACTTAAGCTTATATAGGGAAGTGTTTCGAAGTTTTATTTTGGATGTGATTGATCAATGCCAGGAAATAGAGAACAGTCTGAACAATAAAGACCAACAGCAAAAAGGTCTACCAGATTGTGAAGCGGCTGAAAAGTGTTAAACAACCCAAGGTTTCCACGACCCAAAGCAAGTCTGGCGTGTGCCTTACAAAAGAACAAGGTCTTGGATAGATGGACAGAGTACTCTTCTGACCTTTACAACCACACACCAAATGGGGACCTCTTAGTTCTAGCATGTACCCAGAACTCAAAAGAAGAAGAAATCCTTCCAATTCTTCGAGAAGAAGTTGAGGCAGCAGCGCAATTGCTAAAGAAGGTGAAATCAGCGAGAGTGGACAAAATACCCGTAGAATTGCTTCAAGGAGGAGAAGCGATGGTAGACGCCATCACCATTATCTGTAACAAGATCTGGCACAGTGGGGAGTGGCTTACACCATGGACCCAATGGCTTGTCATCACTCTTCCCAAAAATGGTAACATTCAGGAGTGTCAAAGCTACGGCACCATCAGCATCGATCATCAGCCATCCCAGCAAAGTCCTCCTGAAAATAATACTCAACAGGTTGAAACCCCAAGCTGAAAAAATCATATCTGAAGAACAAGCAGGATTCAGCGCAGGGCGAAGTACCACCGAGCAGATTTTCAACCTCAGAATAATCTGCGAAAAATACCTACAGTACCAACAACATCTATATAGGCCTAATGTGTTTCTGGAGAAAGCGTTTGACCAAGTCTGGCATGCATGAGGGTGTACAACATCAGCCCCAACATTATTAAAGTTATCAAAAGCCTGTAGATCTATGACGTACAATTCTACCAGTGCAGTAATCCACAACAGCGCCATCGGGAACTGGTTTAGAACAACCATCGGGAACTGGTTCAGAACAACCATCGGCGTGCTTCAAGGATGCCTACTCTCTCCAACGCTCTTCAACATCAATTTAGAGCGCATCATGTACCAATCTCCAATCTCCGTTTTGCGGATGGCATTGATCAGATTGATTGGCTGGATAGGAACAAGAACTTCAACAGCTGGTACAGAGGCTTGACACCACCTCCAGAGCATTTGGAGAAAAAAAAAAGATGACTAAGAACACCAGTGGCATTAACACGGACATCAAAGTCCAAGGCCAATCTCTTAACAATGTGCACAGCTTTAAATATGTAGGAACAAGTGTTATCAGACAGAGGGTTCCGACAGGAAGTCCTCTCCAGGATAGCACAAACAACTGCTGCCCTGACAAGATTGAAGCCCATTTGGAAAGACAGGATTATCAGTCTACACTCTAAGGTAAGGGGTTGCGGTGCTCCCTTGTCATCTCCATCTTCCTATATTCTTGCGAAACATGGACCCTCTCAACAAACCTACAACGAAGAATGTCGCGAACCGATCAGACACACGTACTCGCGCAGGCACTCACATATAAACATACACTCACACAAGCGCTCCTGATAGGCCGGATGTCCTTCAGTCTCTGAGACGAGAAAAAGGACGTACAAACACACACAACATGTAAGAAATGACAAAGATTTATTATCACAATTCCAAATTTATTCATACAACTAAAACAACTAACATACACTGACGTAGTGATAGAATGAAAACAATGAACAATCACAAAAGCATCAACCTAAGAATAGAGAAAGTCAAAGTCACAAGGAGGAGGGAGAAGGAAAGGAAACATAGTTGATGGGAGCGACAACACCTGGTGAAAGAGATAAGTTCGTTCCGGATTCACGTGGTAAGATGATCGGAATTTGCCGTTTGCCTGGAACTTGCCACTTCCGGTGTCAACAAATGTCACGCACGTGGTCAGGAGAGGATACCCACGAATGTTAGTCGCCACGAAGAAAGGGGTAGACGATGACTTGGATGAAGACAGGCGATCGCGTAAAAACCATGTCACAATGAAGAGCAGAGGCGAAGTAAGTAGAGTGATAAAAGGTAAAATAAGCCTGCAACAGTTAATACATCCGAGGTAATCGCAGTCTATCCCGGATGTATTCAACGTTCATACTATTCCCCCCTCTCTCCATCTAAGTCGTTCTAGCTCTGTGGCTCACTAACTATAGTTCTTCGAGATGCTAAATACACAAAAATCCCACCAAAATCGTCACCATACTTATTCAATTAACATCAATATAATTTCCGCAATTATTATAACCATGCACAGGATGAAAATAGAATACGTGAAGATGAAATGGAATACTGTATTGCATGAAGAATATCTACATAACCGTCACATACATTCACGCCTCGATCCGATCTACTCATCTCCACCTATGCTTACTATCACAGCCACGCCACAACATAGCGCAACCTCACGCAAGCATGCGCGCACAACACACACAAAATAAAACGAAAGTTTCACGTGCCCGCTTATGGTGAGCATGAACCACCGCCCAGTTGCCCCGCCACGGTGCTGGAGATTGACACAGAACTAATGTACTACACACTAATAATCCTGGCAGTACTTCTAGTCCAACTGACTTCTAGGACAAGTGACGTCACGTCACACGAACTCATATGCCAACAAGTCAACAGTCACAAACTAGACTTTCAATTCGCCAATTGGAATAAGCTCGACTACTTTCCTTTAGCTTTACCGTTCATCCCAAACAATTGCCATTTTCACAGACCTACGAAGTTATTCTCAAAGATAACTTATTAATCTTCTAACAACGCTGCCTACTGTATGCCACTGAACAAACACTGTCACTGTCAATTTCCCCTAGAGAATTCAAAATCATAAGAAGATCCAAGACATTCCAAAAATAGGTCTTTCCTCTTTGAAACTCTAGCCTGCAGTGCTTATATTCAAAAACTTATTATATTTCGTCCCACTCTGTCTTGCCATCGGAAGGTTATAATCCTCGCTCACCTTTCGCTACAGACACGTGCACCCCGTGAAATTACCCTTCCACCTTTCATCCATCTCTATTCACTTCCACTATATCATCCACTCTCTCACCTGTACTTTATCCAAACTTTCTGAGACAACATACATCGCCGCGCGACAAAGAATACAAAGCATTGTGCTACAGAAGACTTCTGGGCATTTCCTATACCCAGCACATCAGCAATGAGGAAGTCCGACAGACCATCACACAAGCCATTGGACAACACGACGATCTGCTCACAGTGGTGAAGTAACGGAAACTCCGATGGTATGGTCAGTTCAACAGAGCATCATGCCTTGCAAAGACCATCCTGCAAGGTACGGTGCAAGGAGGCAGAAGATGAGGGAGACAGAAAAAAAGTGGGAAGATAATATTTGAGAATGGACTGGTTTGACACTGATTGAAGCCATGAGGACTGCTGAGGACAGAGAAAGATGGAGTACGATCGTCTGTGGAGCCCTACGACTTTCGAGTTACGGGATAGGCTAGGCTAGGCTAGGCTAAATAAATAAATAAATAAACAAATAACATTTATAATCAAATAAATAATAAATCCAAAAAATAAATCACATTCACAGTAAAGATATTTGTAGCACGTAGACTTTGATTGTATTCGGAGCCCCCCCCTACCCCCCCCCCCCCCCCCCCCCACCGTTGGAGTGCCGGGGGTTTCAGTATAAATAGTATCCCCACTTTCTGGAAATTTAGTGCTTTAAATTCCCACTGTCGCTGTCTTCATTTGCTCTTTCCCATTCCTGATCTGTCCTATCACTCTGCTATACTATCTTCTTCTTCGCTAGATCAATGACCTACCTTTTTTCTTGAAAACTCTTCCTGGACAAGACTCCTTGTTTGTGTATGAGGTCTGTTGGATCAGCTTGGGAGTGTTGGACGCTTTCTGCCGGGTGGTCACTAGGGCTTCCTATGATGTTATTATTTAGCACTATAGGCATTTTATATGTATGTGTTTTGTTGGTGATTTATAATGATGTTTGTATTCTATTTTGTTTTTGTAAGCGGGGGTTCGAGTAGTTGGGGTAAAGCCTCGGCCGTCCCCTGCGTGGGATGTCTTTATTGTAAAGTGACTGGCCGGTGGAGGGCATTCAATTTTCCCTCTAGGGTTGTTTTGGCAGATCTTTTATGCGGATTGGGGGTTGTCCGGTCCTGATTTGGCTCGGAAGAGACCGCTGGACCTAAAGCAACAATCAATTAATCAATCAAACGATTGTATTCGGAGAATATTCAGGGAAAAGTGCAGGCTATATAAAAATTAACCAATCCTTGCTTTTATTGGTCCTATATCATATGGGACTTAGTTGAGTCTGTCCTCTTAATTCCGACTTTAGATTCTTATCTCTAACGAAACAGTCCTTCCTTCTCTCTTAGTGTTTCTTTCTATAATAATTTTAAATTTGAGGTCAGAATTACGTGCGCGGGGCAGCAAGATCCGCCATTGAAATATTGAGCCAAACAAGAAATCAAAGTAAGTATTTGGTCTCTAAATTAAATTGTATGACAAAATAATAGTTATTTTAGAATTAGGATCAATTAGTTCAGTCTTGCTCTTTGGTTGGTGTTGGTTGTTTGTTGTTCGTTTAGGTCGTCCTTTTATAATTATTGGCGCTTATGTAGGACACTGTTTATTTCAACAAAACTGTAAAGATTTTGTTTGTTGGTTGGTAGTGCCAATACAGTACTCAGTAGAGAATAAGTTGTTGTTTGTTCTCTGTCTAGACCGCATATTGGATTAAAACAGACTCGGGGAAGCAACAGTTAATTGATTATATATATTGATGTTTCAATAAGTTCATAATGTTTAATTGACTGACTTGTTATAACCAATATATTTGTGCCTAAAATATAGGCCTACAAGCTATTATAACGTCTGCACACGCACACACACACACACACACACGCACACACATTTAACACATTTACATACATCGTTATAATAGCTTGTATGTTTGTGTATTTGTGAACGCAGGCGAGCACATGTATTCATGTTCTTGAACACTGTCGTAGATAGAATAATTTCGTTATTTGATGTTTCAATAAAATTATAATCGTGTATTGGCTGGTTCATTGATACATGCAATAATTGCACATGTATGTCCCAAATCATATACAATGTATACTATGATAATTATGTGTATGTGCGCTGTGGCATGTGTTTGAGTGTGTGTGTGTGTGCGTGTGTGTGTATCTGTTGCATGATTTTTTAAAGTAGGCACACACATACACACACGTGTGTGTGTGTCTGTGTGTGTGTGTGTGTGTGTGTGGGTGTGTGTGTGTGTGTGTGTGTGCAGATGTGAGAAAATATTTGAAATTATAATGCATAACTGTTGAGGAAATGATAGTTGTTATTTGTGAGTTTATGTATTACTCTTTTTTTTTTTTAAATCCTTTATTTGCTGAGATGTGAGGTGCTGTATGAATTCTTTATTGTGGGTAATACGGATTTGTTGACTTGACTCATCATCATCATCATCATCATCATCATCATCATCATCATCATCATCATCATCATCATCATCATCATCATCATCATCATCATCATCATCATCATCATCATCATCAGTCAGTCAGTCAGTCAAAACTAAGGTTTTGAGCTGACCTGCCTTAATAATAAAAGATGAACCTTTTCCTAGCGAATAAAAAATGTATTTTATTTGGCTTTGCTATTTTATTGAGATGTGTACATGTACACTATATAGGCCTAGTAAATTAACTAAATGATATTATACATGGAGAGGTACTACAAGACGATACACAGTAGTGGACGGTTTGTTAATTTACGGATTTAATTTCACCTGCAGATGCTGGGGATAATTTCTCTGTTGGGCGTTTTCGCCCTTTCACCGCTGGTCATACACAATGCTGAAGGTTTGTATTGGCTAAGGAAAGATGTGTTTATCTGGATATGTGTGAGTGTGTGTGTGTGTGTGTTTGTGTGAATGTGTGCGTATGGGGATGTATGTGTGTGAGAGAGAAAATGTGTGCGCGTGTTGTGTGTGTGTGTGTGTGTGTGTGTGTGTGTGTGTGAGAGAGAGAGAGAGAGAGAGAGAGAGAGAGAGAGAAACAGTGAGAGACAGACAGATAAAAAGGTAACATAGATGCTTCATGTTTAAAGTACCACAGTGGACAAGCATGCATATTAAAACAGTTTTGTTCAGTTGGTTTGTACGACAGAAGTCACATTGAACTTTTGCATTAAATTTAGCCTTTTTAAAAAAAATCAACAATTTTTTTTTTCCATACCGAGCAGCGTAGGCGTAAAGGCCATACTCAAATGAAGTACATGTTTGTACTTATGTATCAATTTGCAGTGGGAATCGTCACCCTCGCTATTTTCCCCGGTGCACTGTCGTGACGTCACAACTGTTATCTCAGGTGGCAGATTAGAAAGAAGATGAGGAGAAAGGGGGAAGAAAGAGGGAGAGCGGTGTGGCCAGTGTACACGCGGAGACTGTGCGCTTTGGTTTGAAAGAAAATAAAAAGTTGCTTAGATCTATATAGAGAGCATTAAAAATGCGCTTTTAGGTTCGTATTATATTCAAGGTTTATATTATCTATTAGTATTAGGTCACCTGTCAGTTTCTCCGATTGTCGTGACACTTGCAAACAACCAACCAAAGCAAAGAAACATTATTTTGGACTATTGAAAATAGTTAAAAGATAATACTTATTTTTACATTTTCCTGTTCCGGTAGGCTACTATTTGATTAATAAAGATGACACAAGCATAATTATGCAGCATCACAACGTTTGAGGAGTGTGCAGGTGGGGGAATTAGTATGATGACGCAGGACATTCACTCGTAATCTAATTGTTCGTATTGTTTTGTTTCTTTAATTTAACGTCTTGTCACCTAAATGATTTTAGACTTGATTGGACAGGGGAAAATATTAAACAAATAAGGAATGGTCATAATGAAGGGAGAAAGGAATTAAACAAAAGAAGCAAAACTGAACAGTTAAACACTCAAAATTATAAAATAATTATAACTTATACAAACGACGTCCAATATAACTACAAAACAATCCTTGTAAAATGATCTTAATTATATCTCATATTTTGTTAGTTAGTCATGTTTTTTAGGGTCCAGCGGGCTGCAAAGAAGAAATCCACTAGACCTATTAATAATCTGTACTGGCTGTTTTTTACCCCCCCCCCCCCCCCCCCCCCCCAAAAAATCCAGCAGGATTGTATATTAATGATTTTGCAATTGCTATCCAACAATTTATATTTTTATCATGAAAATTTCGAATATGTTCTGGAATATATTGTGTAATTGCTCTGCAGTCATAATTGAGACGATTAATAGAAATTGCTTGTTTGCAAATGCAAGCAACTTCCTTACAGTATTTTGTCCTCCACCAGTTCAAAGCAAGACGATATGCAAAACGGATAAAAGTCCGCGAAGTGTAACATTCCATTATATAATTTAATGAAAGGAAATTTTTTCTCAATTATACTATAGAGTTCAATTTTTGAGAATGGTATACCGAGCTGAATAACAGTACTTCATTTTTTTGCCCCTTTTTTGCAATCCTATCAGCCCAGTCATTATGATTTAATCCGCTATGAGATGGTATCCAGCAAAATTGAACATTTGTTCCATTTATGATTAAACTATGAATAAGATATTTAATTTCATCTATAATATAACATCCATCTTTATTATAATTTGAATCCAAAGTTTGTAAAACTGATTTAAGAGTCGACACAAAATAATATATTGAAACAGTCAGTGTGTAAACGAATGATTTTATTCAAAGCCATAAGTATAGCAATACGTTCCGCAGTAAATAGTGAATGCCCTTTCCCTAAAAAAATAAGCCTCTTTAACTTTTAAAGCAGGTATAACATAACCTGCTCCTGTTTCACCTGATTCTAAAACAGAACCATCAAATCAGAAATATATTGTTCTTACTCGTAATCTAAGCATGAACCAAGAAGTTTCCGAATAGCAATAGCCTTACTAGCCATTAACAAGATACAATCATTACAATAACCAACAATATGAAACCTAAGCACGACTTTGTCACAGTGCGTTGCTTTCTTGCTGCAGGTACACTGAGGCGGGTGTGTTACTACACGAACTGGGCGCAGTATCGTCCAGGGTCGGGTAGATTTGTACCAGAGAATGTGGATCCAACACTATGCACCCACTACATTTACGCCTTTGCCAAACTCATTGGAAACCAGCTTGCTCCTTATGAGTGGAATGACGAGTCCACTTCTTGGAGTACTGGCATGTTAGTCTGTGTGTTTGTTCGTAAGCCGGTTTCTTTTGGTAGGCGTACAGGGGCGGATCAAGGGTAAGGGAAGAAGGAGGGGGAGGGAGTGTCCTAAAGTGTGGCCACGGTCCAGGCTCCGGTGGTGTCCAGGGGCGAAAGCCTTGTCGGAGTGGGGGTGGAGTTGAGGAGGGTAGGGGGGAGCGAAGCACCCCACCCCCTCCTTCCCTTGAAGCTCAAGATAATGTAACTTTATGAGTTGCGTTGTTGGCCTCTCCTGGAAGATAATATGGATAATGACTAGTACACATCTATTTCTATTTCATGTATATACGTTCGTATCTTTGAGAATGCAATGTGCGACTCAATATGAGTGAATGAATGAACATTGAGGTTTATCGTCTACACCCACCATTGGCGATATGGCAAAGGGAGATAACCATCCCAGAGAACAAGGGGTAGGAACATGAATCAACACTGAACCAAACTAGCACTCAAACTGCTAAAATGGACAATGGAATATTGCCCATTTGTTTTCGCCCACCACGGGATTCGAACCTAAGTCATCGGTGGGCCAGGCGAACGCTCTACCACTGGCACAAATGACGCCAGTTTGGAGTACCTACTGCTAGTAGGTATCTGCTAAAATAGCGCAATAGAATAATAATAATAATAATAATAATAATAATAATAATAATAATAATAATAATAATAATAATAATAATAATAACTATTAGTGGTGAGAAGAAAGCCTTCAGTTTCTTATTGCCCGCTGTATCGATAGATTTAAGAGAGGGTTTCGCTTCAGTATTGCCTTCATCGTCCTGCCTGAAGCCACTTCTTAAAAACAAGAACCAAAAAAATCCAAAGCCGCTTGGACATTATGTTCTGGTAAACGGAAATGAAAGGGACGTAACCATACCGTAGTAATGTAAAACGTTTTTCTACCGTTTGTGGTAAATATCGCAACACAATTAACTTTTAAAACTTTTCTTTTTATTTAGTTTAATTTAATTTAATTGTATTACTTTTTTTATCTTTTTTTTCTTCTACTTCTTCTTCATTTCGTTTGTTTGTTGTTGTTGTGTTTTTTTTTTTTTTTTTTTTTTTTTTGGGGGGGGGGAGGGGGTTGTCCTATATATAGACTAACCTGCCCGTCTTTCTGTCTTTGGCCTCGGAATTAATGATCACAACAATCTTCGCCTGGTTTGACTCTCTCTCTCTCTCTCTCTCTCTCTCTCTCTCTCTCTCTCTCTCTCTCTCTCTCTCTCTCTCTCTCTCTCTCTCTTTCTCTCCACAATACAGAAACCCTGCTAATCCTTATTATAGTATCTGCCCAACTGTAATTTCTTACGAAATGGGACTATACTATATTAACCATGTCAACTCTTTTGAGCAATTCCATCTTTTCTTTTAAACCTCCTCATCCTCATTGACTAACAGTTTGCTTTCTTCAGGTTCGAGCGGTTCCAAAATCTGAAAACAAAAAATCCCGTTATGAAAACTTTACTGGCTCTGGGAGGGTGGAACATGGCTTCCGGTCCCTTTTCCGCTATGGTTGCCTCGCAACAGGGGCGTGCCGAGTTCATCCAGTCAGCAATAGCCTTTTTGAGGAAGCATCATTTTGATGGCTTGGACTTGGACTGGGAGTATCCTGCCAACAGAGGCTCTCCTTCTACTGACAGAGATCGTTATACGGAGTTGCTGAGGGTAATAACAATGTGGATTTATATTTTGACGCTGTTGATTTCATAAAGATCATCATCAAATTGCACTGGCCAGCATTATAGTAGGCCTAATGTTAATAGTCAGCTAAATTGCCATCTTCATCCTGGTCATATCTCTATTATTTATTTTATTATTTTATCACCGTTCTATAGCGCTTTTCCAGCTTAAGAGCCGCTCAAGGAACTGGTCGATACAGGATCTAACACAAGCCTCTCAAGGCGCCCACCTGCAACCTTTGGGCGCATAGTCTTACGCCCAGACGACTGAGCACCATCCTGGGCGACCGGGAATGGGGGAGAGTGGACCTAGTTCTCTAACGCAAATAATAACCCTAAATTGTATAGACCTAACCATTCGGTGAGAAATTTCGCAGAGAAGGCTGCCCGAATGTAGCACCTATGGATTACGAATAAAATGTATTATCAAAGTCAGGAAAGAGTTAGGGTCAGAGTCAGTCATTGGACGAACGAGACAACCATTATCAATACTCCTGTTCAAGGAACAGCGATTATGATGATTGAAGTTGTAGAAAGGATGCAATAATTGGTAATAGATGATGTATCTAGTAGAGATGGATGCTAGTGGGGGATATTGCTGTTGTATCAGCAGGTCTTGCTCGTCTTCTCCTCCTATTCTTTATAAACGGTATGATAGGGCTGCTGCTGCTGCTGCTGCTGTTGTTATTGTTGTTGGTGGTGGTGGTGGTGATGATGGTGTTGTTGATGATGGTGAAGAAGAAGAAGAAGAAGAAGAAGAAGAAGAAGAAGAAGATGATGATGATGATGATGATGATGATGATGATGATGATGATGATGATGATGATGATGATGATGATGATGATGACCTTAGGGCCTAAAAGGATGATGAAGATTATATTGCAACACATATGCTCACATGTAATTATGCTTATTGAAGAAGATTCGCGTGCTAATAATTATAGATTATTGTGCAATGGAGATCGATGCCGCTTAACTATGAATAATGGTATCGTTGCAGGAACTGCGAACAGGGTTTGACCAAGAAGCATCTCGTAGTGGGATGGGCCCTCTACTGCTGACCGCTGCCGTTGCTGCGGGCAAGCCCAACATCGACACTGCCTACAACGTCCCTGAGATGAACAAGTTAGCATATGCAATATTTTCCTCTTCAGTCGTTGGTAAATGTGGTCTATATAAATGAAAAAAAGATTTAAAAAATTGAAGAACAAAACAAAAAGAAGGGCTCACTGCGTCTTTCCGAACTATAATTTGGTACATAATAATTATTATGTACCTTTGAAGATGAGTGAAGAGGTGGAGCCGGGTAGCTCAGTTGGTAGAGCGGCTTATTAGTAACCGAAAGGTACCTGGTTCGAATCCCGGATTGGCTAACGTGTGACCATATTATTTTCCCCTTACCATCAACTGGTTCGCTGGTGTCAAAATAATGTGACCAGTAGTCGCCTATACGCTTCGGCGTCGTGTGACTATAATCTACAGTTACATGAGTGAAGAAGAAGAAGAAGAAGAAGAAGAAGAAGAAGAAGAAGAAGAAGAAGAAGAAGAAGAAGAAGAAGAATAGACATCCCTGTATATTCACCCGATACACATTGGTCGAACGCTACCAGAAGCATGCGTTTTTAGTCGCCTCAACAGGCGATAAAGCATGCTCCCATGCTTCAGAGCACTGCTTTCTATACGCTTCAAGCTCTATAGTCACGGGAAAAGCGCAATTTCACTGCAGTGAACTCATGAAAATAGAAAAATGTAAGTTTCGTCTCCTCTAGGGGACGAATTAGGTCAAACTGTATTAGTTTCTAGGTCAACTGTCTTTTACAAACCGTTTGACAATGTTTTTGAACCGTTTGTTGACGCCGGATAGTGTCCTCACTTGGTTTCATGCAAGTTAAGAATCCAACAAAGCAATTGGGTTTTTGAGACGGAAAGAGCGGAATGTTGTAGAGCAATATTCTGTATTTATTTACAGTGAAATTGCGCTTTTTCCGTCACTATAGCGCTTGAAGCGTGTAGGAAGCAGTGCTATGAAGCATGAGAGCATGCTTTATCGCCTGTTGAGGCGACTAGTAAAACATGCTTCTGGCAGCCTTCGACCAATGTGTACCGGGTGGCATATTAGGATTAATAGAACCGGAATCACGGTGTAAGTAGAAAAATGATAGTCCGATGTTGCTGATTGCATGGTTCAATGTTACTGAACTGGGTGGATTGAAAACACACATCGACGGTGCTTTTGGATCACATTAAAATCAGCAGCCAGGTACTAATTATACTAATTAGACTACCATGGGTGTCATAATCTTTCACTTTTCATAATTAAGGTATTAAAAAAAACTAGTTTCATTTATACTCTTTGAGGCCATTGCTTGTTTGAGAGAAAAAAGGCATGTGAGTTTAGGCCAATTTCTTGTGATAACGCAGATATTTGGACTTCTTCAACCTTATGACCTATGACCTCCACGGCTCGTGGGAACCTTACACTGGACACCACGCTGCCCTATTTCCAAGAGCTGCCGAGATTGGGGATGACCGGAACCTGAATGTTGTGAGTTGTATTATACTGCTGTTTGGAAATCACCACTGTCAAGTTTGGGTAGGCAGAGAGTTGAGGGTTGTGAAAATTAGCTTCCATTTGCGTACGTTCGTTCGTTCAGTCGACTTTCTCTTTTGTCCCATTTTCGGTATTCTTCAAAAAATGGATTGATAGACAGCATGAAAATAAGTAATATGTAGTAGTAGTTAGTTGTTTTGTTTTGTTTTATTGTGATTCTGAGTCTCTATGGGGAGAAATTTCCTCTAGATTCCCTACACAATGCGACAGAAAAAAGTAGGTCGAACAGAGGAAGAGATTTGGATAAAATGAAGTGGAAACCAATCATTCTTAGACATGATTAATGTTCCACATTCAATGTTTTATTTTTCATTAAAACTTTGTACAGTGCAGACTAACTCAACTTATAGTAAATCGCTTCAGGAATTGTCCGTATTTCATTGACGTAGCGCGTAGTTGATGTTGTAAGAAGCTAATGCTCATATTCTGAAAATTGGCAGGACTTTGCAGCAAAGTACTGGGTGCAGAAAGGAGCATCTCCGGACAAGCTGGTCATCGGATTGTCCACTTACGGCCGCAGTTTCACGCTGACTTCATCCACCCAGAACGGCATCGGGGCAGCCGCTCCAAGCGCTGGTCAGGCAGGCATGGCAACGAGGGAAAATGGTTTTTTGGCTTTTTATGAGGTGCGATATAGATCCCTAATCGTACAATGTCAGTGATATAAACGTACGTAATCCTGTTATATAAATGATATAACCATACATAATCGTACTATAAATGACTTAACCATACATAATCATACAAATATAAATGACATAAACATACATAATCGTACAACACAAAGGATATAAACATTGAAGTTAAATCTGACTTTGTAAACAAAAGTCCTTCTAGAAGATGAAATGCCTTAAAATCTCTAGGTCAAGCTCTGCAGTCGCCGATGAAAGTCTGTGGAGACATAAACATTGTTTTGGGTGTGTGAGGGCTCACTGATGCACACTATGCGAGCATCCCAGACTTTATAAAGATAACTGGAATCAAAGCTACGTAACAGAGCAGAAATCGGTCAACCTGGCATTCACTCAGTTTTGCGTTAATCTCTATTACAGAACTCAGTGTGTATAAAAGGACTCGAAAAGCCACGCCGTGAGACTTTTCGTGGAGGTTCAAGAATCTTTTTTGTTTTGTTTTGCTTTGTTTACGTTCTCAGATCCCGAACCTAGGTTTTTGAACAAATTTTTGTCCAAAAGCTTCAGGAATCTAGGTTCGGGATCTGAGAACCACGATAAAAAAAAAGGGTTCGTGAGTCTTCACAAACCTTTCAATGAAGACAGACCTTAAGGATGATTCTGAAATCAGAGCCACGCGAAAGAGCAGAAGTCATTCATCATCGCACTCATTCAGATTCGCTTTTATCTTCATTGTACCAGAACTTTACTGTAATACTCCAGTGTGCTTTTTGCGGTTATTATCTGTTTGTCTTCCAGGTGTGTCAGATGATCCGGAATGGAGGTGTTGTGCACGAGGATCCAGAGCAGCACGTGCGATACGTCACCTATGGCAACCAGTGGGTCGGTGCTGAGGACGAGAAGAGCATCACCGAAAAGGTTAGATTAGGAGTTAAAGTAAACTATCAAATGGTAATTTCTCAATGCCTCTCATCATCATCATCATCATCATCATCATCATCATCATCATCATCATCATCATCATCATCATCATCATCATCATCATCATTATCATCAACAAACATCATCATCAACAACAACATCATCATCATCATCATCATTATCTTCTTCTTGTTGTTGTTCTTGTTCTTGTTCTTCTTCTTCTGTTTTTTTTCTTCTTGCTTTTGTTGTTGTCAGATAGGAATGTGCTTTTGTTATACTGTGTTGGGAATGTTTTCCTTCCTTTCTTTCAAGAGTTACATTTTGAAATATGTTTTGTTCCGTCCTTCATCGGGTGTTTTATCTGAAACAAAATAGGTAAAGCAGAGTCATGACCAGGGCTTTGAATGAGTGTGATCTCATGTGACAGTGTGGTTTGAAATTTTAACATGAATGTCTATGAGACAAAAAGACATGACTATGAGACCAATGAGGTTGGCTCTGTTCTGTTATCTCCGCCATAATCTTTCTCATTTCTTCTTGCAGGTATGCTACGTGAAACAAAATGGCTATGGTGGTGTGATGGTCTGGGCTCTGGACGAGGATGATTTTACGGGGCAGGAGTGTGGAAGGGGACCTTATCCTCTTCTTCACGCCATCAACAGGGAGATCAACAATCCAAGCTTCCAGAACTGCCCTAATCCTTCTCAGTAAGTTCAATGGATGCAACATTATGAAGCTCGCCAGTCAATTGCACTGTGGTTAACTTGTAGTTCGGGACAGCCCATGCTAAATTTTCCATACGTGTTATTTGTAATTATTGGATTTAAATTATTATTATAATTAAATATTAACCAATTACATCAGCACTGGAAGACGGGGGGATTGGGTGGAGGATTGGGAAAGACAATTTGAAGATTTTTGTTGCCTTTGATGCTTCAATTTGATGCAATTTCACTGGCAAAGAGGACAGTAACACACACACACACATACACACACACCACACACACGCCCCCACACACGCATTCACACACACACACACACACCACACCACACACGCACACACACACACACATCACGACCACGATAACGACGTACACGACGACATTGACGAGAACAATGCGAATGGCAGCGACGACGATGAAAATGGTGCTGCGATCATCACCATGGATAATGACGATGATAACGATAATACTTGTAGTCTTTTGTTCTCGCAGGAGCGTAATAACTGCTCAGCTACCCCCAGCGCATGCATCAAGCAACCCAACTAACGGTACAGTTCCTCTTAGATCTTTTGGAAATGATAAACTATTTATAATGAGTCGGTTGTTATTTTTTTTTAAAGGAATTGTACACTAGACAATATTATAGCAATAATGTGGATAAATAAACTCTTCTGTGATCAGATAACAAATTGAAACAAAAATTGTGGTGATGAAGCTAAGAGTGAAACAGTCACTTCACTAAATCTCTAAAATGTTATAGAAAATCTGTGAAATCCCTAATTAGGTCTACACGAATCTTCTTCAGCATGTACATGTATGAAATAGACTTTCTGGCTTACAACTAACTGTTTTATAAACCCAATGTGAAAATTATGTTTTTCATGTCCAGACCAGCCTTTCGTCTACACGCTGCCTACGCTCCATCCAGGCGAGGGGGGACAACAGACGACGGCACAGGTGGCCACCACAAGCAACCTTTACATGAGCACATGGCCTACATTATCCACTACAGTTTCGTTTCTGACCAACACCAACGATTTCTCCTGCATCAACCTGCCCAGTGATTTCTATCCCAGCCCCAAGTCCTGCGCTGAATATTTCATCTGCGCCAACCAGGTAGATAATTTAGTTGTTGGATTAGTAGTAGTAGTAGTAGTAGTAGTAGTAGTAGTAGTAGTAGTAGTAGTAGTAGTAGTAGTAGTAGTAGTAGTAGTAGTAGTAGTAGTAGTGCTTTTGGTGATGATGGGGAGAAGGATGTTATTTTTCCATCGCACGGACTTTAAAGATCCTGACGCTTATGTCCTAGACAGATGAGTACCGGTTTCACAAATATAGACCTACCGAGCAAGCACTAGGCCCATTCTCCCCTATTCCCGAATCGCCCAGGGTTGTGCTTAGTTGTGTGGGCGTCAGACAATGCGCCCAAAGGCTGCAAGTTGGCGCCTCGGCCATGCCAGCTTGAGTTAGATCCTGAATCTGCCAGCGCCTTTCGCACAGAAAAGCGCTATATAAGATTGTTTAAATAAAATAAATAAATAAGTAAAACACGTGCAAACTATTTTGCTATAATTTTGTAGATCAGCTACAGAGTACGATGTCCCATGGGTATGTATTTCGACCCCATCACCAAAACTTGCGACACTTCCACCAACGTCCGATGTTACAACCAGAATAACGGTCAGGCCACCTCCGCCCCCACCACCGTCCCCGTGATCACCACTACCCAGCCTCCAGCAACACCATCTTTTTCTTCAGCACCGCGTAAGTTTGGATTATAAAACAAAAATATTTGCATTTAGTAGGTTATATAGCGTTTGTCATCAAAGTAATTAAGTTTAAAGTGCACTTCCAACGCTTTCACACAAGCGACGCAGATGATTATTGCTTATTGTCTTCAAAGTCGCTATCAAGGCATTGTCATCATCATGCCTTGTCGTCGTTGAGATGTCATCATCATCATCATCATCATCATCATCATCATCATCATCATCATCATCATCATCATCATCATCATCATCATCATCATCATCATTATCATCATCATCATCACCACCATTTTCATTATCATCATCATCATCATCATCATCATCATCATCATCATCATCATCATCATCATCACCATCATCGTCGTCGTCATCGTCATACACTTGTTCTTCTTCTTCGTTATACATTGTAAACTTTGCTTCAGGATTATATGAATTGATAGATTAGTTAGTAGGCCTGTAAAGATTGTTTGAAGGGTGATTTGTAGTGGATGGATCGCGTAGCTAAACCTTACAGGGTTGATAATACTGTTTCGACAGATGGAGTAAATATTTATATCCTATCCTATCCTATCCCGTAATTCGGAGGTCGTAGGGGCACCACAGATGATCGTTTAACCAGCATACTCCATCTTTCTCTGTCCTCAGCAACCCTCATGGCTTCGCTCAGAATCAAACCAGTCCATTTTCGAATGCTGTCCTCTTTTTTATATTATCATCATATTAATTGTGAAACCAGGGATGACCGCTATTTGAACACGAATGTTAATCATAAACACTGTATAGGGTTACGTATTTATTCCTCGTTTTGCAGACGCATCTGCCGCAGCATTTTGCCAAGCTGTTCCTGACGGTCTCTACCCTGACCCGACTTCTAACGATCCCAGCCAATTCGTCCAGTGCTATATGCATCTGGCCTATGTTGCTCGTTGTACCGGGGGCATGATCTTCAATCCAACGGCGGTCACGTGTGCACCAACGGGAGCTGGAGTTCAGGTTACCACAACACCAACGACCCACATTGCTAGCACATCCACACCTTCTTCAGTCACTGCCAGTGGCTCTTATGACTCAAGTAATTGAGCGTTTGTCTTACTCTTTTTTTAATTTGTAAAACAATAATAAAGTGAATCTGAGGTGTTTTTTTTTTCTTCTCCAAAACTGTTACCCTATATAGTATGACCATAGAAGAGTTTATTTATCCTCATTATTGAAGTGAAAGCTTTAAAATAAGTGTGTTAGCGGCTTAAAAATACATTCGGTTTATTGATAACGTCGCCTCACGCGTCTACGCGAAGGGCTTTTTTTTATACAGGTATTACGCGTAACTCAATACCATAGGCACACAATACTTCCGCTTGGTTAATTCACAACAACGCCTTGGAATATATTCGTCACACACAGCCATGCTTTAATCTGTGGGGCGCCTGTGCCTCTATACTAAGGGCGATAAGCCATTTACTGCTATAGCAGACGACCTTTTGAACGGTCTGACACGAAGTTTAGATTCAATTTTTGCAATTATTATACCCAAAAGAAAGTGAGGATAAATAAGCAAATAATAATCTGTTAGCGTGAATTAGACATTTTTTACGTTTTTGAACAGTTTTAATCTGGACCTCAGACTGGCTTTAATGACGCATTACAATTCCCTCATTGATCGAACGATGACTGACTGACCGATTTACTGATTCACTGACACTTTTTCTGAGCATTATTTTAATGTGTTTCAGACACCCAATTATCGGTGTCTGAATTCTGCTGGAATCATCCTGACGGGACGTACCGCGACGCCAGCAACTGCAACCGCTACGTTGAATGCTACAACCATATCGGCTTTTTAGACTTCTGCCCCGTCGGCAAGGTTTACAATCAGGCGTTTGGCAACTGCCAGTACCCTTACAACACCCCTGAGTGCGCCAGTTACAGAGACTCTAAACTTCCTTAATTCTTAAAATTGGGCAGAAATTAATTACGAGATTGATTTTGTATGTTTGTTGATCGATGACGTTCACCAAGCTTTCTTTTGTGAGTGAGAGTTTTGCCTCAAACATCAGAGCACAGGCGCTTGTATCAGGACACGCGAGCGCCTATGCCTGTGACGCGTCTCCCTATGGTTATCTATAATACAACCAAAGGGAGACGCGTCACAGGCATAGGCGCTCGCGTGTCCTGATACAAGCGCCTGTGCATCAGAGCTAGAGTAGGGTGACCACTTGCGGCCACGAGCGAACACTTTCTCATACTTCTTTTGTTTATGAACCAATCAGAATCCAAGTTTGATTTTTTTTAATCGGGAGGTCGCAGTAACGGCACTGACTTGGCCGGGGTTCTATAAATGAAACATTGTGGACCTACTTAGCAATATCTGCACAATTTCAGTGTACCATGATGCGGCCAGGTGGCCAAGGTGCGTCCAACAATAAGCCACAGCTGCGGCCACCATGTATACACGCGGCCGACACCATGCCCGACAATCGGCCAGGCCCTTTACAACTTTTTAAAACTTACAAAAACACAAATAAGACAAGAAACGAAAAAAATAAAAACAGAAAAAGCTAGTAGAATAGGAGTTATTAGAATTGGCCGCACCTCGGTCTGGCCGCGTGATGGTCACCGTAATCTCAAAAAAGAAACTTTTCTTGGGTCAATACTTACAGACAGTAAAATTCACATGCAGAGCGCGGCCATAAACTGGAAATCACGACAAAAAGGCTAAGGTAGACTCAAGGGAAGCAATTGTGATTCTTCAAAGCTTTAAAGCTAGTAGAATAGGAGTTATTAGAATTGGCCGCACCTCGGTCTGGCCGCGTGATGGTCACCGTACTCTACCTACAAAAGGGGCCGTTTGCTTTCAAGAAGAGGACGAATAGGTCTAGTTGCTTTTATCACCAGTTACATTTTTAATCACAGAAGGTTCAATAAGTGCCACAAACTCAAAATTGTTTCTCCAACACTCGCCAGTTTTCAAGGACTGCATGCAGGGGACAAACAGACACCTGGGAGTGGTTTTCATAAGGTCTCAAAATGTAGACCTTTTAAAACAATGTGGTTTGGTTCTTGGTTGCAAAAAGATGCAAGAAAATAAGCTGAAAAGAATGCATGACAATATCTGAGAGTGTGCCAATCATAAGGACTCTTACCTTCTTTTAATTGTTTTATTTTAAGGCTTTAAATTCAAGCGTAATCCAAATGCAAAGGCTTTGTTGTTTCTTTTTGTTGTTGTTGTTGTTGTTGTTGACTTCTTGAAACTTTATTTTCCATTTTTTTCGGTAAATTCTGCGCCGCCTCCCGTGGGGCGCGCCCAAACCCAACCTACCTAATATTAGTTGCGTTTTTGACATTTTGCTGGGGGAGCAAACCGGAGTGCCCTGAGAAAAATCCCGAAACGTTGCCCTAGTCGAAAGTAAATAATATTCGGAGAAACATAACGCCCAGTTGCTGGATCGATCCCACACCTATCGATGAAGACTCAGTAGGTTTCCTATGGTTATTTTTTTCCTTTGATCGAACAGGCATTATAAAATAATCCCACCAAGCTGAAAAAGTCTCTATTTACAAAGTCCCAAAGTATTCCAGTTACAAAAACTAGCACATTCTTTTGTTCTTAAAAAACGCATTATTATTTTACTGTAAAAAAAAAACAAACTCTACCACAATAAAATTATGCTTTTTTGGGTTGAATCATAGACCGCTGCTTTACCTTGTTGTGGTATATGGTTGAACCATTGTAGGCTACACCATAGACCACAAATAATTAGTTACTTGTGGTCTATGGCAACACCAGGCCACTGCATTAACAACCCTTAAAATTTTTTTACATTGTGAACGCCTTAAGTTAGCACAAACACCTCTTCAGAAAGCGAAAGCCACAAAAAGGCGTAACAGTACATGCATTAATGAAACAATGTCCTTGATATGAAGGTCATTAATTACCCAAAACAAAACAAAGCTTTTACATGCACTCTCCTCGTCCTCTACACTGAAATCTACCATTAATTCTTCGTTATTTGTTGTTGTTTTTTTGTAGCTGTAGCCTGCTTTAATAAGTACAATTTTTTCTTCTTCTCTTTATTTAATTCTGTCGATGAAACTTTTTGACAAGCAGTCCTCATGTGGTTTGCATGAAAGAATTGAAATGAACGAAATCGTTTTGGCAATTCATTATTTATAGGCATGGATCATATTTTTCGTGATTTACAATTCATGCCTTACTAAATAATTTTTTTCTCTCTTTCAGTAAGATTTGACAATGACATGCATGGACATGCAATAATTATTAAGTCGCCTGTTCTGTCGCTTACGCATGTATACAAGACTATATTCGTGATCCAAGTGGATTTTGCTTTTTAAAAAATATAATTCTTTATCGTGTTGTTTGTAAATTTTGCTCCATACGGGCTTTGGAAAAAGTCAAAGCAACACGTATTCCACAAAAAATTGTGTACTGACAAATACGACGCCACTTGTCAACTAAACGTTCACAAACGAATGATGTTGTGACTGAAAATAAATGAAAATACAATTGTTTATTTGTTGTTTGTCTTTCTGTAAATCAGGTGAAAGTTTGCTCACCCCCTTTTGTTTTGATTTTCCCCTCCCGCCCTTCCCTCTACCTCCGTTACCCATTACACGCGCACGTGCACACACATTAACGCATAGCCTAATACATCTACAACAAAATCAAATGAGATGAGAAGAGAATCCCACAGTGCATTTACACACATATAATACAAGCATCAGCTCTACATCCTATCCTATCTCTATCCTATCTCGTAACTCTGAGGTCGTTGGATCACCACAAATGATCTTTTAACCAGCGTACTCCATCTTTCTCTGTCCTCAGCAACCCTGATGGTTTCGCTCAGTGTCAAGCCAGTCCATTCTCGACTGTGGTCCTCCCACCTCTTCTTCGGTCTCGCTCTTCTTCTACCTCTTTGCACTGTGCCTTGCAGGAGGCTCTTTGCAAGGCCTGATGATCTGGTGACGTGGCAATACCATCGGAGTTTCCGTTTTTTCACCACTATGAACAAGTCATCGTGTTGTCCCATAGCTTGTGTGAGGGTCTGTCAGACTTCGCCGTTGGGTAAGTGCTGGGTGTAGGAAATGTCCAGAAGTCTTCTGTAGCACCTCATTTCCATGCTTTGTATTCTTAGTTGTAGATCTGCTGTGAGGGTCCATGTTTCTCAAGCGTATAAGAAGATGGAGATGCAGCAGCCTTACCTTGGAATGTAGACTGATGGTCTTGTCTTTCCAAATGGGCTTCAACCTTGCCAGAGCAGCAGTTGATTGTGCGATCCATGAGAGAACTTCCTGGCGGGACCCATTGTCTGATACAATGGCTCCTAAATATTGAAAGCTATGCACTGTGTTGAGGGATTGGCCTTGGACTTTGATGCCCATGTTGAAGCCATTAGTGTTGTTGGTCATCATTTTGGTCTTCTCTACACTCATTTCTATTCCATAGGTTCTGGTTGTGGTTTCAAGCCTCTGTACCAGCATTTTCTTCTCCATCCAATCCATCAATGTCATCCGCAAAACGAAGGTTGGAGATTCCTATTCCTCCTATGCTGACTGTACCGTCGTATTCTGCAAGAGCATCTGACATGATGCGCTCTAGGAAGATGTTGAACAGTGTTGGAGAAAGTAGGCATCCTTGACGTACACCGATTGTTGTTCTGAACCAGTTTCCGATTTCGCTGTTATGGAGGACTGCACTGATAGCCTTGTCATACAGGCTTTTGATGACTTCAATTATTTTAGGGCTGATGTTGTACACTCTCATGGTTGCCCACAGAGCTGCATGCCAGAGTCGGTCAAACGCCTTCTTGAAGTCTATGAACACATGATATAGATGTTGTTGGTGCTGTAGGTATTTCTCACAGATTATTCTGAGGTTGAAAATCTGTTCAGTGGTACTTCGCCCTGCCCTGAATCCTGCTTGTTCTTCGGCTATGAATTGTTCAGCTTGGGGTTTCAACCTGTTGAGTATTATTTTTAGGAGGACTTTGCTGAGGCTGATGGTGCGGTAATTTTCACGCTCCTGAAGGTTACCTTTTTTGGGGAAGAGTGATGACAAGCAACTGGGTCCATGGTATAGGCCACTCCCCACTCTGCCAGATCTTGTTACAGATAATGGTGAGGGCATCAATCATCGCTTCTCCTCCTGCTTGTAGCAATTCCGCGGGTATGTTGTCCACTCCCGCTGACTTCCCTTTCTTTAGCGATTGGACTGCTGCCTCAACTTCTTCCCGGAGAATTGGGAGGATTTCTTCTTCTTCTCTGTTCTCGGGACATGCTAGAACTGATGGGTCTCCATTTGGTGTATGGTTGTAAAGGTCAGAGCAGTACTCTGTCCATCTGTCCAAGACTTCTTGTTCTTCTGTAAGCGCAGACAAGAAATAATAATAATAATAATAATAATAATAATAATAATAATAATAATAATAATAATAATAATAATAATAATAATAATAATAATAATAATAATAATAATAATAATAATAATAATAAAAACAACAACAATAATTGTAATACAAGATGTTATCACGGGTTTTTCTTCAAACAGAATTCGGAATAGAAACCAATTTGTATTTTTTGACATTGTAAATTGTCTTTTTCCAGTCCCATTATTGAACGGAGAGAGAGGGGTGGGGGGGGGGGGGGGGGGAACAAGAGTATTCAGAGAAAACCCTCGGTGTCCCGATATGTCTCGTACCTAACTCACATCAGTTCGTTCCACGCGAGATTCGAACCCGCGACCATTGGCAGAGGAAACCAGCTTATTATCAACTGAGCTACCAAGCCACCACAAGACCGCGGCTTATTCTCTAGCCCGAAGCATGTGTATCAAGATCACGTTTTCGGCACTGCAGCCCGTCAGTCTGAGAAATGTGACCACTGCTATTACGAATTTGAACAAATACAGTATATATGCTTTAAATAAAAACTGAAAAGTCTACGTCCTGGCTCGTATTTGAACCACTTAGGATACAAAACAAAAACTTTAAGTCTCCGAGAAGGACGGAGGGGGCTAGGGAGAGAGAGAAAGAGAGAGAGAGAGAGAGAGAGAGAGAGAGAGAGAGAGAGAGAGAGAGAGAGAGAGAGAGAGAGAGAGAGAGAAGAGAAGAGAAGAGAAGAGAGGGTGGAGGAGGGGTGTTGGGGTTGGAAGGAGGGGGGAAGGGAGGGATATAGGCCTAAGTCAAATGCATGTTTTTAGTTGAAAGTAAGGACAAAAGAAGGAAATGAAAGGATTGGGATTGACAATGTGGGTCACGAGATAATAAATAATCTGTGCGAGAGAGAGAGAGAGAGAGAGAGAGAGAGAGAGAGAGAGAGAGAGAGAGAGAGAGAGAGTGGGGAAAGAAATACAGAAGAGAGAAAGAGGGGGGTAAGAGAGAGAGGGAGCTTACAACAACTTGGTTAATACGTGCCTGAGTTATTATATAACAAATTAAGTGAAGATTGCCATCTATAGAAGACTAGTGGTTTTGTACCCTGGCAAGCCAGGGTACACAGGTTGCTGTTTAAAATGTAGACAGAGAGACAACTGTTGTCTGCGAGTTTCATTTGGACGATGATACCTCCCCATATCCCCCTTGATACCTCCCCATACCCCCCCCCCTGATATCTCCCCGCCCCCCCCATGATGCCTCACCATACCCCCTTGATACCTCCCCGAACCCACTTGATACCTCCCCATACCCCCTTGATACCTCCCCATACCCCCTTGATATCTTCCGTACCCCCCTTGTAACCTACCTGTACCCTCCTTGATACTTCCCCGTTGATCGTTTCGAAGGTATGGACGAAAGGAATCGACCATCACCATACCCCCTTATATATACCCGTATCCCCGTAATGCCCCTACCCATGCCCTTTAAACCTACCCGTAGCCCCCTTTTACCTACACGTACCACCCCATCCCGATCCTTGGTAATAATAATAATAATAATAATAATAATAATAATAATAATAATAATAATAATAATAATAATAATAATAATAGTACTACTACTACTACTAATAATAATAATATTAAATATAGAATAATACAAATAGAAATCATAAAAAACACCAAGGTTTTAAAAGAAAATTTGATATAAGATATAATAATAATAATAATAATAATAATAATAATAATAATAATAATAATAATAATAATAATAATAATAATAACAATAATAATAATAACAACAATAATAATTTATTATTATTATTATTAGTTTATAAATAATAATAATAATAATAATAATAATAATAATAATAATAATAATAATAATAATAATAATAATAATAATAATAATAATAATAATAAATTAAAGGTAAAAAGCCTAAGTTAAAAAGAAAAATATCCATATTGTAGTGAGGAAAAAAAAACATTAAAAACAATATGGCCCACGTAAGATTCGAACTTGGGTCGCCCTAAACGGTAGGAGAAAGTTTTACCAACTAAGCTACCAAGGCTTCATAGAAAAGCCATATATTTTTTGGTCTATATAGGAAAACATGCTGAAACCTCAATTTGATTTTTAATGGAAGCGCGCGGAATGAGGCTATTGCAGTTTGCGGACATTTTGTTTATTTATTTATCTCAGAAACGGTTGAACGTTCGGTAAGGAAATGTCGGCTATAACGATTTTGCTGGTTTTGAGCGTACAGCAGGCCGATCCGCAGGGCCCAGCACCCGCCCAGATCAGCGTCCATACCGGACAAACTTTATAGTAGAGGCGAAGAAGGACTTCCGGCTAAGCAATTTATATATAGATATATATAGATAGATAGAGAGCGAGAGAGAGGGAGAGAGAGAGAGAGAGAGAGAGAGAGAGAGAGAGAGAGAGAGAGAGAGAGAGAGAGAGATGTGGCGGAATGGAAGGCGGCGACTGGCTCAGGCTTGGGCGAGAAGTTGTCTACCTTGAATTTCTTGGTTAGACGAGGCTTGGGTGGCTACTGCTGTGCAGAATCCTTTGGTGTGGCCATTGGATTATGCAAGACAAGGCGACACGACATTTGTTCTCCCCGGCTGACTATTCGTCTTCTTCTTTTCGTGGTGAGCGGGAATACATTGTCGCCAGGCATTTTTAGCAGGTCGGTGGCAGCGACTTGTGTGAAGTGTCGTGGCACTAGTAGCCGGCAAACCGGTTCACTAACAACCACGCTTCACCGCCTCGCAGGCAAAATTTTTTTCTTTTCTCTGTTAGGAGGGATAAATGAAAATAACAGCTCGGGTCGGACCGTATTCTCAAGTAGTGGCTGAGAGATGGGAGTCAAAAACTCCGCTCGGCTACAAGTGGTGCAACGACCTGGAACAGGATGATGCTGGACCGTGGTAACTGTGAAGGCAGTTTTTTTCACTGTATAGTCAGTGAATGTAGACTGACTGGGCGTAGTCAGTGTCGGTTCCAGACATACCTGTTGCGAACTGGGAAACCACGAGGACATGGTTCGGTTTGAGCTGTGGGATCTGAGGCGACTGGTTCAGGCTTGGGCGAGAAGTTGTCTACCTTGAATTTCTTGGTTCGACTAGCCTTAGCTCCTACCCGGTTCACTACCAAAACGCTTCATCTCTGGGCAAATTATTTTATGTCCCTCTTATGAGGGATAATATGAAAATAACAGTTCGGGTTGAGCTGTGTTCTCAAGGTCGTGGCCGAGAGAGGGGAGTCAGATGCTCCGCTAGGCCAAATATAGGCTTATATGGAGAGAGACAGACAGACAGATTAATAGACAGAGATATAAATAGACAGAGGTTAGTAAATAGAACAAAATGATTGATTCATCTCACTTTGCCTATTTTACAGAAACATCCATTACCCTCACTACCCCTCTCCTCCCTTTTCCATCCCCAATCAAGCAAAAAATAATTGCGTAACAATAGTTTGAATACGTAGATAGGTTGGTGCGCACCAACCATCTGCTTAATTCCACGCTCAAGAAGTCAGCTTATACTCGTGGTTAAAACGACCTTAGATAAATAGATAGAGATTAACTTGAAGACCGAACTACAACGCAGGCAGGCAAGACAAGACAAGACAAAGGCGAGTAGGGATTTGTATTATGAGACTTTCCTTATCTGTTTGTGTGAGCTATATATGAGGTTTATGAAGTAATTCTAATTGAATTGTGTTCCAGCCAGTCACTACATAGACACACAGATGACATGACATGTTACATACGGGTCAGTTGTATAATAAATAACTGACTTAATTGCCCATTTAAGCAAGTACATTGAACTGCATAAAGTAATTAGTTTACACAAATTGCGTGAATTTGCATGTAAGCTTACCTATATTTAGTTTTATAACGACTTTGTAAAAATGTGCCTATATTAATTATTTAATAACAAAGTGAAGATTGGCTTCACCATTCATCTCGCCACTTTCCCATTTCCGAAACCTCAAATCATTGATTTAAAATAAAAGTTTGCGAATTTGTGCCTTAGCCAGCCTTAGTTCGGGTTGCGCAGTAGGGAAGTGGCCTGAGCACACGCTAGCAATGTTTTAGGTTAAGCAACGTCGGTAAGGGTAAGTACTTGGATGGGTGAGCACGCTTGGAAGTCAACCACCAAACGACACAAAAAAGATTGAAACAACCGCACGACACATACCAGTCAGCCCATCTGTGAATGGGTACCTGGATCTGTTTAGAACCGAGGAAGGTAAAGCAGCGAGGAGATGAGGTAGACATTGCCCTCATTAAGCTGACCTTGAGAAAAGGGTCGTCCACATCGACCGAAAGGTTACGAGGACACCTTTACCTTTTTTTAACCTTAGCTATTGTCCCACTGTTGTCTTTCTTTTCCGAACCTCGAGTCTTGAAAACTAAAATACATATTACACGTAGGTCGTAGTGCTCCAAAACACAGGATAATGAAAAAAAAATGGCAACAGCAAAGTATTCAAGCATTTTTATACTACTACTACTACTACTACTACTACTACTACTACTACTACTACTACTACTACTACTACTACTACTACTACTACTACTTTAAAAAAATACTAATACAAACATTTATATACAGTTTCTTTATAATTTGCCTTCATTTCAGATTGAACGTTTAAGCTGAAACGACTATAGCTTTTCAATGTTAATTTTTTTACAAAATTTTTAATTTATGTTTCTTGTAATATTTCTAGAATTTCATTTTTATTTAGGAAGAAAAACCACCAACAAACAAGTTAGTCTATAAGCTTATAATAAAAAGTGAGATTTTGATTGTCGAAGGGGAGTTATGGGTGGAGGAGTTGGTGTAGGGGTGGGTGGGGGGTGTGGATGAGAGTTGGGAGGTGAAGGGTGAGAGACAATGCAGCCTAGATAGATATGCTTATACACAACTGTGCAGTCAGCACACAAACACATGTTCGGATTATCACTCAACGTACAGACGCGAGCAGCAGAGGACATAACTTCAATGACGCCAGCGCAGGAATAAGATACACCCTCGCCTTTGACAGTATAGGTACCTATCTTTTAATTAAAAGTTATTCAAAGAGAAAGAGGTACAAGGTAGGCAAAAGATTATTTTTAGCCTTATTTTAATAATAATAATAATAATAATAATAATAATAATAATAATAATAATAATAATAATAACAATAATAATAATAATAATAATAATAATAATAATAATAATAATAATAATAATAATAATAATATTAATAATATTAATAATAATAATAATAATAATAATAATAATAATAATAATAATAATAATAATAATATGAAGAACCGCAATACGATTTTTAAAAATTGTTAAATGGTTCATGCTGTGGAGAAAATTGTATAGATTCTCTGCAAGGACGATTACTAAAAGAAAATATTTGGAATTTATTTAATATAGTGCCTAATGATGACAGCTAGACAGTCTGTGGGAAAGTTCACCTGTTTCTTATAATTCTGTGTGTGGTTATGATTTGTTTTAGTCGCCTCAGACCCCATAGACTAGAGCGTTGTAGTCTTGCAGACATCTGTAACGTAAATGTTGACATTTCTTTTCATGGGTCAAACGAGTCCGTTAAAATCTAACCTTTTAGTTCAGAGTAGCATCTCGACATTTAGTCGGCTTTGAGACCATTTCGTTCGCAAATAAATTATTTCTGGTAGTAGTAACCGGATGTAGGCATACTGTGTAATTTGATAAGGTATTGACATCTAACTTTCTGTGTTGTCCTCAGGTACAGACAGAATTTCCAGGTAAGCACGCATATTCAAGTACCTGAGCTATATTTTTTTGTTGTCCTTGGTGTTGTTGTTGTTGATGGTGATCGTGGTGGTGGTTAAAGTAGATGTGGAGGCCGAGGGGGTGACGACTGCGGATGAGGAGGCGCTGAAAGCATTGTTGTTATGGTGGTGATGGTTGGCGTAGTGGAGATGTTGATGATATTGTTTGCAGTGGAGGTGGAGATAAAAATAGAGTGATGGTGATAGTTGCGCGTATAATATGTATGTGTGTGTATGTTTGTGTGAGTGTGTGCATGTGTGTATGTGTGTATGTGTGTGTACCTATGTGTACATACATACATGGGTGCTGTGTATTCTTATAGTTAAAGATATTCCTCTCTCTCTCTCTCTCTCTCTCTCTCTCTCTCTCTCTCTTTCTTTCTCTCTCTCTCTCTCTCTCTCTCTCTCTCTCTCTGTCGCTCTCTTTCTTTCTCTGTGTATAAACTTATATAATTGCGTATGTGTGCGTGCGTGCATGTGTAAGGTCGTCTGTTCACATGTATTGCGTGAGAATAGTCTTAGTTTGTGTCGTTATTTGTATTAATAAGGAAAGGGTTGTTTTGCAGGGCGTTTATTTGCTAAATGTTTGTAAGCACAACAACCAAAATGATGAAGGCCAAATCTTACAAGGTCGGATGCACTAAATAAAGATAGTATAGATAGTAGATTGTAGAGGTAGTAGAGATAGTAGTAGTAGTAGTAGTAGTAGTAGTAGTAGTAGTAGTAGTAGTAGTAGTAGTAGTAGTAGCAGTAGTAGTAGTAGTAGTAGTAGTAGTTCTTCTTTTTGCTGCTTCTTCTTCTTTTTGTTGTCGTTCTTCTTCTTCTCCTCCTCCTCCTCCTCCTCCTCCTCCTTCTTCTTCTTCTTCTTCTTTTTCTTCTTCTTCTTCTTCTTCTTCTTCTTCTTCTTCTTCTTCTTCTTCTTCTTCTTCTTCTTCACCCGGTACACATTAGTCGAAGGCTACCAGAAGCATGCTTTAATAGTCGCCTCAACAGGCAATAAAGCATGCTCTCATGCTTCAGAGCACTGCTTCCTATAGCCTACTTTTGAAGCTTTATAGTGACGGAAAAAGCGCAATTTCACTGTAAATCTATACAGAAAGTTTCTCTACAACATTCCGCTCTTTCCGTCTCAAAAACCCATTTGCCTTCTTGGATTCTAAAATTGCATGAAACCAAGTGATGACACTATCCAGCGTCAACAAACGGTTCAAAAACATTCTCAAACGGATTGTAAAATACAGTTGACCTAGAAACAAATACAGTTTGACCTAATTCGTCCCCTAGAGGAGACGAACATCACATTTTCTATTTTCTTGAGTTGATTGGTCAATGCTCCTAGAGCTTGAAGAGTATAGGAAGCAATGCTCTGAAGCATGAGAGCATGCTTTATGGCCTGCTGAAGCGAGTACTACAGCATGCTTCTAGTAGCCTTCGACCAATGTATTTCGGGTCTTCTTCTTCTTCTTCTTCTTCTTCTTCTTCTTCTTCTTCTTCTTCTTCTTCTTCTTCTTCTTCTTCTTCTTCTTCTATCAGTACAACATATGTTAATCTGATGAATAAAATTTGATACAACAACAACAACAACTTCTTCTTCTTCTTCTTCTTCTTCTTCTTCTTCTTCTTCTTCTTCTTCTTCTATTTTCTTTTTTCTATAATCCTTTTCGTTCTCTTTCTCCTCCTCCTCCTCATCTTCTTCTTCCTCTTCTTCTTCTTCCTCTTCCTCCTTGCGTTTTCCAAATTTTTTTTTACTGATTTCAATATTTCTAGCTTTTTGTTTCTTTCAGCAAAATGTTATTCTGGTGCATATTGTTAGGATCTCTACTATCAGTCACGTCCCAGCAAATCTCAGGTAAGGTGAGTGAGTGTGTGTGTGCGTGCGTATGTGCGTGTGTATGTTGTGTGTGATGTGTTGTGTTGTGTGTGGGTTTTTACCAAAAAAACATTTAATTCAGTTCAATTCAATAATGAATTTTAGTGCCTGTTCACGTACGTTTGAATTTAAACCATGCACTTGCTCTTTCTTACGAATGAGCATATACACATAAAAGCAAATCTAACAATTTAAAGTTGAACCATTATCATAGAAAGCAATAGTATACACACATAAATGCAAATCTAACAATTTAAGTTGAACCATTATCATTTAAAGCAATATTACTACAAAAAATGTACCAACTATAGACACGTAAATTATACGAGCAATATCTATTATTGCTGGGCTTTGCAAGACTGTATCAGTAGATTCTTCAATATTGATGTTCTTTTCTTTATATAATGGAATACAAATAGAACATTCATATAAAATATGTTAAATAAATATTGGATGTAAACTGGTTCAAATGGCATCTTTTGAAAACTTGGTGTTTCATGAATTTATTCATTCTGTATAAATTAGCCTTGGAAGAGAACAAATCTCACCCATCTTATTGCTATGTAATTTAGAATGAATATAGTTTTCTAATAAGGATAATAATTAAGATAGTGAAAGTTTTAAATTCTTATACGTAATACAATTTACCAAAAGACTGTACTTGTTTATTCGAACTGTAAAGTTAGGTATTTGAATCATCATCATCATCATCATCATCATCATCATCATCATCATCATCATCATCATCATCATCATCATCGTCATCATCATCATCATCATCATGAGAAGGGAAGGGAAAAGGGGTGTGCGTGTGTGTGTGTGGTGTGTGTGTGTGTGTGTGTGTTATTATTTGCCTTTGTCCAATACTGATGTTGCTTGCTTATTGTCATATATATATAATTCTCTAATGCATATGTTCATGCGATTTTATGGTGAATAAAATCTTGAAATATGTGCGTGTATATGTATATTAAAGGGGTGTGTGTGTATGTATGAAGGTGTGTGTGTGTGTGTGTGGGTGCGTGTGGGTGCGTGTGTGTGTGTGTGTGTATGTGTGTATGTGTACGAATGACGGATCTATAACACCAGCAAATACATGGATGACTGAGTGATACTTGGGCCACGGGGGAGGCGATTACGTAGGGTTGTCACGTGGGGTTTATGGGCTCTGCACAATGGAATTATGGACCCTCACGTTTATTCGGTGGGAACTGCTAGTAAGTCACCCTATGAATTACTTTAATAAATTTATTTGTTTAGCTCGTTCTGTGTTAAGGTTGGGGTACAGAAATAGATAGAAAAATGGTAAAAGATTACTGTCACACTAGCTTTCACACGGCTATGAATCATATGTAGTCCAGCCACTTGATAACAGTTAAAATCACACATTTATTTCTTCTACTCTATACAAGATTCTCTAAGTACTAATCTAACTTAAAAAGTCTCTTTCAATGCAAATAGTTCGATCGCTGATAGTCTAGGCAGCTGTTATTTCTTCCTCGGGCACTTTGCTATAAGTTTATGTAGATTTGGACTACTGTGGTCCGTTTTACAGTTTCTGAAGAGTTGGACTACTGTGGTCCTGCTATGATCAGTTTAAGTGCACTTTCGGAGATTACACTTAACTTTCTGATGGTGCGGTCGAAGTCCTTCTGTGAGGTAGCTTCTGGTACACCTTTGTCGTTGTGTAGTTGAGTTCCCTTGCCACGCTGTGGGGTCTGACAGGGTGTGTTTCAAGGTGGCTCTTTCCGACTTGTGCGGTAGAGTCTCCTCAACCAACTAGTCGTTTCTGTGGAGTGGGACGCACAGGATAGCTCGGGATAGCTCGGGATAGCTCGCCTGCTCGTCTGTAATATAAGAGACGAAATTCTGCACAACCCTGAATAATCGGTTTGTGCAGAGCGTCTCACTGAAAGCCAAGTAGCCCTCAGTGATAGCTCCACATCTCTATACATAAGCGACGAACATTCTGCTACTTCCGGGTTCCACTGGAATCTCACTCTAAATTCCTATACATACATAAATATAAATCGTGTCTAACTATGCACATACAGAATTAATAATATTATAAACATTCACGGGTACAGCCACTGGTCTGCAAACATACATATAAGTTAAACAACAGTGGTTCCGTATGGTATACAACATGGCGGCGCAACCGGTCGTGTTTCGCCTCGTGCTCGGCTCTTCCACTTGGTACGGCAACTTCGGATTAACAATTCACATTTATGCATAGCAAATTCTTCAAACATAATTTCAACAATAATACAAATATATCACGATGAAACAGAAGGGTGTTCATTTACCTGTTTGACAAGTTCAGGCCCGTGATGACTTGAGAGAATTCTAAGATTTCAAAGTCCTGCTTCCTGGTCTATGAGTGTAGAGATTTCTCTAGCTGTGGAGATGTTGACTCTACCTCGTCTCACACACGACTGATTCAAACTGTCTTAGGTTTTGACACATTCAAAACTGCTCTACCCACTGAGCCTGCTCTGATTGGTTAAAAACGGTCCGATTCAAAGCTCAAGTGCTGACTCACTGCGATGTGGGTCGGGCTCGCGGTGTGTGGTCTGCTGTGTAATTTAATTGCTGCTGTGTAATAGTCTAACTTCTCTACTGTTACAAATACTACACATGGCTAAAAAGTCAACAAGCAGAGTTAAAACTAGCCAATTCGTGACAGGCTCCCTCAACTGAAAAAAGGCGATGACTACTGGATTCGACCTTTTTCTACTACAGAGCCTAGTTTAACACTGCACTATCCTAGGGTCATATTTACAAACTAAGTAAGTTGCTCTACCTGAGCTGCCATGCTGTGCCAGGTAGCTATGGACACTAGTGACAGGGTTTTTATTGGGCGGGGACGAATTCTGGTGCTGTGGCCCTTAGTTGTGTTGGGTGGGCGACAGCTGCTGTGTCCTCCACGAGATGGCGACTGAGGTAGTCGGCTCCGTGGTTTTCCTTGCCGGGGATGTACTCGATTTGGAATGAGTATGCCTGAAGGGTGAGTGCCCATCGCATCAGGCGAGAGTTCAAGGATTTGGAGGCTGCCAGGAACGATAGTGGTTGGTGGTCCACCTGAACTGTGAAGTGGGTCCCATACAGGTAGAGTTGAAACTTCTGTATGGCCCAGACTAGTCCAAGGCATTCCTTCTCCGACGTGGCGTAGTGGGTCTCGGCGGGTCTCAATTTTCTGCTGGCGTAGGCGACAGGGAATAGCGTCTCTGCATTCTTGGGGTCGCGCTGTAGCAGTACTGCTCCGAGGCCTAAGTCGCTTGCGTCGGTGCGAAGAACGAATGGCTGAGTCAAATCGGGTAGGTGGAGTACTGGCGCCGATGTCATTCTGTCCTTGAGTGTTTGGAATGCTGTCTCGCATTCGGCTGTCCATACTACTTTGTCCGGGGCGATTTTCCGGGTTCCATTAGTCAGTGGTACGGCGATGCTGTTGTAGTTGGGGATGAACTTCTGGTAGAAGCCGCAGAGTCCTAGAAATGACTGCACTTCCTTCTTTGTCTTGGGCCTAGGAGCGTCGAGTAGGCGTTTCACTGTCTTTTCTACCGGTCGCAGGCTTCCTTGACTGATGGTGTGTCCCAGAAATTTTAGTTCTGTGAATCCAATCTGACATTTGGTGGGTCTTGCCGTCAATCCCGTGTCTCTGAGGCGGGCGAGTAGTTGCTGTAGGAGCGTGACATGTTCCTCCCAGGTAGGTGTGGCGATGAGGATGTCGTCCATAAACGAATGTAGGTGCTCGCTGCTCAGGGGTGCCAGGAGTTTTCGCATCATGGCGCTGAAGATGCTGGGTGCGTTGTGGAGTCCGAATGGAAGTACGTTGAACTCGAAGTGTCCTTCCATCGTGCTAAACGCTAGGTACTTTCGGACTTGTGGTTGTACTGGTATCTGATAGTATCCTTTGCTGAGGTCGATGCGTGAGAAGTACTTCGCTCGCTGTAGCTTGGCAAATAGGTCTGTCTGGTCCGGGAGTGGCTCTGGCTGGAACTGCGTTACCGCATTCAGTAGTCTGAAGTCGATGCACAGTCGATGCTCTCCGTTGGGTTTTCGCAACAATACCGTGCCTGCGCTGTAGGGTGAGGTAGACTCTGAGATGATTCCGGCTGCCAGTAAGGTGTCTATCTCTTCCTTGATGGCTCGCTGCTGAGACAGTGGCATCGGGTAGAGCTTCTGGCGGACGGGTGTTGGGTCGGTCACCGTTAAGGTTACTTCGACGAGGTCTGTCCTCCCTGGTCGGTCTGTGAGCACAGTCTGATGTTGGCGAATGACCTGTAGTACTTGCTGTCGCTGATTAGCGGCTAGGTCTCCGTTGAGTATCACGTCTTTGTAGGTTTCTTTGGAGTGCAGGGGGTACTCTACTGCATTGGTCTCCATGCTTTCTCCTTCTTCCGCGATGGCGATGGCTAACAAGTTGTGAGTGCTGGGGGTCGCTGGTCGGTCCGTGTATTTCTTGAGGAGATTGATGTGGTGGTATCGGGCTCTCCTGTTCACCTCTACTTGGTAGACTGTCTTGGATTTCTTGGCAGTCACCCGGTACGGTCCTCTCCAAGCGATGTCCAGCTTGTTGGTTCCACTTGGAAGTAAGAGTAGCACTTGATCGCCGACTTGCAGTTCTCTGTCCTTCGCGTGGCGGTTGTAGTACTTCGCCTGACGGGCTCTTGCCTTCTTCAGTGCTTCACCAGCTTTCTTCCACGTTGCTTTGAGGGTTTCCTGCAGGTCTGCGACGTACTTGGTGGCACCTCTAGGTGTGTCGTCTATCTTGGCCTCCGTCCAACTTCTGCGTAGGGCTTCTAGCGGTCCTGCTAGAGGTCTGCCGAATAGCAATGTTGACGGGGTGTAGCCTGTGGCTGCATGGGGCGTTTCTCTGTATGCGAACAGTGCCGCATTCACGTAGGTGTCCCACGCTTCTGGATTGTCGTCGGCGACTTTCCTGAGTATGGTGAGAAGGGTTCCATTCAGTCTTTCTACTTGTCCGTTGCTGGCTGGGTGGTATGGTGGTGTGCGAATGTGATGAACTTGTATCAACTCGAACACGTCTTGCATCAGGCGGCCGGTGAACTGAGATCCGTTGTCCGTTCTAATGCTGTCCGGGAATCCGACTCTGGTAAAGATGGCGATGAGTGCATCTGCAATCTTCTTGGTGTCGATCGCTGGCAACGGGACTGCTTCGCACCACATCGTACATGCGTCGACGAGTGTGAGTAGAAATCTGTTCCGCTTCTTGGTCATGGGCAGTGGTCCTACTATGTCTACTGAGACTTGCTGGAATGGTACGCCAACTACTACTGATGGTCCTAAGGTAACTGGTACGGTGTGATGTCGCGGGGAATATCGTTGACATTGGTGGCAAGATTTCACGTAGCGCTTGACATCCTCCGTGATTCCTGGCCAATAGTAGTGTGCGCTGATTCTCTGCACTGTGGCTCCAATTCCCATGTGTCCGCTGAGTGGCATGCTGTGGCCTAGTTCTAGTACTTGGGCTCGAAGGGTGGCTGGTAGTACTAGTTGGGTGTGATCTCCATCTCCTTGTCGATGTAGAACTCCCTCTTCCATGTAGAAGTCTCCCTTGTGCGGGGTTGTGTGCGCCTTGGGTAGCTTCTGGAAGCACTTCGCTATCGAGGTGTCTTCTTTCTGTGCTGTTTTGATCTCTTCGAGTCCTGGGTTCGGAGCGAACTCGGGCTGGGGTGGTTGGGTTTTAGCTTGGGCCCTGGTTTGCACTGCAGCTATCTCTACAGTTTTAGGGGGCGTGCCTAAGAACACATACCTACAACCTAGCACTAGATCATACAGGGGTTTCTGTAAAACAGCTGCTTGGATTCGTCCTGTGACGTACCTACTCTCTACTTCGATCCAAGCTATTGGGCAAGTAGTCGTCGGTTTCGTCAAGTCTGCTCCTTGTAAGTCGACTGTCTTGTCTGTCAAGTCCGCGCGCGATACAAGAGATTCGCTAACTATCGCGTCGTATGATAGACCTGTGTCATACAGACAGTTCGCTTCTTTTCCGTTGACCTTGACCGTGTCTGTCACCGATGGGTGATCTCCGATCGTGTGTGGCTTGTTACCGCTACTTTGAGTTAGAACTCTGTGCGCTGGCCGGCTTTCGCGCTCTTCCCTACGTTGTGCGGCCAACTTGAAACATTCTGCGGTGGAGTGATTGTTTCTGTTGCAGAACGAACAATACCGTCTCTGTTCTGCGGGACCTCTTTTCCCGAATTCCGTGTTGGGTCCTTTATTTTGCCCAGGTCTGGGGTTATTCGGCTTATTCGCGGTGCGCTCTTCCCGGTTAGGGCTTCGTTTCTGTGCCTCTTTCCCGTTAGGCTTTAGGTCTCGCCTGAAGCTCTTGGCTTCTCCGTGTGCGGCCACGTACCTATCTGCGACCTTGACCAGATCTTCCAGTCTTTCCGCGCCCTGTTCTACTGAGAATGTCCTCAGCTCGGGGGCCATGGTTTCCCGTAGCTGTTCCCATACTAACAGTTCTGTCAGTCCATCATACGTCTTAGCCGTGGCTGACTGGCTAATCCACTTATCCAGCGTTGTGGACAACCGATCCGCGAACTGCGCATAGCTCTCTCCTTTCACTCTCCGATTGGTGCGGAATTTTTGCCTGTAGCATTCTCCTGTTAGTTCGAATCCCGTTAGGAGTGCCTCTTTTACTTTGTGATAGTCAGTCACTCTGTCAGTCGGTAGCTTACTGTAGATGTCATAAGCCTTTCCTCTAAGCCCTTGACTAAGCTTAAAAGACCAATGAGTGGGATCTAGTTTGTACTCTGTTGCTAGATGCTCAAACCTAGTCAGATAGAGATCTAGACCTTCCTCTCTCTCATTGAATGTTCCCAGTGGAAATGACATTCCTTGTACAGGGTTGGATGCTACCTCTAGCTGATCTGAGTGGGGAGGGGTTGAGGAAGAACTTGAAGCTCCTGATTCCAACCTTTTCAATTCTAACTCATGCTGTCTGTCTTTTTCCTTTTCAGCCCTCTCATACTCCCATTTCCTAACTTCTGCTTCTCTCTCTGCTGCTACTGCTGCCTTCTTCTGTTCTACTTCTAATTCTAGTTTCTTCTGCTCTGCTTCTAATGCTAGTTTCTTCTGCTCTGCTTCTAACGCTAGTTTCTTCTGCTCTGCTTCTAGTTCCAGTTTCTTTTGCTCCCTTGCTGCTTCTAACTCTAGCTTCTTCTGCTCTGCTTCTAATTTCTTTGCCTCTCTCTCGGCTGCTCTCTCTGCCTTAGCCTCCTGCTTCTCTACCTCGGCATTGATATACGCAATTAGGTCTCCCCCTGCTAAGTGTAAGGCTTCTCCCAATTCCTTGAAGCGCAATCTCAAGGCCACTGGGTCCGACATTGCCAAACGTGTCTATGAACAACCTCTGAATCACGTGGAATACCAAAACACTAGCAATATTGCAATTCAATAAAAACAATGCAAAGACAATCAAATTCGTAATCAATAATAGAATAAAACAAAAGTCAAATGGCATACAACAGTTACTTAAGCAAAACCTGCAAAAGAACAATGCAACATACAGGCACAAAAATATTTGAAGCAAAAAAGTTTTTAACTAAAGAATAGTGCACCCAACTGATCAGTCCTTGTTACCACTATTCTAAGTTATTCTACTTCTACTGTTATCTAATTTTATTGTACTTAGATCCGGTTATACCCAATTCCTATTATCCACAGATCCTAGCTAGGCTCGCCAATTAAAGTGTCACGTGGGGTTTATGGGCTCTGCACAATGGAATTATGGACCCTCACGTTTATTCGGTGGGAACTGCTAGTAAGTCACCCTATGAATTACTTTAATAAATTTATTTGTTTAGCTCGTTCTGTGTTAAGGTTGGGGTACAGAAATAGATAGAAAAATGGTAAAAGATTACTGTCACACTAGCTTTCACACGGCTATGAATCATATGTAGTCCAGCCACTTGATAACAGTTAAAATCACACATTTATTTCTTCTACTCTATACAAGATTCTCTAAGTACTAATCTAACTTAAAAAGTCTCTTTCAATGCAAATAGTTCGATCGCTGATAGTCTAGGCAGCTGTTATTTCTTCCTCGGGCACTTTGCTATAAGTTTATGTAGATTTGGACTACTGTGGTCCGTTTTACAGTTTCTGAAGAGTTGGACTACTGTGGTCCTGCTATGATCAGTTTAAGTGCACTTTCGGAGATTACACTTAACTTTCTGATGGTGCGGTCGAAGTCCTTCTGTGAGGTAGCTTCTGGTACACCTTTGTCGTTGTGTAGTTGAGTTCCCTTGCCACGCTGTGGGGTCTGACAGGGTGTGTTTCAAGGTGGCTCTTTCCGACTTGTGCGGTAGAGTCTCCTCAACCAACTAGTCGTTTCTGTGGAGTGGGACGCACAGGATAGCTCGGGATAGCTCGGGATAGCTCGCCTGCTCGTCTGTAATATAAGAGACGAAATTCTGCACAACCCTGAATAATCGGTTTGTGCAGAGCGTCTCACTGAAAGCCAAGTAGCCCTCAGTGATAGCTCCACATCTCTATACATAAGCGACGAACATTCTGCTACTTCCGGGTTCCACTGGAATCTCACTCTAAATTCCTATACATACATAAATATAAATCGTGTCTAACTATGCACATACAGAATTAATAATATTATAAACATTCACGGGTACAGCCACTGGTCTGCAAACATACATATAAGTTAAACAACAGTGGTTCCGTATGGTATACAACATGGCGGCGCAACCGGTCGTGTTTCGCCTCGTGCTCGGCTCTTCCACTTGGTACGGCAACTTCGGATTAACAATTCACATTTATGCATAGCAAATTCTTCAAACATAATTTCAACAATAATACAAATATATCACGATGAAACAGAAGGGTGTTCATTTACCTGTTTGACAAGTTCAGGCCCGTGATGACTTGAGAGAATTCTAAGATTTCAAAGTCCTGCTTCCTGGTCTATGAGTGTAGAGATTTCTCTAGCTGTGGAGATGTTGACTCTACCTCGTCTCACACACGACTGATTCAAACTGTCTTAGGTTTTGACACATTCAAAACTGCTCTACCCACTGAGCCTGCTCTGATTGGTTAAAAACGGTCCGATTCAAAGCTCAAGTGCTGACTCACTGCGATGTGGGTCGGGCTCGCGGTGTGTGGTCTGCTGTGTAATTTAATTGCTGCTGTGTAATAGTCTAACTTCTCTACTGTTACAAATACTACACATGGCTAAATAGTCAACAAGCAGAGTTAAAACTAGCCAATTCGTGACAAGGGTTACGGTTCTTGGGTTCAATCCGTTTTGACCTTTTAGTAAACTCAGATTCTGGATGATGGATCTCGCGGTGGCCAGCACTTCGAGCAATAACAATTCATACAATAACAATCCATTGTATTAAACATTTGATGGGAGTATGACTCGCTGTCGTCAGGTTCTTTCAGGCGGGTGTGTTACTACACAAACTGGTCTCAATACCGTCCTGGATCGGGCAAGTTCGAGCCTGAAAATGTAGACCCCACGCTGTGTACCCACTACATCTACGCCTTCGCCATGCTGCAGGGCAACCAGATCAAAGCCTTCGAGTGGAACGATGAATCCACACCCTGGAGCAAAGGCATGTAAGTATGGACCTATTGCACAACAGTATACGCAAAACATAACGTGAGCAGAGGAAATGTGAGTATGTAAGTTTATGTATAAACAATACACAAAACATGATAAAAACATAAGATGTTTTATTATCTAAATCATGGAGAAGTTATTTCCAGCAAATGATACACACACAAAATGTGTAGGGGGTAGAATACTCCAACTATCAGACGAGGAGTTAAGAAGTAGAGAAGTGAGGACTGGAAAGAAAGATTTAGCTTTTACGTTCAAATTGGTGCTATTCGGCCGCAGGGTCCTTTCGTGAAGGACTGGGGTACCCGAAGGCCTTGCGGTTGTTGGAAGGTGGAATGCACTCTCGAGCCAGTGCGCACAAATTGTATCTGTCTACCGGTATTGGCTTGCAGACCTGTACATGTACAAACGATTCACAGCAGCACCCTTCCAAGAAGATCTTACGAGCTCAATGACTGCTGCCTTCTCATGCAAATAACATATTCAGAAAACAAGCCAAGTTAATTCGAATCATTTGTTCATGCAGGTACGAGCGCCTCATTGGTTCTAAAGCAATTGAGAACCATTTAACGAAGGTCGTACTGGTGGTTGGTTGGTTAGGCCTCATATCCCCGCATTCAAAAGAATGGATAGTCTATTACTTGACAATCCAGGTGCATTATATTAAAATCCTTTGGCTATTTAGCCAATTTTGAGACACAGCGCAATTACTGTACTGCTTTTAATACAGAAGAACCTGCATTTGAAAGTGTGCACCCATTGAAACAGTTAGTTACCCAGTGTACGCATCTTAAAGTGTTTTTCAATACCTAATTTGTCATTCTTTAATGTGTAACCAGTCAACATACATTCATTGCATACAGGTACGAGCGCTTCATGGCTCTGAGGCAACACAACCCTGCCATGAAGGTCTTACTGGCCGTAGGAGGCTGGAACTCAGGTTCTGGTCCTTTCTCGCAGATGGTAGCCACTGTGCAATCCAGACGAGAGTTTATCAACTCCGCCATCGCTTTCTTGAGGAAGAACGGCTTCGATGGACTCGACGTGGACTGGGAATATCCCGCCAACCGAGGCAGTCCTCCCAGCGATAGAGACCGCTTCACGGACCTTATTAGGGTAATTAGACAACGTCTGTGTGTCTGTCTGCCTGTGGTTGTTGTTGTTGTTGTTATTGTTGTTGTTGTTGTTGTTGTTGTTGTTCTTCTTCTTCTTCTTCTTCTTCTTCCATTAGTCTGTTCTAGGAATAAGTTATATTACTCACACTGTAAATCCCAGGGAGTCAGAATCGCACTTGTCTTCCTGATGGTCCTTGTTTACGCAGTGTTATGTGGACAAATCAGTGAACGTCTACATAACTTGTATTGACATGCCTACTTGTTTTGACGTCAGAACAATGATCCGTTAGGGTTAGGGCTGGGTTATGGTTCGAACACTTCAAAGCACTTAAAAATGGCGACGAAATGTGACCCATTGTCAGCACAACGTAGGTGGCGTTTCGGGAAAGTCATCATAATAATGTGTAACCTCGGCTCTGTGTGTGTGTGTGGCTAGGTAGAAACGACGTTACTCTGACATACACTTGAAACTCTACGTACTTTCTTTTGACGGCCCCGTTATTTTGACGTCAAAATAGTCTTCCGTTAGGGTTAGGGCTGTGTTAGACTTAGGGTTAGGTGAAGGGTTTGGGTTTGGGTTAGGGTTAGGGATAGCTTCAAAAAATGGCAAAATGTCAAAATCATGGTAAGTGTGTCAAAATAATGTATGTAGAGTTTCATGACAGTCATCACTATATTTATTATTATTTATTTTATTATTATTTATTTATTCGTTCTTGTATAGCGCTTTTCCAGCTCAAGAGCTGCTCAAGGCGCTGGCAGATACAGGATCTAACTCAAGCCGCCCGAGGCGCATCGTAATAACGCTTCAGACAACTGAGCACAATCCTGGGCAGCCAGGGATGGGAGGAAGGACCTAGGGGCATGCTGGGTGTGTTCTTGTCACCGGCACTCACCCGTCTAGTACATGAGCGTCAGGATCTTTAAAGTCCGTTATGATGGAATGTATGCGACACAGACTAGACCTCGGTTTATACTCTCATCCGAAGGAGTACGAAACGGGAGTAAAGTGCCTTTCCCAAGGACACAACACAATGCCCCGGCCTGGGCTTAAACCCGGGACCTTCAGATCCGCAAGCCAAAGCTCTGCCATTAGGCCATCGTGGCTCCCATATATATATACAGTAAGTCCTCGGGTTACGCCGGTCTCGACTTACGTTGTTTCATGGTTACGACGCTCCTCCCCATAAAAATATAATAAATAATATTACGCGTCGTTCCGTCTTACGCGGTTTAGCGTCGTAAGCGACGTAAACAAACAGGGGCTAGTTTCTGGCGCTTTGTTGTGGTTATACGGCGGGGAAGACGGCGTCGCTTCCTACGCTGGCGTCGCTTCCCACGCTCAGTCACTGTACATACGCTATTTTGGTTGTTTACGCCGTCTATCTCTCTCACGTGTTTTATCGTTTTTTGCCCTTGGTTATGGCTCCCAAACGTAAGTCAGACTCTTCTGATGGTAGTGCATCAAAGAAAAGAAAGGCCATCACCATGTCTGTTAAAATGGACATTATAATATTAATACTTTTTAAAAATGTCATTAACAGTTACAGTACAGTATATAGCACTGTACGTAAAGTACAGGTAATTTTCTTTATGTTTCAACTTACCTTCCGATTTCATCGGGTTACGACGCGTCCAAGGAGCGGATCAACGTCGTAACTCGAGGACCCCTTGTATATATATATGTGTGTGTGTGTGTGTGTGTGTGTGTGTGTGTGTGTGTGTGTCGGTGTGTGTATGTGTGTGTGTGTGTGTGTGGGTGTGTGTATGTGTGTGTGTGTGGGTGGGTGTGTGTGTAGGTGTGTGTGTGTGTGTGTGTGTGTGCGTGTTTTTATTCATATTATTCATAATGTATCTTGTTTATGTATCTGGCATCCATCTGCCTAAGACAACACCTTCGGGATCTCTGAAGTCCGTGCGAGCACGGAACAGATCTCTTTTAATACTCTCGTCCGAAGGAGTAACTACAAACTGTGCTGAAATCATCCTTTGTAGCTAGCTTAGCCATAAAATGTTTACGACTTGTTTAAATAAAATAAAAAACAACAACTTATCACTTACATGTATAGCAAATTGTTTATAAGGATCAGGGATGAACCCTCTTTCAACCAAGTTGTCCTGATTCGGCTCTTCGCAGTCCGCAGGATCCTATAAACAATGGCTAACTAACTAACTAACTAACTAACTACTTGTCATGATGTTGTACGTCGCCTAGGAGCTTCGCCAGGCTTTCGAACAGGAAGCAGCATCTACGGGACAACCGAGACTAATGGTCACTGCGGCAGTGGGGGCTGGCAAGGATAAGATCGACACTGCCTATGATATCCCTCAGCTCAACAGGTGAATTGGATGGATGGATAGAGCAATAGATGACAGATGATGTGTGTGTTGCAAAAATATAGCATTATGTAATGATTTCCACGAGTGTCTTATATTTTCATTGGCCAAGCAAAGACTGATATCGCATGGTAAGTGACCAATCACAGAATGATGACGATGTTTGTAGCAAGCTGTGAAATATGTGAGTCGTAAGAATACAGGACCAACTTTAACCCACTTACGAATCGCAGTCTCCTTTGCCTTTTCGTGCAAAGACTGTATTTTCTAAGACGCGCTAAAACAGCAAAGTTTTATTCCCAGACCGTCACTAATTCGCAAATACTACAGCAACAATGATCTCAAGAAAATGAGGAGTCAAAAGAGTAGATGGATCGACTGAAATCAACGAATGAAACTGGCATTGTTTTTCATTGGCTGCCTAAGCTATATTTGCCTCAAAGACTAGGCCTACATTTTGAACGAAGCGGAGACGAATCAATGAATGAAACTGGCATTGTTTTTCAATGGTGAAGTTTGGTTTAAGGAACCTTCGTGTGTCACGTTCTTGTGATCATTTTTATTTTCTCTCCTTATGTGTGTGAGTGGGAGGGTGGGTGCTTGGGTGGGTGGAGGTGCTCGCGTGCGTTTGTTTGTTCGCGTTCTGAATAAATGTAAAGGAAATCTGATTTTTTTGACTATTTTTGATTGCGCATTCGGATGACATTATTGGAAAGTAATGTGTAAAGTGGTCGTTCACGCACATCTTTTCCCTCTAGTTTAATTTCGATCCCTTTTTTTTTTATTTCCAACTGAAGAAATCAATACATAAATGTTATTCGCATCTTAAACGTCGAATACGAAATATTGTCACATCTCGATCGGATAATATTGTACTCGCGAGCAAAGCTCGCTCGTGAATATTGTCCGATCTCGATGTGACAATTTTCCATATCGCACGCCAAGATGCGAATAACGTATAATACCATATTGTATTTGAATGTCCAGTTTTAAATGAAAGGAATGAAAACCAATGACATATTTTGACTGAATGCGGAAATTCTTTAGAGGATGTAATCACATTACTCACAGATAACAGCAATTATGAACATTGTTGCCTCCTCGCCTATTGGTCGACTTTTATAGATTGGTGTTAAATCCCTCTTCTCCTTTCATCCCATTTTGTTATAAGATTTAATACTTGTGATTTGTTTGTTTGTTTGTTTTATTAAGTAATATCTAATATCACTTGAATGTGTGAATAGACCATACATGAAATATTAATTTAGATGCGTGAGTAAGATGGAAGACGGAATGAATGGATCGAGGAATGGCAAAGGGGGGGGGGGGGGGATGGGAAAGGAAGGGTCTCTGGTTCAATAGATGGTTTGTTAGATCAATTGGCCGACAATTGGACTCTGAGCGAATATTATGACATTTGCCGCTAAGGTGGATGGAGTATTGGATAGGCGGATGGACGATGCAACCAGAATGGATACGTTTTTTTAAACTTTTTCTTATGGGTCCTCTTTATGAACGACAGACCGACTCACTCAATCTCGATACTTATATGATGATGATGATGATGATGATGATGATGATGATGATGATGATGATGATGATGATGATGATGATGATGTGATCTTGTAAGGCGCCAAAAAATCCATGCTCTATGCGCACAAAGACGGTGAGTCAGCCATGTTGAAACAGGTAAGTTTTTAGTCCTTTCCTGAAGCTTAACAGGGATGGAGCTTGCTTCAAGCTCAGGGGAATGGAGTTCCACAGAGTGGGTGCAGCATTTGTGAAGGAGCGTATTCCAAAAGTCTTTTTGGTTGTGTTGCTTGTGCGTACACTGGGGGTTTCAAGTCTACACTGAGTCCCTGACCTGATTTCGCGTCTGGGTTGGTAAGGGGAGACCAGTTCTGTGAGGTAGGCAGGAGCAATGCCAGGATTTTGTAGTATTTTTTCAACGGGCAACCAATGAAGAGAGCGAAGTTTAGGTGAAATGTGCTCATCCCTTTTTTGTTTTAGGACAATCCTTGCTGCAGTATTTTGAACAAGTTGTAGTCTCTGCAGTTGTGTTTTGGGTAGTCCCCAGAGGCAGCTGTTACAATAATCCAATCTAGAGAGGATGAGAGAAGCTGCGACTGATCTGGCTGTTCTTAGATTTAACAATGGGCAAAGTCTGCCTAGCATTCTGATGTAGAAGTAGCATTTCCTCACGATGAAATTAACATGCGTTGCCAAGGTTAGTCGGCTGTTAATGTACAAGCCTAGGTTTCGCACTAAGTCAGATGGTGTGATCTTGGCCTCTCCAATTTGTACAGAGTCGATGCTGGCTTTCGCTAGTTTGGTCTTAGACCCACACAGCAAAATCTCTGTCTTCAAGTCATTCAGTTTGAACCTATTTGATGACATCCAGTTCTTGATTTTTTCAATGCTCCACCAATGTCACTGCCTCCTGAGCTGACTGTGCTTTCGTGGATAAACGAATCTGAGTTACACACGCCTATCAGGAATTCAAGCATCGGGGCTGAATCAAATACTGATAGAAAACACCAACATCAAACCGAGTGTAACATTATATTAAGGTTATATAAATAAGTCGTCAGCGACCACATGGCTCCAAAATCCAAAATGTTACACTCGGTTTGATGGTTGGTGTTTTTTCTATCAGTATCTGATTCAGCCCCGATGCTTGAATTCCTGATAGGCGTGTGTAACTCAGATTCGTTTATCCACGCAGCCTGCTCAATCAGCATACAAAACACGAAGTCGACGTATGAAGTTTTCCACTTTTATTCAGCACACATCAACAACTGCATACAATCGCTCAATCGCCTTTCCACTCTCAAAATTTTTACTTTCCAACTCACTATCAACAACTATCTTCAAAATAGTGCGGCACATAATTTTATAACCTCTCTCTCTCTTCCCGAACAATTTAGAACACGGTAGAAACGACGCACTACCACCAATCAAATAAAAGATCGTCATCACTGACTTACGTCATACATATTTCTTCTCCTTCCGGGAACATTCTCATACTTCGAAATTTATCGGGAAGTTTCCATCGATAGTAAATACTCAGATCTAGAGAATTCTCCAATAATATCGACTAACGAAAATTATCAACGTTATACAAAGCCTCTCCTAACAACAATGCAAAACTCAAATCAAAAAAATAAATCTCCATGCACAGAATTAGATATTTATTTTTCAAACATGATTAAGAAGAAATTTACCTAATTTTTTTTGAACAACGTTGAAACGTAATGACAAACAAAGTTATTATTTGTTTTTGAATTATTATGCTCAGTTTATTGTTTTTTAATCTTATCTGTCTGGATATTGTAATTCAACAAGTCAATGTTTCTCTGTTTAGTCTTGGATAGGATAATGTTCTTTTAATATAGTCTTTTATTGTATTTGGATTGAAAGTTGTCAAGGTTGTCATCGGAAGAGGGTCAAAGACAGTGATCTCATGGTCTTTTAGTCAGTGCATCCGTTGCTCCCGTCCTTCTTCTTCACGACCACGACAGGGGACGCGTATGGGGAACTGGACTTCCTGATGATGCCCATCTTCAGCATCTCATCGATGTCTTCCTTCAAGGATTCACGGGACTTGAAAGGGATCGGGAAGGGTTTTGATCGAACGGGAATATTTGAAGTGAGGTGGACTTCATGTTCGACCAAAGTCGTAGAGCCTGGGACATCGCTGAAGCTATGGGGGAACTCACCCATAAGGTCCTTGAGCTCCATCTTTTGACCTTCCGTCAAGCGTGGTCCTAGCTTAACATCATTAATGCCTTCTTTGCTATGGAAGTCTCCCAGTTCCAACAGTTCCTCGCTGTCGAAGCTGATGTCGATCTCAGCTGCTGTTGCTGCATGCACAGTCTCTGATGGCCTTTCCACGTACAGCTTAAGGAGGTTGGCGTGGTATTTCTTGGAATGCTGGCCGACCTTCACCTTATAGTCGTTGATCCCCACCACGGTCTCCACTTCGTACGGGCCTTTCCACTGCATCAGCAACTTATTATGATCGGTAGGTAGCAGCACCAGCACTTTGTTGCCAGGTTTAAACTTCCTGTTCACAGCCCTACGATCATAGTAGTGCTTTCCACAGTCCTGGGACTTCTTCAGGTTTTCTCTGGCTATCTCGAGAGTCTGCTCCAGCTTCTCCCGTAGCTCAAACACGTACTGGTAGCTGTTCTTCACCTCTGGGGTCTCTACTTCTTTCGTCCACAGTTCTTTCAGGATGTGCATCGGCCCTCTGATGGTTCTTCCGTACAGCAGCTCGAACGGAGAAAAGCCGGTGGACTCCTGCGGTACTTCTCCGTAGGCGAAAAGTAGGGCGTTGATGTAGCGATGCCATTGTCTGGGCTGCTCGCTGCACAGTTTCTTCAGGGTGGACTTCAGCGTAGCATTGAACTTTTCGACGAGCCCGTTGCACATTGGATGGTAGGGTGTCGTAGTCAAATGCCGGATGCTCAGCAGTCTGTTGACCTCCTTCATGCAGTCAGAGACGAACTGCGTCCCGAGGTCTGTCAGAATTTCTTCAGGCACTCCAAGTCTACTGAACATGTCCACCAGTGCCTCTGCTACAGTTTCAGTGTCAATCTTCTTCAGTGGCACTGCTTCTGGGTACCGAGTTGCATAGTCCACTAAAGTCAGTACCCACCGATGACCTTCTTCACTCGGAGGTCTTATTTCGCCGATTAAGTCTAAGGCCACCCTCTTGAAAGGTCGGTCGATCAAAGGCATCCTCTGCATAGGCACTTTCGGGACCCTTCCTCGAGGTATGGTCTTCTGGCAAATGTCACATGATCGGCAGAAACGGCTGACGTCCGCATGAAGTCCTGGCCAGTAGAACACCGCCTGGATTCTGTCCGACGTCTTCTTGATACCCAGGTGACCTCCCATGATTGAGTCATGCGCTACTTCCATCACCTGGCGCCTTAGGGGTAACGGTACCAAGACTTGACGTAGTGGTTTCCCTCCGTTGACCCTCGGGTGCTGGAAGATTCGGTACAGGATCTTGGCCTTCACCTCAAAATAGACCGTGCCACTGCCTTTGGTCACATGGTCTTGGCGGTTCCTGTACTTGTTTAAAGTACTATCAGCTTCCTGGAGCTGGATCAATTTATCTCTGTCCACGATGGCAGCTTTTGAGTTGTCGGCGACCTTCAGTGGCGTAATCGTCTTGTCTCTCTTGGCCTGGGCCCTGGTAGTAACAGCACCGACGATCTCTGGTCGGCAGGGCTGAGCCGGAGTAGCCACATTGTCCCGTAGCAGCTCTGTAAGGTCTCCATCGGGAAATGGCAATGGATCCTCCTCCACAACTTCGACGCGTTGGGTTGAGGCAGGACTCCACTCTGGATCGGGGTCGTCGGGTCGTCTCGCGCCGTCGATATTCCCGATCATCAAATCATACAGCGGCTTCTTCAGGCAAACCGCTTCGACTTCGCCTATGTAGAAAGGGGTGTTGCCATGAATTTTTGCAACTGGCGCTTTCACACATTTGCTGTCGGCCATGAGTGTCCATTTTGAATCGCCAGTGAACTGTTCTTTAGCGATTAGGTCTTCTCTGACGATGACCCCACTGCAGCCAGAGTCTCTTAGAACAGCCACTTCATGATTTTCGACGCGTCCCTTTGAAACAGGCATGTTCTGGACGGTCACAGCAGAGCTGGCGACGACGGGGATGGATTTTCCGTTGGCAAGGAGAAGTTGGCCATCGGTCATGTACTCTTGCACGTCCGCAGGAGTAGCTGTGCGCTTGGTCTCACTCGGAAGAATGACGCTCCCGCCGCACACTTGATGGTCAGATCTACTGGTTTGCCGTAGATTGGAGAAACGTCTCTGTCGGTTGCCCGCCGCTGCATTGTCCGTACTGCTCCGCTGTCCGCTACTTTTGTTTTGAGGACAGTTAGCCGCTCTGTGGTCTGTAGCGTTGCAGGTGAAACAGCCTCTCGAATGCCCTTCCCTGGGAGGAGGCGTGGAGTCCGTCTGTCTCTGGCTCGTCTGACTCCCCTGGATCTGGTTCCCATGGTTTCCAGTCTTCTGAAATGGTTTCGTCACCTTGGGTGGCCCCAGCGTCTTCTCATAAGCGATGAGATATCTTTCAGCAGCCTCAGCAACGTCTTTTAGCGTCTCCAACTTTTGTATTTCCAAGTGGATCGCGAGGTCCTTAGGGCAGGCGTTGAGTAATTGCTCCCTTACAATCAGATCATGGAGACTCTCGTAAGTCTTCCCTTTGCCTGATAATTCCACCCACTTGTGTAAATATGATGACAGGCGCTCCACAAACTGCTTTGGCGTCTCGTCTGACAAAGGCCGGCATTCACGGAAGCGTTTACGGTAGCCCTTTTCTGTAAAGTTGTAGCACTGCAATAGGGCCGCTTTCAAAACGTCGTAGTCTTTGGCGTCATTATTCGACAGTCTACTGTAGACATCGAGCGCCTTCCCCGTCAGTAGTGCGCTGAGTATGATCGCCCAGTCTTGACGTTGCCATTTAGCGCTTTCGGCGAACCTTTCGAACCTCGCCAGATAGCTGTCAATCTGGTCCTTTTCGTCGACGAACACTGGCAATTTTGGAGCCTTGAAGTCACTGATAACTTGTGGCGCATGCTGATTGTTTTGGATACGCGCCAACTCTAGCTGGTGCTGACCCTCGGCTTCTCTTTCTTGCCGCTGCTCTTCTCTTTCTTCACGGCGACGTTGCTCCTCTATTTCTCTTTCTTCACGACGTCGTTGCTCCTCTATTTCTCTTTCTTCACGACGTCGTTGCTCTTCTTTTTCTTGCCGCTGCTGTTCAATTTCCAGACGCTTCAGTTCTAATTCTCTTTCTTCACGGCGACGCTGCTCTTCTAATTCTTGTTCTTGTATTCTCTCCTGGGATTTGACGTACTCCGTCAGCTGCTTGCCTTTTAGATTCAATTCAATCCCTCTCTGCCAGAAGTCAGCCATCTTGATGCTTCTGGAAAGTTCTTTTCTAGAAAGTTCTTTTCTGGAAAGTTCTTTTCTGGAAAGTTCTTGACTGTGCTGTACCTTTCTAGACTGTTCTAGAACAGCACGCTTTCTGCAGTAGCGCTGATGCTTGTCACTAGTCGCTTTCGCTGACGCAGGCCCCGCTGTCCTCGTCGTATGCGACGCTGCACCACGCTGGTGTTGATGTACACGCTCCTGTGCTGAAGTAGACGCGACGTCCGCTCGTCGCTCCCTGTAAAACTGGCGATGTAGCTCCGAGACTGTCCCTCGACGTAGTCTTACGGCAGCCACATAGTCCCGATCTGTTGTTCGCTCACGAAGCAACTCTTCGGCGACTACACGCCCTTGCAGTCAACCCGAATCTATCGGATGTAGTCCCAGT
>CM072512.1:90538599-90586099 GCA_036898135.1 Oncomelania hupensis
AGTCTCTCCCAGCAAACCAGCCCGATCTGGGCCCCACTCGGGCCGCGTAGGGCATCCCGACTTTTGTCTGGCTATAGTAGGGACCCACATAGCCCTACAAAAACCCGATGCGTAGCGGAGTCGAGAAATGTGGATGCGTAACGATTCGCCCTCCCGTGTGCCGCCCGATTCTGCCCCACCACAAAGCGTGGCTGCGTACACGCTAACATTGGCCTACTCTCGCTTCTCATTGGCTAAACTGTCTGGAATGTTTCGTCTGCTTTACATTTACGTATGTGAAAAATATTTATACAAAATCAATTCAGCAAGATATCATTATTTACTTGTGCTTATAATTCTTAATTGTTATCATACAATATGTAAAACATTGTTAAAGTGTTTCTTTTAACTATTGTATTTATTTATACATTATAAGCCAAGGGTAAATTTCCGTGCCTATTACTGCTGGTCTTTACCGGTTGTCCTTAGGCGCCAATTTTCTACAGTTTTCTTGTACAGTTGCATGTGCTCGGATAATGTGTTTGTATTTACACACGATTTCGATAGCGACGAAGATCACGTTAATAGAATATATATCGTTATGGAAATGGTGTGTAAATACTTCAGTGGGGACACACCAAGGACTTCCGAAAAGAAAAACGCCTGTGCCGACACGGACAGTCCCTATTAACACCAGACATCTCAATTCTTTCATCATGCAATCACATATCATAAACAATATGTGGGATATGATTTTAGGGTAAATCAGCATTGGCCAGGGATGGGGCATTATCGGGGTTGTTTCTGGTTTAAGTTGGGTTAAAATAGGATTGGTGTTGGGTATCCTGACGGGTAGCAGGTCGTTTCGGCGGTAATTTTTTCGAAACATAGGTCCACCGGCGAAAGGGCCAGCCGCCGAAATGCTCAAATTAAATTACCCTCAAAACGTCCACAAGAGGTGAAATGAATGAGAAAAAAATGCAATGATCTATATATCTATAACAGATAATATTTATTTAAAAGATTAATATAGTCTACATTCACCTCGTTACGCCGGAAGCGCATACCTACACAGGGCAACTATGTCCAATGGTAATAACTGATGACAGCGTCGAGGTCAGGAGAAGAATTTTGAGAAAATACAGGTGAACAAGACAAAAGGCAGAAACAAAAGAAAAGAATGCATGAAGAACTAACAGAGCAAGACCGGTAAGAGGAACCAAAAATATACCTAACAGGTGTACCCAGTTGTCATAATCAGAGTGGTCTTGAAGGGATAAACTACTGATTGACTTGAGAACACATTTATTACTATTTAAATAACCCAAGTTTGTACCAAAAAAAACCGAATCAGAAAAGAGTTAAACTGTACATTAATATATATTTTATTTATTTAAAAAAATCACTCACACAAACATATAAAATAAATAATAACTAACTATGCAATAAGCATTGACTTGTCAACGGTCACTCAACCCTAACCCCTCCTCCCCACCGACCCCCCCCCCCCTTCTAAAAAAAACCCACATGTTCCCACCACTACTACCGCAAACAGGAAGTAGCAGTTTTTACGAGCTTCCGCAGAGTCGTAGAGTCCGCAGATTCGTGCCTAATCAAGAACTTATTCCCGATTCAAGACCCAAAACCTTAAAAGTTCCAAAGCAGGTCTAGAACGAACTATCGCCCAATTGAACTGCCGCCGAAACGACCAACGCCGAAACGACCACACGCCGAAACGACCACACGCCGAAACGACCAACTGCATCGCCGAAACGGCTCGTCGCCGAAACGACCTGTATTCTCCTGACGTATGCCCGATCTTTGCCGGAATCGGGTTACCGTTCGGCAAAGGTTGGGTTACGGTCGGGTAAGTTTTGGGTACCCCGACGATCGCCTTATCTTTATCGAAAGTCGGGCTACTGTTTGGCGAACGTGGGGTTACGATCGGGTAAGTTTCGGGTAGCCCGACGATCGCCCGACCTTTGCCCGAATCGGTTCCAATTTCCATTTGCCCGATCGGGCCCCGATCGGTAGCCCGATCCGGGCCCCATCGGGCCCCGAAATTGTGGTTATCTGGGCTTTCATCATCGTCATCATGAAATTAGTAATAGTACTAAGGTCTTGAAACTTTCTTTGCTTATAACGTGAATTCACTTTCTTTCATATTTAACTTATGTATTATTAAAACTACATTTCCAACCACATGGAAACAAGCTAAGGTTATTCCCTTTCCTAAATCAAAAGTAAGTTCTGATCGTAATAACTATCGGCAAATATCTCTGCTGTCTACACTTTCAAAGATACTAGAGAATCACATTCACACCCACCTAACAAAATATATAGAGGATCTTTTTCAGTCCTTACAATCTGGTTTCCGAAGTCAACATTCCTGCTCCACTGCACTAGCTCTTTTAACTAACAAATGGCTCTCTGCTATGAATAACTCTATGTTGTCAGGAGCTGTTTTCCTGGATCTTTCCAAAGCGTTTGATCTCGTTAATAACTAAATACCGCTCCAAAAGCTTGAACAGTATCTCAATGGTTCTGTTTCCTTGGATTTATTTTATTCATATCTTAGTCATCGGACGCAATTCGTACACCTCAATGGTAGAAATTCCTCTGTAGGCCAATATCAAGCGTGGAGTTCCTCAAAGATCTGTTTTAGGTCCTGTTTTATTTTGTATTTATATTAAAAACTTACCTTTACACCTCTCAGATAATTCTCTTGAATGTCATATGTTAGCCGACGATACAACATTACAAAATCAAGGCAGTAACATATTTGAAAGTCAGCAATCTCTACAATGTGCCATTGACAGTGTTGCTGACTGGTGCAGTTTAAACCGAATGTCAATGAATCCAGCTAAATCAAAAGCTGTGTTATTAACAACTAGACAAAGCATCCGCTTTCTCTTGATTTAGTAGTGAATGGAAAAAATATCAAACAAGTTGAAAGTCATAAACCTTAAAGTGTAATCATAGATAACAAACTCAGTTGGAATTCACAAATGGAAAATCTTTGTAAAACTCTCTCAAAAATGTATTTATGTTGTCTAAGCTTCAATCTATCATTTCTGCAGATACTACAAATCTTTTTTTTATAATACTCATATCAAACCTCACATTGATTAGGCATCAGCAATATGGGACGGCTGCAGTGATACCTTGTTAAAAAAAATTAACTATATTCACCGCAGAACTGCAAAATTAGTTATCCCAACGCTTCCATCACAACCGATTCAAAACTAAAAATACATGTAACTGGCAAAGGGCCCAGAGAAGGGGGTATAAGGTCTACCATGTGCGTTTTGCTTCAGTAACAAGTTGGTCCTCTTGCCCCAGTCTGACGCAATGCAAACATGAACGAATATTAATTGCAAAAAAGGGAGATAACTAACTAACATCGAGTTGAAACACCCCTTTAATTAGCACATTGTGGTTTTGTTCCATTCACCAGTCAGACGACAGCACTGAATTGATGGTGGCTGTAGGCAGAAGAAACGTGAGACCGAAAAAGAGGTGGGAGGACAACATTCGAGAATGGACTGGTTTGACACTGAACGAAGCCATGAGAGTTGCTGAGAACAGAGAAAGATGGAGTACGCTGGTTAAACGATCATCTGTGGTGCCCCAACGACCCTTGAGTTACGGAGAAGTTGAGGCAGCAGTGCAATCGCTGAAGAAAGGGAAGTCAGCGGGAGTGGACAACATACCCGTGGAATTGCTTCAAGCAAGAGGAGAATCGACGATTGACACCATCACCATTATTTGTAACAAGATCGGGCAGTGTGGGGAGTGGCCTATACCATGGACCCAGTGGCTTGTCATCACTCTACCCAAACAGAGCAACCTTCAGGAGTGTGAAAATTACCGCACCATCAGCCTCATCCCAGCAAGGTCCTCCTGAAAATAATACCCAACAGGTTAAAACCCCAAGCTGAACAAATCATAAGTGAAGAACGAGCACGATTCAGGGCAGGGCGAAGTACCGCTGAACAGATTTTCAACTTCAGAATAATCCGCGAGAAATACCTACAGCACCAACATCATCTATATCATGTGCTTGTAGACTTCAAGAAAGCATTTGACCAAGTCTGGCATGCAGCTCTGTGGTCAAACATGAGAGTGCACAACATCAGCCCTAATATTATTGAAGCCATCAAAAGCCTGTATGAAAAGGCTACCAGTTAAGCAGTCCTCCATTTGCACAAACAACTGCTGCCCTGACAAGGTTGAAGCCCATTTGAAAAGACAGGACCATCAGTCTACATTCTAAGGTAAAGCTGCTGCGCTCCTATCTTCCTATACGCTTGCAAAACATGGACTCGCAAAACAGATCTACAACGAAGAATACAAAGCATGTAAGTGAGGTGCTACAGAAGACTTCTCGGCATTTGCTATACCCAGCACATCACCAACAACGAAATCCAAAATCACACAAGGCATTGGACAACACGATGACATGCTTACAGTGGTGAAGAAACGGAAACTCCGATGGTATGGCCACATCAACTGAGCATCAGGCCTTGGAAAGACCCTCCGGCAAATCACGGTGCAAGGAGGTAGAAGAAGAGGAAGACAGAAAAAGGGGTGGGAGGACAACATTCGAGAATGGACTGGCTTGACATTGAGCGAAGCCATGAGGGTTGCTGAGGACAGGGAAAGATGGAGTACGCTGGTTAAACGATCATCTGTGGTGCTCCTACTTCCTTCGAGTTACGGGATAGGATTGGAGGATAGGATAGGATAGGAGAATTACAGAAAATACGAACAGTTTAAAAAGTTTAAAATTAATACAAAACAAATTCGTTCTGGTAATACCTAGGTGAAGTTAATAATGATGATGATGATGAGGAGGAGGAGGAGGATGACGATATCGTGCACAATTCCACAATGCTGGCAGCATAAACAGAGCGCACAGGAACTGGAATGCCGGTAGATTTATTTATTTATTTTAATTATTTATTTATTTCGTCATTCTTAACCCTCACCCTTCTGATCATTTCAGTGCAGACTACCCACCCTCCGATTTTCCCCACTTATCCGCCCATACAGACAACCCAAACTCCGCCCGCCATGAACACCAACCCTGGAACCTGTGTGCCAAGTAAACGCATTGCTTTTGTATTTTCTACATATATATATATATATATATATATATATATATATATATATATATATATATATATATATATATATATATATATCAAATGGAGAGGGAAAAGGATTATATATATATATATATATATATATATATATATATATATATATATATATATATATAATCCTTTTTATATTTATATATATATATTATCCTTTTCCCTCTCCTTTTGATCCTGTCCCTTCTTCTTCTACCTAGGCCTATATAGATAGGACAGGCTGTATAGGAGTATGAGAAGAATTGCGTCGCTGTCTATGAATGAGCATTGAGGTTTAACGTCTACACCCACCATTGGCGATATGGCAAACGGGAACAAGGGACCTAAACCAACACTGAACCACCAGAACAATCATACAGCTAAAATGGACAGTTAAAAATGGCCAATTTGTATTTCGCCCACCACGGGATTCGAACCTGGGTCGTCGGTGTGCCAGGCGAACGCTCTACCACTTGAGCTACGGATGTGTCTATAGTTCAGTTGATAGTGAGCTGGTTTCTATGCTGAAGGTCGCGCAAGGGGAGAACTTATGTGACTTAGTTACGAGACTATTCAGGTCACCAAGGGTTTTCTCCGGGTACTCCGGTTTCTTTTCCCCCCCTCCTTCAATAATGGTATTGGACGTGGTCAATCTATTTTAAAAAATCAAAAATAAAACTTCGATTTCCTTTCCGACTTCTAATAGTGATCTCTCTGCTTTTACACCGCATGTTTGAGTGATAGATGTGTGTTTGCTGTGTGTGTTTGCTGTGTGTGTGTGTGTGTGTGAGAGAGAGAGAGAGTGGGTGAAACATGTGCAGCGGCTGCTTACCTTGGCTTTGATGACCCTGAGCTTTTCACGAGCAGCGCTGAGATCAGCGTTGGCCTGGTTCAGGGCAATACGCTTGGGCTCCACATCGCAGTAGACCTCGTAGTAAGCCATGATGTTGACGACCCACAAGCACAGACATAATAATAATAATAATAATTACTGTATTTATAATGCGCTTATCTTATAATAATTATAACTCTAAGCGCGCACTCACAACTCACGCACGCATGTGCACGCTTTAGACAATGACACATGTAACAATTACGCAAAAAATACATTCACTCAAATATACTCATACCACAAACAGACCAGACACTATATGTAAGAGACAGCTGGCGATGGGGTGCGTAGTGAGGTCATAGTGTTAGAACTGCTTGAAAAGGTAAGTTTTGAGGGCAGACTGGAAGGAGGTGGGAGAGGGTTTCTGACGGAGAGAGAGTGGAAGAGTATTCCAGATGGATGGGCCGTAGACAGAGAAGGAGCGGGACCCGAACGTGCTGAGTTTGGAGCGAGGAATGCGGAGGCGGAGAGGGTCGGAGGCAGAGCGAAGAGAGCGAGAGGGAATGTATGGGTGAAGTAAGTCAGAGAGATAGAGAGGAGCGGAGTTGTTGAGGGACTTGTAGCAGAGAGACAAGGTCTTGTATTGAATGCGTTGGGAGATGGGAAGCCACAAACAGACCAGAGTTTATAGTACTATAGATCGCTGCTCTTGGAGCCTGATTAGTAATTTGGGGGAAAAGCGCGTATTTAGCATCCAGTATGATGATGATGAATTATTATTATTATTATTATTATTATTATTATTATTATTATTATTATTATTATTATTATTATTATTATTATTATTATTATTATTATTATTATTATTATTATTATATCATATACTAGTAATGTATTCCGATACGAGCGGCTGCACTCCTTCAACTTAGAGAGAAGGATTCCGAAGGCATTGTCTAGTCTGACGTCAATAATGGAAAGTCACTGCAATGCTAAATGTTTTGCAGATGGGAACAACCCGTACTTGTCACCAGCTTCCCAGCAAGGATTCAACTGTATGAACCTGCCCAGTGATTTCTATCCTAACGCGTTCGCTTGCGATGAGTATTACATCTGTGCCAACCAGGTAGGTGAATACCGATATACAGGTAGTACTAAGCCTCAATTCTTTGTGGTAATTATCTATGCCAAACAATTGGGCCTCTAACCTACATTAAAATCATCCGTGCCAACCAAACAGGTAAACCCAGCTACATTTTTCAGACAGTCTGAATCATCCAAGTAGATCTAAATCCTGTATAAATCATTTTGCTAACCAGGTATGTAGGTCTAAGTCCTATGTGTGAATCGATCACCGCATCTGTATACGTACTTAGTTACCAGGTAAATTCTAAATGCAACTCATCTGCTATAGACCAGGTAGGCTAAATTCCAATGCGTTAAATCATCTGTTTAAAAGTCTGAAAGGCTAACATTCTTATTCGTTAAAAATGAATCTGTGGGAAAACAGATAGGCCTACCAGGTCCTGTTACTTCATATCCTATCCCGCAACTCGGAGGTCGTAGGGGCACCACAGATGATCGTTTAACCAACGTACTCCATCTTTCCCTGTCCTCAGCAACCCCGATGGTTTCGCCCAGAGTCAAACCTGTTCATTCTCGAATGTTGTCCTCCCACCTCTTTTTTCGGTCTCCCCCTTCTTCTACCTCCTTGTACTGCACTGTGCCTTGTAGGATGGTCTTTGCAAGACCTGATGATCTGGTGACGTGGCCATACCATCGGAGTTTCCGTTATTTACCACTGTGAGCAGCTCATCGTGTTGTCCAATGGCTTGTGTGATGGTCTGTCGGACTTCGTTGTTAGTGATGTGCTGGGTATAGGAAATGCCCAGAAGTCTTCAGTAGCACCTCATCTCCATGCTTTGTATTCTTCGTTGTAGATCTGCTGTGAGGGTCCATGTTTCGCAAGTGTATAGGAAGATGGAGATGACAAGGGAGCGCAGCAGTCTTACTTTGGAATGTAGGCTGATGGTCCTGTCTTTCCAAATGGGCTTCAACTTTGCCAGCCAAAGCAGTTGTTTGTGCGATCCTGGAGAGGACTTCCTGTCGGGACCCATTGTCTGATACAATGGCTCCTAAATATATTTAAAGCTATGCACTGTTACTTCCTGGTAAGCCTAAATCCGGAAGTGTAGACTAAAATTATGTCACAGTCAGATAGGCCCAATTTTAGAAGTTAAGTTCAACTCTGTCAACCCAACAGACACATAGCATATCTGAGACTCGCCGAATAGGCTGTCTCAAGTACAAGAGGCAAACGTAACCCCGGTTAGTGGGGCCGGGTAGCTCTGTTGGTAGAGCGTCTTACTAGTAACCGAAAGGTAAGCCTACCTGGTTCGAATCCCGGATTGGACAATGTGTGACCATATTATTTTCACCTTACCATCAACTGGTTCGCTGGTGTCAGAATAATGTGACCAGTAGTTGCCTATACGCTTTGGTGTCGTGTGATATAATCTACAGTTACACATTTTTGGCTTGTCGGGCTAGATTCGCAGTGTGCCCGGTAGTGTGATAATAAAATAATGGTTGTATCGTGTACACTGAAAAACAGGTGAGCTACAGAGTGCGGTGCGCCATGGGTCTTCAATACAACCCGGTGAGCAAGCACTGCGATTGGCCGAATAACGTCCACTGCATCAACATCCACAACAACAACGGCCAGCAACCTGCTATGACCACAGTTCCCACTCCCCAGGCTCACACGCAGCCACCACCAGTGCAGACAACAAGTAAGCTTAATATAAAGAGACAAATCATCACCAGGCCGGGTAAGCTTAATATAAAGAGAGAAATCATCACCAGGCCGGGTAGCTCAGTTAGTAGAGCGGCTTAATAGTAACCGAAAGGTACCTGGCCCATGTGTGACCATATTATTTCCCCTTTACCATCAACTGGTTTGCTGGTGTCAGAATAATGAGACCAGTAGTCGCTTCTGTATCGTGTGACTATAATCTACAGTAACATTTACCGTAGCACCACTATATGGTAAGAGAACAATTAATACAATAGCCATACTGTAGTCTAGGCCTATCGCTTCAGCAACTCTTGAACTGGATAAGCGTTATAAAAGAACAAATCACAAAAATAATTGGTATGGTGTGACATAATTAACAGGCTAACGACCTTCATCTCATGCTACGTCTTCACATACCTAGACCAATTGGATTCCGTGTCTGCACGTTTGAACACGTTTTGATTCCCAATTTGTGGAGTACACACAATAATCGAGTTTTAAAATCCATCGTGGGAAAGTTAAGGGGCGAAGTTTTTTGAGTGGGTAAATGTGAGAGTGGAGTGTGTGTGTGTGTGTGTGTGTGTGTGTGTGTGTGTATGTGTGTGTGTGGTTGGGTGGGGTGTAAACTTATAGAAACTAGAAGTCTTTAATTTGCGTTAAGGGATTTTCATCTTTAATTATTATTATCATTAATGGCACTCCAAACTCGCGATGTGTGTGAGTGTGCGTGCCTGAAAGAAATAAATAAGCGTGAGTGTGTGAGACCGACAGAGAGAGAGAGAGAGAGAGAGAGAGAGAGAGAGAGAGAGAGGGAAGTGGGTTGGGGCGGAAGTAGGGAGACAGAAGCGGATGTGGGATGGGAAAACGTGTTAACAGTGAAATGATGATGATGATTAATTTTTGTCGAAATTTAATACATATGTTTTTGACAATGAAAGTCCTGTCAGCTGATCCTCTTTCTGAGAGGGTCGTTTCGACAAGCCAAACAAGACTGGTTGCTATGGAAACTCCAAGATGACCAATGATCGGAACCGATTAGAAATCCGCTTAAGTAGAAGGAGTAGCTAACAGTCGTCGTGGAGGTATTATAACGATTCCACTGGTTCGTAGACAACCGATCTAAGACTGTGCACATTATCCATGTTCATGATTGATGTGTTCCGTGATAGCGCAGCGTTATATAAGGCTGTAACATTGCAGTCTGTCCTACCATTAGGTTGCCACCCACGCCAAAGTCGCCGCGGTAACCAAGCAGCGTCCGGGAAGTGTGTGGAGCTTGGCGGTAGAAACGTAATGTTATTACTAACCCTAACCCTAACCCAAACCCTAACCCTGACAGTTTACCGTTCGGGCAGAGTGTTATAAGCAAAGGCAGACATGAACGATAACTCCTAAGGTATTACTTTTATTACTTCCCTTGCGCGCGCGGACGGAGTATAATGCGATCCAATCCGTAATGTCACACCAGCTGATCTGCTATTGGAGTGTTTACGTATAATTCATACCATTTCTCTGATCTGTTTGTTTTTTAATTGGCTCGTCTTGGCCGAGCATCAAGTAATTAGTAACTAGCAGTTGATAATGATAGTAATAGTAGCCTACTAGTAGTAGTAATAATGCTTTTCACTCAAAACAGGCACACCTCAGCCATTATTCCCATTGTCGCCTGATCTCTTCTGTTCCACCCTGAGCGACGGCGGCTACCGACACCCTATGAGCTGCAGCAACTTCATCTTCTGTGCCCATGGGAAAGGCTCAATAGGATCTTGTCCTCAGGGATTGGCCTTCAACCAAGCCTTTGGGATGTGTCAGGATCCCTATTTTGTCCCTGCCTGTCGGACTCTGGCAGGATGATAAATCATGGTGTATTTCTTTCAAAAATGGTTTTTCTTCGAATCACAACGGAAAGAGAAAAAAAATCACATTTTAAAAATTCATTTTTACATTGTATCACCGCTCTTAAAGAAAGTTACAATGATTAAACCGAAGTGCTGGAACTGTCATAAAATATAAACCAGTAACAACGAATTTATATAGGTACAATTTAGCTACTTCAATCAATGACAATGAGATTAGCAGCCTGTACTTCAAACTTTTAGAAGGTGCCTGCCCATAGCTAAGAAGAAGAAAGAAGATCATTCAAGTCGTTTAAATGAGGGGAAGAAACTCCGAATCAAATTTTGTTGTTGTTTTTGTTGCTGAATATATAATGTAAATTTGGACATGTAATTCTTCAAAAATAAAGAATATTCAAATTACACTATTTCTTTTTTCAGACTGTCTTTTAGTAAGCTCAAAAAGGCTGTTTGATATTAATTCATAATAATAATAGTAATTAATCCACTGTGTTACTAGAAAGACGAGTTTTCGTTTAAAAATACCACATGAATAAATTTAATGAAACACAAGATCAAGTCGGCGATCAAGAACTAACAAAATCTGAAGCTGGAACGACAAAGGTAATAAAATACGAATGCCTTTATTTTTGCCTCTGCTTTGCTGTCACAATGCCTTTGCCATGTTAAAAATGTTTAGGAAACATTAAAGACTACTGATGCCGCTGCAAACATATGCTTGAACCTGGCCTTAAATAATATTATCATGTGACTGCTACTGCTTCTTTGTTAAAAACGGCTTAAGAAACAAACAGTGCTGATGTTCTAACAAATTCTGATGATGATGATAATGATGATGTTCACTTAAAAGGCGCAGCATCGTCCATGCTAGCAACATACTCAGGGCGCACAGGAATGGGGATGGAAGGGGCATTAGGACTTGGGTGAGGACAGGGGTAGAGATTTGGTGCACAGCAGGAGGGGGTGTATGGGTGTGGGGTGAAGAGAACAAATTCAGCAATCAAAGAGATGTGTCTTGAAGACACACCTATACCACCCACATCCTTTAGATTTTGTGGCAACGAGTTCCAGATCTTGGAACCACAGTGAGAGAAAGCGCCAACGCCAAGTCACTTGTGTTAAGTGTCTGTCCACTTATGCCTGATCTGGCATTAAATTATTTTGCTTTAGCTCACACAGTAGGGGCCTAGACTGCACTGTCCAACGTCTACGAATTTTTTTATTTAAAACCTCGGGATCTGCAATCTTTCAGCTATTGCTACGAAGCTTTGGAAGCAAACATGTAAATAGCCGTAACTTGATTGCTTTTCAGAATGGATCACGCTGGGGTGGGGGAGGGGGTAAAGGGGGGCAAATGTTAATTTCTTCATGTGGTTATCATTGGATAGGCTCAAACTGAAATGTCATGAGCAGATGGATCTTTGATGTCATTCAATTTTAGCCTGCATGACATATAAGGCTTTATTCCACAGATATAACATTGCCAATTATGCTTTGTACGAATTCCTGGTTTTTGCGTTTGCAAGTATGTGAAATTAGTGGTTTCCCTTACAAGCTTTCCCCTCAACCATATATGTTTACATGAGCTGGTGTTTAAGTGTAGAATGATCATGCTTTCTGCCACCATGCGTTGCTGATGCCTTGTGTGAATTGCTGCTGTCTGTAAATTACAAGCTTGCTTCTTTTGCAATTGTTCTGCATTTTATTCAACAGCTGCAATTTACTGTAGCATCTATACTATAAACATGTTTCTCTTTGAATTTAATGGTGTTGCTAACATAATTTGCTTATAATTGAGACCTGTACCTGGCTTTCAATTGCACATGGTGAGGATGATATACAGTTCAAACATCCATGGATACTGTTCATGCTTACTGCATTTAATTGAACACTAAACTAAAATGCAAATCTGTGTGCAACTTGAAAAAAAAGGCAGTTGAGTTTCAGTTGTGGGAGTTACCTCATTTGTTGTGTATGCAGCTTTCGCTTCATGTGCTTTTCAAGTTTTGGTTAGCAAATAGTTAATTATTTGTACGTAAAGATTATTCAGTGCCACATGTAAGGAATTCAATGTAATGATAACTTATGCCCTTCTACTCATTTTATTAAAGTTAATAACAATTAATTTTCATGACAGACTTCTTTGTCTTTTTCTCTTTAAACATTATTATTAATACAATTAACTTATGACTAACATACAAAAGCATACTAGTATATATAATGTTGCTATCTAGACCCAGGAATCATGAGTCATAGTTATAATCTCATTATATTCTGACTTTGTCATTGCTTAGGACATGACAAAAAAATACATCAACTGGTTCATTTACTATATCTACACAATATATATTACAGTTCTCTATCTACAAAACACTGATCTATTGAAAGTTCGTAAAATTATGTGTCATTTTCTTGACTTGTGCACTGATAACGGTAAGGCACACTGTAAGTTTCTTGTGCACTGTAAACAATACATACCACTGCGTACTATGTTTCAAGGCAATATTTATGATCTAACACTGATCTAGGCCTTGACAAACTCTTGATTGTATCATTTAATCTGCGCTTTTGTTTCAGCTGCGGCAGGAAGAGTAAACTCTAGCTTCTGGACAACAAGAGTAATGACTGCACCCAGTACTACCTACGTGTCAACCACATGACCAATCACATGGCCTGCCCTGTTGGTCGTGTGTTTGACACATCCAGGGATGTTTGCGAGTATCGCTTCCACGTTCCAAGTTGTGCAACGAATCAAGGATTATAAACCTCCCAATTTTGTGTTGAGAGAGAACAGAGAGAGTTAGTTAGTCATTGTTTATAGGGTCCAGCAGACTGCAAAGAGCCGAATCAGGACCAGAGAGAGAGAGAGAGAGAGAGGGAGAGAGAGAGAGAGGGAGAGAGAGAGAGAGAGAGATTTGAGATTTCAGATTTTAATGCATTTCACGGCCTTGGGCCCATATGCATACCAAGGAACATTGGAGAAAAATTCTTGTAAACATAATATAGTGTAGGATACAAAAAAATAAGCTATAATAATTTTTTTTAAAATCGTAAATAATACATATATAAATGACAATAATTATTACATGATCCCATAAAAACATTGATAACGATAACAACTGTATGATACACTAGGGAAAAAAACCAAACAAGTGATGTTATTAATAACTGTATGAAAATGATTTGTTACATGTTTCAGTCTTTATTTGCCATATATTATTTAGGGATTGACGTCTGTAGAATATATGAAAGTATTATATAGAAGAAGGCAAATTATTGATAGTTAATCAGCATTCGTTACATAATAGAGGTTCATGAAATCAATGTTTGGTCGACAAGTTTCTTCCTTCTTCCTACAGCATAATGGATGTATTTGCTAAGAGAACGATATCTGTCAGAGTCATAATTTACAAGCAATTGTGTAACAGACATGAGGTTATTTATGAATCTGCTGCGCAGATCGTTGTACAATGGACAAACAAAAACAAAATGATGTTCATCTTCCAGTTGACTCTTACAGTAATCACACATTTTATTTAATACATTTTCACTATACCTGTGCATATTGTTGTTAATCGGTAGAACTCCAAATCTAAACTGTGTTAAGGCTACGCGAAAACAATAAATATCAATATCTATAATGTACGACTCTTGGTTACATTCTGTTTTAAATGAACGAAACAATGCATATTTGTCTTTCTCATTGATTACTGCTTCCCATTCTTGTCTAAACATATTTTGTAATCTTTCCTTGAACATTCTGAGAAAGGCATTTACGTTACCAACCCCCTGTTGCAACCATACGAAATAAAACCCACTAGTTGACAAAATGTTACGAATATCAGAAGCCCATGTCTGTTTACCATTTGTGTCCAAATTAACTAACATTTCATAAACTTGCTTTGGTAATCTGTCTGGTCCTGATTTGGCTCGGAATAGTCCGCTGGACCTAAAGCAATAACCTTGTATTGTATTGTATTGGTAATCTGTCTTGACCCATTTCTAAAAGTCTAAGCCAATATCTAAGGCTACGGATACAGGAGTTAATGTATAATGGGAATCGACCAAGTTCGCTGTAAACCATTTTGTTTGGAGTGCGAGATGGAACTCCTAGATAATGTTTACAAGCCATAAGATGGACTTTCTCTAACGTATCTAATCTATGAGTACCCCAAATCTCTGGTGAATATAATAATATCGATTGAACTTTAGCATCAAATATTTTAAAGAATGCGTCTTTGGTCATTTCTTTGGTCTTTTGAAATAAGCGGCATAAACTAAATACAGCTTTTTTTCCTTTGTTAACTAAGTGGTTAGTGCCAGTTTTATAGCTTAACATAGTAGTAAATACAAAACCGAGGTAACAATAATCGTTGACTACTTCTAATTTAATTCCATCAAAATGCCAATGTTCACTTCTTCCAAGGTACCCACCTTTACGAAACACTATTATCTTAGTTTTATCTATGTTAACTTCTAATTTCAGTCTGTCGCAACTTTCTTTCAAACAATTCAATTGATGTTGTAAGCCACATGGTGTAGATGAAATTAGAGTAATATCATCAGCAAAAAGTAAAATGATTTCTGTAATTGTGGAGAGAAAGAGAGAGAGAGAGAGAGAGAGAGAGAGAGAGAGAGAGAGAGAGGGAGAGGGAGAGGGAGGGAGGGAGGGAGGGAGGGAGACAGAGAGATGCACTTCCAGCTATTACTTAAAAGTTTAATTTTTTACTCACAATTGTGACTCACAAGCATACCAGTCTATGTCTATGTACTCACCCCCCAATTTATTTTCTCCAGAGTTTTTGCAAATCTGTTCAAGACAAATCCTAAATAGTCCAAAATGGACATTTTTTTTTTCATCCCTCTGTCTGTCTGTCCCTTGTCAGTCTGTGCTAACTTGCCAGTGACCCAATATTTCAGAACTTATTTCAACTATCACAACCAAACTTAGTAAGGTGGTGTATATTCACGAAGCCTCGAAAATGATCAGTAAATGAATTATTTCACTTCAAATCGCAGGGTCAACAAATGTTTGACCATTTTTCACAAAATTTCACTTTTCCCTTAAGTTATTAATATTGAACTTACGATTCTTTGAGGCATGATAAATATATATATTATATGAGACAGACATACTATGTAAATATGATATAACCTCACTCCAAGGACAAGGTCACGGGAGCAGTCCAAAGTCAATTCGTATAGGTACTTTGACCATAAACTATCAGAGATATAAAGTCCAAACTTGTATTTTGAGATACTAGATTGATCTTTCATATATGTTCAGTTTTTGCATTGACCTTGAAGGTCAAGGTCATTTTAGGCCTTGCAAACACATTTTAAAAATATTCTCATTGTACAGTGGAATGGCTCTATATTTAACTCATAGTGTGCAACAACGTTTTGCTTATTTAATAAAAAAAAAAAAAAAAAAAAAAAAAAAAAAAAAAAAAAAAAAAAAATAATAATAATAATAATAATAATAATAATAATAATAATAATAATAATAATAATATGATAACTTATAATGCGCACATATCTCACCACAAGGCGACTCAAGGCACACTCATACACATTCCTTTGCATTAACAATTCAAACACACTGATATACACTTGGCCATAAATTACATGAATGACAAAGCAACAACACAGAGACATACACGAGCAGCAGCGATCACAGGAATGTCAAGGTCATCCCAGGGAGGGGTTGGTGAGTGGAAGGTGGGTGGGTGGCCACTATGCAACTTCTGCTGAAGTTGATTTGATCTTACATGAATGTATTTGGAGCTGGAGGTCAAGAGCATTGAAAGCTTAAAATAGGTATAATTTTGCATTTTAATGCCACCATTCATTTCGTGTGTTTTTTATGGGCACTCATTTTCACGGTAAATATTGCCAGTTCTATAAGGAGCATGTGAGTCATATGGGCTTTGCCTTCTAGTTGTCACGAAGTGAATTAGCAAATATTTACATTTGTGTATACATCACGTGTTTTTAGAGCTAGAACGAGAGCGACTGCTGTTGACATTTGCACGTGGCGTATGTACAAAGACTATAAATACGAAGCCTGTGTAACGAAAGTTGGACAGTTTATGGGAAGCAACTCTTGTCGGAACGAGTTACTCCCCTTTTCCCGTTGGCGCGCTAGACTGAATAGACCTTCACATCTCTGTTAAAACATTGCTCAGTATTGCAGGAATTATGCAGTGTTTGGACCACCAAATGTTGGCGGTATTAAGTACGTATTATTTATAAAATATAAACAAACAAATTTATAAAATTTCAATAAAAAAAATGTATAAAATTAATTTGTCATGCAGCTTGATTCATGAAGAACAAATATATAGTTTTCAATCTTTTAATTGTAATTAATTAACTAATAATAATATATTCACCGAATTAACTAGAATTACATATATTAAAAAAAATGAAACATAATTTGAGAGAATAAACAAAAGTAATGTCAATAAAATTAAAAATGTATAGAATGAAAGCAATGTATACAGTAAAATAAAGACAAGCAACTAAATTCAAGAGTATGAAAGTTTTTTTTGGAATAAAATATAATTAAGTGTAAGAAATGCATTAAAATAAAAATAATTAACTAGAATAATACTTGGTAGAAATGAAATTATTAACATTTACATTAATTGCAATTGAAATAAAATATATAAAAATAAATGGATTTTTTATTTGTTTGCTTGTTTATTTTTCAAGGTTATTTAATTCAGTAAATAATGCATTCACTGAATTAATTAGAATTACATATATTGAAAAATTAAACATAACTTGAGAGAATAAACAAAAGTAATGTCAATAAAATTAAATTTATAGAATGAAAGCAATATATTTCATTCTATATATTTTATTGACATTTTGTTTATTTTCTCAAACTATGTTTGAATGTAATTCTAATTAATTCAGTGAATATTTTATTATTTACCGGATTAATTAGTATCTTTGATCCGGTGTTAAATGCATGAATGTATTTCCAACACTTTTATTGTTTCATTTAATTTATGTAGTACTTTGCAAATTCTCGCACACAGAGAGAGAGAGAGAGACAGAGAGACAGATGAAAGAATACTATGACGAAAATATTGTCAGTGGACAGAATGACACAAAAGAAGGGAACAATATAAACTGTGTAAAACCTCCATTCTGTTGACAAGCAATTTCAGTTTGTCAGCAAACATTCAAAATACACACAGAAATATGATCGTGATAATACTGATACTTACATTGGAAACAATAATTAATAACATTAATAATATAATGACATTTTCCACACAAATCACAACTAAATGACTTCAGGCACTATTAACATGTTTATTTGCAAGTGTATAAAAATCAAGTGTACATTACTTAGCGTACCTATTGACATGTTTATACATATTAAAATCAAACCTATATAATTACTTACTTCTGACATTATGTACATGTATGTCGTACATGTTTATACATACTAACATCACATATAAATTACTCCACTATTTACATGTTTAAATCCACATTATTATAACATCTAAACTACCTTTTACCCTATATATATATTTACATTGCCTCTCAGCATCCTAAACACCAATCAAATTAACATTCTATACATTACTTCAAACGCTATTTATATAATTATACATAAATAAACATCACATACAAATGTATCAGACACTGCACTATTTTACATGTGTATACATTGTCTCTCAGCATAAAAAAAAGTAAGTGATAAAATTAACATCACTTGTTTGGAACTTTGTCCTTTTATTATATATCTTTAAAAAAAGGGGGGGAAAGTCCTACTGCACCCTTTTCCAGAACAAAAATGCGACCTATACTTACTTTCTTCATTATAGTTTCTACCGTCATCTTCGCCGTATGCGCTGCAATACATGTAAGATAACTCTTTCTCAGCACGAGTTATCGCACTTCCCGGATGTCCAAATAATTATCCCTGAGTGAACCCTCTTGGTATATAAGCTCTTTGGTATGTATTCGCTCTGCGTTGGTACTATATTTCCTAGTTCATTAATATTTTGGTGACGAGACTCGGCTATATAAAGATTGTTTGGAGAACAGAAGGCTGTTCTTGTATGCATCTGAGAGTGTTTGTGATAGGATGAAATAGACTAGGATAGGGTGTATTAGTGGAATGAAAGATAGACTGCGAAAAAAGAGTGAATGCTTATTTTGTGTGACTAGGACATATTGTTACTGGGTAGGCTACTTATGTTTTTCACTGTGGTTATTCCGGATTCTGTTCATGACAAACACTGTAATTTGAATATTTATATGTTATGATTTACTTGTTGGAAATATAATTTTGAAACTAATTTTGTAACTTCATAACATCTATATATATAAATTGCTTAGCCGGAAGTCCTTCTTCGCCTCTACTATAAAGTTTGTCTCCTATGGACGCTGATCTGGGCATGTGCTGAGAGCTGCTGATCGGCCTGCTGTGTGCTCAAAACCACCCAAATCGTTATAGCCGACATTTCCTTACCGAACGTTTAACCGTTTCTGAGATAAATAAATAAACAAAATGTCCACAAACTGCAATAGCCTCATTCCGCGCGCTTCCATTAAAAATCAAATTGAGGTTTCAGCATGTTTTCCCATATAGACCAAAAAATTCATGGTTTTTCTACGAAGCCTTGGTAGCTTCGTGGGTTAATCTTTCGCCTACGGTTTCGGGCAACCCAAGATCGATACTCACGCGGGCAATATTTTTTTTATAGTTTTTTTAGTTTTTTTTTTTTTACACTACAATATGGATATTTTTTAATTATTTAAACTTTTTACCTTTAATTTATTATTATTATTATTATTATTATTATTATTATTATTATTATTATATCTTATATCAAATTTTCTTTTAAAACCTTGGTGTTCCGGTCCTGATTTGGCTCGGAAGAGTCCGCTGGACCTAAAGCAACAATCAATCAATCAATCAAACCTTGGTGTTTTTTATGATTTCTATTTGTATTATTCTATATTCAATATTATTATTATTATTATTATTATTATTATTATTATTATTATTATTACTTATAAACTAATAATTATTATTATAATAACAATTATAATATCTTATATCAAATTTTATTTTAAAACCTTGGTGTTTTTTCTGATTTCTATTTGTATTATTCTATATTCATTATTATTATTATTATTATTATTATTATTATTATTATTATTATTATTATTATTATTATTATCATCATTATTATTATTATTATTATTATTATTACTACCAAGGATCGGGATGGGGTGGTACGTGTAGGTAAAAGGGGGCTACGGGTAGGTTTAAAGGGGCATGGGTAGGCATAACGGGGATACGGGTATATATAAGGGGGTATGGTGATGGTCGATTCCAACAGTCTCCTCTCTGAAAATCCTTATCGGGAAGAGAGGGGACTATAAACTGATTAAAAAAAAAAAAAAAAGTCGATTCCTTTCATCCATACCTGCGAAACGATCAACGGGGAAGTATCAAGGAGGGTACAGGTAGGTAACAAGGGGGTATGGAAGGTATCAAGGGGGTATGGGGAGGTATCAAGTGGGTTCGGGGAGGTATCAAGGGGGTATGATGAGGCATCATGGGGGGGGGGGACGGGGAGATATCAGGGGGGGGGTATGGTGAGGTATCAAGGGGGATATGGGGAGGTATCATCGTCCAAATGAAACTCGCAGACAAAAGTTCTCTCTGTCTATATTTTAAACAGCATCATGTGTACCCTGGCTTGCCAGGGTACTAAAACCACTAGTCTTTTCATAAATTGATAAATGTCATTGTCTGTCAGTCCGGGAACAGGATTGCTTCAAAATCAAAGAGAGATAAAAATCATCTTATAGTTCAGCTATTTATTTTATTACTCTAGGACTTATAGTTTTCTTGAATTCCGTTTAAATTATTATTCTAGTACTCTGAGTGAGAAAGTGAACCACAAAATTAGCAAAACGTATATTGGTGTCGTGTTCCAATTGTTGTGTATTTTACATCTTCAGTGTTACAAGTTTATCTCTTTGTCTCAACTTGTGTAATTGTATAAGAAAGGCCTTTTGATGAAAGCATGTAAACGTGAAATTGGAACATTAAAAACTGTTTACAAATTAATATCAAGTTTGTAGGAATCTTCTGAGAATAAAGCCAATTATTTTATAACACACACAAGAAGTTTATGACACCGGTTAAAATATACATTAACTAGAAATTTAACACTAAAAAGATTGCTGGAGCAAGTAGTATACTTTATTATGAATAATAATTTATCACAGACATCAATCATTTATTTAACACCTACAACAATGCAGCATTAACATTTTGTTAATTTCTCACTCATTACTTGCCCAACATAACAAAACCAAACAAAATAGCATTTTAACCTGTAAATATCCAAAATATGATTCAGCATTTGAATCTTTGCTTATAATCTACCTCAATTTATCCCACTACTGTAGATATCTGAATACAAAAGAAAAAGCAAAGGGACATTATTGGCTTATGACCTCCCCCAACCACTCCCAACATCTTCCTTACCACCCCCCCCCCCCTTTCCTCCTCCCCCTCTTCCCATTTATTCCACATCCTTCTGCATAAGATACCAATCGTATATTGTTTCTAATTAAAAAATCCAGAGGCAGTCTCACCGCCGTAGCTCAAGTGGTGGAGCGTTCACCTGGCACACCGATGACCCAGGTTCGAATCCCGTGGAGGAGAAATAAAAATTGGTCTTTTTTCACTGTCCATTTTAGTAGTATGATTGCTCTGGTGGTTCAGTGTTGATTTAGTTTCCTACCCCTTGTTATCACCAATGGTGGATGCAGATGTTAAACCTCAATGTTTATTCATTCATCCACAGGCGAGCAGAACATTCCTAACTGATCTTCACAACTTTGCAACATCATTATTTCATTGACGGAGATTACCTTAAATCTCGAAAATGTACAGTCTGCATGAGCGGCACTTGAAAACTAACATTAAACCAACAAAACAGCAAGTCAGATTTGGTATCTATCACTGTTAAGTGAATTGTCTCACTTTCATAAAGCAAGAAAATTGGTAGTAAAAGAGTTTAAGGCACCCCACAATTTTGAAAGACATGACTTATCATGTTTGCTTTGATCATGAATGACACTTCTTCTTTCAACTGGGTTCTGAGACCTAATATTCACATACAATTTAGCTGCCTTGATAGATGATGATTATCACCTGTGATTAAATGACGCTGGTCTTGAAGTTTGCAAAAGAGTGGCAGACAGGTCCTTCATACACACAAAATCAACCACAGCAGAAGGGGCCCCATACTGGCGCAAAAAGACCTCCAGGATGCAACTATTTGGCCTGATCTCCCTCATCCTTCTCCGACACAAGAAGGTTAGGGGTAGAATGTTCCCACGAACAAGGTTGTGCAGGCGAGTCTTGATATCAGCTGGTACGTTAGGAGGGAACCCTTTACCTGAGGTGAACCAGTCTTCCAGCTGTGCTCTGTATCCGGCCTTCAACATCATCGTGGCTATCTGTTTTAGGTACCAACACAACATGAGCATATTATTATGAAACAGAACGATATGTGGTTTCACCAACGGTAGCAAATTAAGAATCAAAATAATATAAATAAATTCATTAATTAATTAAATTACATTTTGGGGAAATGCCAATGCTGTGCTTTCATTTGAAATGTTTCAGACTTTTCAAATAATTTCTTTTGGTTCTAGTTGCTTTTGACTCATGGACTGAGCAAAATCAAATTAATTCTTTTCAGAATCTTTGAAGCAAATTAAAATGAGTCTATGGTCATTTTGTCAAACTAGAAAGATAGTATGATCATAGAATTTAGTAATCCACAATATAGCAGTGAAAGCCTTCCTTTGGGTGTGTAAGTAGCTAAAAACAAATGCTGTTATGGTCACTGATAACGTCATGGGCTTTGCTACAATTGGCATCTAAGGAATACAATTAACCACAATGTGTGAGTTTCTGCCCACCATTTCATTTATTCAGTCATTCTTTCATTGATAGCGAAACCACAGTAACCGCCAAATAATAATAATATTGATACCTGGAATAATAATATTGATAACTGAATAGCATATTTAAGTGTTGTCGGCATTTAATTTTGGTATTCCTAAACACACACAAGGACTCACTGAATAGTCTTTAACGTTTAGGGCTTGCCGCAACAAGGAATGGATGGGCACCGAACTCTGGTCACTTTGTGCTCCTTCATTTGCCTTGTCGAAGTAGCCCATCCGGCAGTAAACTTGACATTTGTAGGGCGACAGAGGGGAATCCACAATGGCTCCAGCTATAATGAGCTTAGTGAACCTCTTCCGCCTCATCGCTATATTGGTGATCCTAAAATAACAACTAGAAGTTAAGCAACAAATTATCATCGTTGTCATCATTTTCATCAATAAATTTCTTATTTCCTTCATCATTGCTATGGTGGATCATCGTCATCATCATCATCATCATTTTATCAGTACAACTTATGTTAATCTGATAAATAAAACTTGATGCAACAACAACAACCTTTTATGAGGTAATAAAGATTTACTGAACTGAATGGAATCAAACATCACCATTATTATTGATCAATGTTTGCATGATGGAAATGAGGAGGAGGATAATGATGATGAATAAGGATTTCACCAAAAAGGCTGATTTGCTGAGTCACATTGTTTTCTAAGGCACTTTCACAAAAATTCTTTTCAAAAGGTACATTTTCGGATGAATGCGGATGTTTCAGTCTGCCAAATTGTCAGAAGCCCAATGTGCTGCTTTAAACCTGACTGCACTAGAAAAGCCCCAATGTATTGCTTATTTTAATTTCTAAAACTACATACAAATAATGAGAAAAGGGAGTTTACCCTAACACTATGGCCGACACAGCTTGATTAACATGTTTTTAAAATACATAATCCAAACTAAAATAATTGAAATACATCAATATTGCAATTATATCCAGAAGTGAAGAGTGCTACCTTTAGTTTGTGTAAAGATCTAGAAAAAAAATAATACAAGAAGATTGCGACAATTATGATCCTGACTATAATAATAATAATTATTATTATTATTATTATTATTATTATTATTATTATTATTTATTAATTTATTATTATTATTATTATTATTATTATTATTATTATTACCCTAGCTCGCAGAACGGGTGTGGATAGGAATGAGACACAAACACAAACAAAATATAAATCTTACACACTTACACATGTACAATGACACCATCTACTTGTGCTGACTACTGACAGTACTGATGAAAGAGATAAGCATTGAGGTTGGACTTCAAAGATGTGAGTGATAACATTGCCTGATAAGAAAAGGAAGAGAATTTCAGAGCTGAGGTCCATGGACAGAAAAATATGAAAAAACCATGAGTCTTGTGCAAAAAGCACCCCTGACAAAGAAGCCCAGAGTCACGAGAAGAACACAGAGATCAGGAAGGGGTGTATTAATAATTGTCACTCAGAATAACCACACATTTGAAACAATAATTCTAATGACTGCGATTTTCAACAACCACTACCAGGAACAAGGGGAGAAGGAGTTATGGTGGAGGTAAGCATTAAGCCTTTCTTTCAGGCAGGAAGGCTAACTCTTTATCACACCTTACAGTGTTGATAGGATAAAAATAATGTAACCTGTTATTTCTAACATGAAGTATAAGAACAATGTTTATCACATACTGAACTGATGGGTCAGTCCTAAAGTCATACCCGAGAGCAAGCTCAAGAGGAGCATTTCCAAGATGGTCTAGGCCGTTCAAGTCAGCGCCTTTGTGTATGAAAGTGTCAAGTAGCACCTCAAAACCTTCCGTATCACCGAATGATGTACAGCAAAGTGAATGAAAAGGAGTCGACCCAACTCCGACACGAGTATTGGCTGATGATGACTGCCAGTCAAAACCTGACAAACGAGAAGAAAATAATAAATACCATTTCGAAAACATTATTTCAAAGCTATTGAAGTTCATTACATAAGTTTTAAATCTTGTCACTAGTCAAACTCAATACAAATGAATCACAATCTTTATGATTGAAAAAGAAGCATTTAATTTCCCAAAATGCTGAATGAATCAGTTAATCAGTTCAAAGTACAACAACAAAAAATTCAATCCACGAATTAATTAGTGCATTGATAAATGAATGATAATGATAATACAGGATCTATATACACGCTTTCCCAAAAATCACCATTCAAGTTCAAAGTTATTGTTAGACGAGTACACACTCACACTGCAACATGCATGGTAGTCAACAACCCTGGCCATCCTAAACAATATGACCTGACAAATGTTTCACATAATTAGATAAAGTTGCCATTCAAACTTTCAATTAATAAGCCAGGCAATTAACCAACTACTTCTCACCTTGCTCCACAAGGAACTCAGCCATTTCATAGTGGTGTTCTTCGCATGCCCATGCAACCGCAGGTGACCAGTAGAACTCATTTGCATAATCTTTATTGGGGTACTTTAGATGAGGTATGTACACCTGCCCCATTTGCAAAAGATGGCTGATGACAGCATAACTCTTTGCAATGATAGCGGATTCCAAAGCGCATGGGATGTATGGATAGTCATTGTCCAATCGACCTTCGCCTTCCTCCAACAGCATCAAGGCCATGTTGTCTGCAACTGTTTGACAGAGTAACTATACAAATATATGAAATTCAAACATTAAACAAACAGAGACTATCAAGGATAGATACAAATCTCATTTCTTATTCAGAAGTAATCCATTATTATTCCTTGTTTTTTTTAATCCAAAAATATTCTGATTGATTGACGCTGACAAGGATGGTGCTGATGATGCATTATAAAGACTAAACCACTAAACGACGATGATGATTATGAAAATGCAAACTGATAATCATTATCAAAAAGGGTAAAGCAGATGAACATGAGAAGACAATCAGATATACCCATTTCAGTCTACACACACTATCACTTACGTTCTTTTGGTTCCAATGCTAGGGCAATCTGAATGGAGTCTTTTGTTATACGTCTGTCTCCAAGGGCCTTCACGCCACGCTTTGCTCCTTTCTTCAGAAGGTCTTTGGCCATTTCTATGTTCCCAAAAGACACTGCTAACAGCAAGGGTGTCAGTCCATCACACTCACCTCGGATCTCCTTTCCAAAGCTAAAAATCAAAAGCAACAACTGATTTCCATATTTATTTATCAGTAAAGTTAAATGTTTTTACCCCGAAAATCAAAGGATTGCACAATGTCAATGGTATTTCAAAATATTTGTATCAACTTAGCAGCTTCAGCTTAGTATGCATATTTACCATTTTGGTAAAATTCCACAAGGATGTGTTTTAGATTTGTGGACCTGCGAAATCAGAAGACATTAGACATTCTAAATAGGAATGTGTATGATTATATATATATATATATTTATGGTGAACATATAATAAATATAAATAATAATAATAATCACCATAATAATAATCATAATACTGGATGCTATATATTCGCATTTCCCCAAATTACTATTCAGGCTCAAAGCGCGGCGATCTATACCAACATCCATGCTCACATGTTTCACCCACTCTCTCACACACACAACAAACACACATCTATCACTCAAGCATGTGGTGTAAAGGCAGGGAGATCGCTATTAAAAGATGGAAAGGTAATTGAATGTTCATTTTTGAAATGTTGAGAGTGACTGCTTCCAATGCCATTATTGAAGGCAGGGAGGAAACCAGAGTACCGAGGAAAACCCTCTGTGGCCTTAGGAAAGAGTTAGGGAAGGGTGTGCATATGAAGTGAGGTTAAAGGTGTGAGAGAGAGAAAGAAAGGAAAAGGGAAAGAAAGAGCCAGACAGAGAGGTAGGCACAATCTGCAAATGTGATTACCAAATGTGCACACATGCATTTGTGTATAACATTTGTGTGTGGGCATGTGTGTATGTGTGTTTGTGACTGGGTGTGTATGTGAGTGAATGCATATTGCACATGCATGTTTTGAGCAAGGGTGCACTCACATGTCAACAAGTCTCAAGAATGTATCCTGGTCACCTATTCTCAAGGCCATGTCAAGGAGCGACATCTGCGAGTATTGGCAGGACCCCAAGATGTCCCTGACCCTGGGGTCATCTAGCAAAGTCATGATGTCTTCAGCAGGAAACATTAGCATAGTCTGTCGAAGTACTTGGGCCAGGAGTTTCGGACTGTGATTCTGAGTTTTATCCGTTGTGAACTGAACACTTTTGTTTCTAGATCTGCAAAGATGACAATTTTTTATTTATCGATTTCATCAAGGCCAACAACGTATTAGTGTTCTACAGATAATGTTGTATGACTATCAAAAAGGTAAACAAATTCAATAAAAATGTGTCACAGAAAACAATCTGTTAAATGAGAGTACACACAAAGGTCGCATCTGTGCAAGCATGTATTCCATGGGACGGACTGTCAATTGATAGATCACATACACAGCTTCGAAGCTTGTGTGGTGCTATCTTTAGTTGACAAATCTTCCCTTACACTTCCAAATTATGGACAACTTACCACAATCTCCATCACATTCACCACCACTACCATCACAATCACCCTCACTAACAACTGTCACCAAAAGCACCAAAGGACTACCCAATGAAAAACAATATTTGGAACATTGTAACAATTAAAACCTGGCACTGGAAGGTCTTGAATCTTTGATGCCCCTTAGAGTCTGTACCCTTTCAATGTATTTGTCCAACATGAGACACAGTAGCTCCATGTTCTTTGCTGCTGCAGCCGCACAGCCCGCTAGAAAGCTGAGAGTGACTTTCTTGGTAGAAGCACAAGCGCACTCGCCTCTCAACATTGTCTCAAACATTTCTTCATTGTCTTCCAGCGCTGCGAAGAAAAGAACAATGGGTTCTACACTGTTTGTCACCAGAAGGTCAGGAAAAAGGAAACCTTGATTACATGCCTGGCAGACACCTGAAACAAGGACTCATCATCATCATCATCATCATCATCATCATCATCATCATCACCACTATCACCACCATCATCATCATCACCACCACCATCATCATCATCGTCATGTATGTGTGCATGAGTGTGTGTGTGTGTGGCGATATAGATACACCGTTATTGATACGAATTCTTTATACTCTTAGTCTTACCTACCGCTCCCCATTAACGGCCCCATTATTTTGACGTCAAAACAGTGTTCCGTTAGGGTTAGGGCTGTGCGAGGCTTAGTGTTAGGTTAAGGGTTATGGTTAGGTTTTAGAATTAAAGTTTGGGTTAGAGTTAGCTTTAAAAAACTGACAAATAAAAAAAAAGTCAAAACAATATATGTGGCGTTACATGAAAGTCATAACAACAGTGTTTTTACATGATTGCATGTGTGTTTGTGTGTGTGCGCATTCGCATATGTGCATACATTCACGAATATGTATTTTATGTGGACATATATTTGTACAATCTGTGGCACCGGTGCTTCTGCCCCTGTCCCCCATCTCCCAAATCAAGCCATTACTGTTAGTCCTGCATTGCTGCTAAATGTTTTGATGTCATAGATCACTCACCTTTGATGGTGATTTCTTGATCAAACAATGAAGACAACTCTTCCAGTTCATTCCTGACCTCATCAAAAGGTCTCCAGGCTAATTTGCATAAGTGGACTAACCCTGAAACATAAGTCCACTCAAGTCAAGTCAAGCCAAGGAGAAGTCAAATCAAAAGAGCTAGAATTTGCAGGGTGGAGAACAACTGAATCAAGAAATCTCTGAAATCCGGCCGGGGCCCAGGGGCCAAGCCCCGGTATTCGCCCCCTGGAAGAAAATGAATTTAGGCAATTTTGAAAGTAATTTAGGGCCTCTCCTGAATTCAAAAAGCACAAAGTAAACATCAATAGAAACAACAACCAAACAAAAAAGAATGTTTTATGCACATGTCTTTCTAAAAAGTTAAGAATCTTGATTTGTACTGTAGGCCTAACAAAGTTTGAGGTCCACCACTGTTACACACAAACTCCACATTTCCAATTTTACTGGGCACACATTTGTCTATTTTTTAGCTGTAAACAGGCAAGAATTTTTATAATTTTAGAGATATTTAGGGGTACTAGTAAAAACACCACATCTTAGGTATTATTACTATATTAGTGACTAGTGTATAGATTTAAATGAAATAAAATGCAAAATGAACAGAAATAAATTCTCTTTTGATTATCTACCTTTTTATACTTCTCTTGTCATGTCTTGTTTTTTTATTACTCAATGTGTATAAAAAAAAAAAGCTTTAAAAAGTCCAAACAAGCCCCCTCCTCTTCTTCACTTTCATGCCAGTCTAAAAGATCATATGCATGCACACTATTGACACTAATTGTCTAATGTCAGTACCGATCTCTTCCTCCGACTCCAAGTCCATTTCTCTCACTTTAATGTCTAATAAATGGAAGCCTGTAAACGCCCCTTTATCAGTCGAAGAATCCAAACCATCCATTTTAGACACACACACAAGATAATTTGGAGGAAAAAAATCGAAAAAACGAATGCATTTCACAACATAATAAACCGGAAGTCAATTGCCGGAAGTCTCGCAATCTTTCAAACAACGCGAGAATATAACCACATGGTTGATAGGGACGCTTTTGGACGTTTTGCCTGTTTAGAACTTCGGCCGCTTTTGGCCGCTATGCCCAATAAAGGGTAGCCCCTCAGCTTCTCACACTCGGAACTCAATATTTTTTTCTCGGAAATGCAAATGCCTTCCGCGGAAATCAGCGGATTCGCGGAGAGTTCTCCACCCTGAATTTGGAAACCTATACTCTATTTCTTCAGAATTCTGAAGTGATAATGAATAAACACCATGTTTCTTTAGTTGCTGGAGTGTACTTATCTCAAGACAAAGATGCCACTATTATTTCCAGGATGGAGTAGGGCCAGTGATCATGAAGAGTTTATTTTAGTTACGGCATATATGAAGAGCATATTAGGACAAGAGCATTATTATTAAAACTGGATGACAATAGGAAATGAATGCTATTATGAAAATTGGCATTAAAAAACAATTTCGTTACCATCCCTAACGGCATCATCACCACCATCATTATCATCATCATCATCATCATCATCATCATCATAGACTCCTTACTTTGACGTTTCAGAAGGTCAGCCTCCTCAGCATCTCCACTCATGGGCATTTTAGAAGACAATGACGCTTTATTACCATCTAAATAATGCAACAATGGCATGTCTAATCTGTGCATGACATGTATGCCTGAGACAGCAACATTCTGAAGTTGGTCCAAATCAGTTGAATTCTCCATACACCTTGATGAGGCAGATGTGGTCACCTCCTCCTTCATTGATGTGGACAGACAATTTCCTGCCCCGTCCTCTTGTTTGGTAGGCTTGAAACACTCTTCCGAATCCTGAAGATCTTGAGCCAACTTCGCTCCATAGCTTTTCAAGGTGCGTGCCATCCTTTTCCGTAGCAGAATCCTTTGCGTTGTCTGCCAGTGCAGGTTGTGAAGGTTGCTTTGCCCTTGCCAAGCACCGCTGAACTCCTTAGGGTACATATCTGCATATGAAAGTACATAAGAAGATAGCTGGCACTCTTACTGGTATAAATATCTACCGTCTACTGCTCTGCAAAGTTAAGGATAAACGAAAGTACATTCTATATTCTGGCAGTCTTAATCAGTAGACATTAAAACAGACATTAAAACTGTCGACTCAGCATCAGTTACATACATACACATAAGCACACAAACTCACACAAAATAATATAAATAAAACAACCCAATCCACCTGTCTGGATAATAATAAAATAAAACATTGTCAAAACATGACCTGCTAATACATCAAATGTACAAGAAGAAGGTAGATTGATTTTTAAACCGAACAACTGCAATGAAGTACTTCATTAAGTATCAACTAAAACTGAACCATTTTTCTCACCGTAATAACAGACATCATAAACATACTGCAGTGCTGTCATTTTTTGCGTGTCAACAGCGTTGATGCAAGCCCTAGTTGACCGTGACAGCAGCGGTTGCAACAGCTTTTCGTTTCCATAGCAACATGCTATCATCAGGGCAGTCTTGTGGCTGTGGGCACCCTGTGTCCCAGCAAAGGCGACAGCAAGTGGACTCAAATCCACAGCCCCTGATGAAAAATGGATCATCATAAATGAATCTATGGAACTTGCAAGTGTCTTGTATCATACATATGCAGAAAAATATTTGGAATTTGAACCAACAAAAAAATCTGTATGAGTTGTCCTAGTTCGTTACTCTTGTTTTTATAAAATTTTGGAAGAAAAAGAGTTTCTTCCCTTGAAGAGGGTCAGAACAATGAAAGAAGTAATGACTTGGAGTGAGGGGGCAAAGGCCTGAAGAAGATGGCAGAGTGATGATTCCTGTGACCATCCATGAAAACTGAAGGTCACTATGGATAATTAATTAATACAACAGCAAGTCTGCAGTCTTCTCACAGACATAATGTTGTTGCCCAGAAATAATACTGCTGTAACTCTTCGAAGTCTTTTATTTTAACGTTGATATATATTATAATATAGTGCTTTCCCAACTCATGAGCTGCTCAAGGTGCTTGGGAAAAGCATATTCAAAGCATCCAGTATTATAAGAAAGCAGAAAAAAAACAGAGATAAAAAAATAAAAGAAAAAAGAAAACAAGATGTCAAACCATTCAAATGTATTTCCAAACACTCACACACTTAGCCGAAAAAGAAGCATTTTCAAAAGTGCTCATTTACTTGGTGGTGTTGTGACTTGGCTTTATCCTAACGAAGCAAAAGGAAAGGATAGAAGGACAGGACATTATCAGACCTACCTGCAAGCAAAAAATTATCCAAATCGGTTAAGCCAAATTTTAGATACCGAGCAAAACATGTGTATAGAAGATGGTGAAGTACAATGACTTTGACCTCTGAAAAAGTACAACTTTATATAAATGATCTATCAGGCTTAGCAATAGTTCACCTTCAAGTATCTGCAAAGTAAAAATGATGAACTACAGTTCAGTTATACTAAAGATAAGGCTACCAGTGTATTTTAAACAAAAAAAAAATGGCAATCACTGAATCAGAGTGACTGTCTGACCGACAACCAGATTGCTAGTGAAGGATGGCTCATTATTTGAAGTGGCTATATACCAAAACTCAGCAAAACTATTTCAGCGATTTTTGAGACGTGTTTAGCAAGACGTGTTTGGCAACAAAGACTCCAGTAAGCTTGACCTTTTGTGGTAGAGCAAATTTGATGGCATGAGAGGCAGGCCACTAACCTAGATAATGGTACAATAAAGTTTGGTCAAAATATGTTCACTGGTTCTTGAGATATGGCTCCAACAAACCAATGGACCAACATTTGTCTCATTCTGATTCCCCTCGACTATTTCAAAGAATTTCCAGATAAGTCTTGAAATACAAAAATGAAGAAGAGAGAAAGAAAGAAAAAAAGAGAGAACTAGCTAACCTTCTGCTACTTCAGTTGTTGTGCTTAGGGCTGTGAACACTGAGATGACATCCTCAGTACAAGGCTGCACCTTCAGAATCTCCACTATCAATTCCACATCCACCAACTTAGCATGCTGCATGTACTTGGTAATAGAAGATATGAGAATGTCCCGCCTTTTCAGGCAACTGCTTGAGGTGTGTCTACAAAGTGCAATCAGTTCTTCAGCTGTCCTTGGCTTCCACTCATGAGGTTGAAGACTGGAGTCAGGGCTGGCAATAAGTAATGTTGACTCAGAGTCCTGTGATAAAGACAACTCCACTTCAGTATTATGTGGCGATGACTGCAACAATAAATCTGGCCTGTTGTCTTGCATTTCACTAAACAGGGCATTCAAAGGTTCAAGCATCCCTTCATCGCTGCCATCACAATTCTTGCCCTCATTGCCTTCTTCATCACTACTCCTTTCAAACAGTGTGCAAAAATATTCAGCTCGCTCATCACAGTTAATGGCATTATCATCATAGTTGACACTTTCATTACCGATCTTAGTCTTGCTATCATCCATCAATCTAACTTCTGGTACTAAGCTTTCTGAACATGCCTCTGATGCTGCACAGCAATTCTCAAACATTACACCAGTTTTGCATTCAGTTTTTCCAATTGATGTCAGGGTAGCGTTGACTTTGTTGCAAGGCAGATTGCCCATATCTTCTTTAGGTTTTGAAATCTCAAGGTTTCCTTGCCTCTCATTTGCATCAGAATATTCTGATGATAAATTGCATTTCATGGGTCCTGGCTCCTGTGGTACACAGACATCACTGCATGCACCAGAACAATCTTGCTGATCACTGTCACATTTCTCTGATTCTAGGGAATTGGGCGATTGTTCTTTACACTTGCCACTGATAGTAGCTTTTTCGCGATCTCCTGAGCTGCTATGAAGGTCAGATATCTGCAGTTCTGAAGAATATTTTACTTGAAAATTGTGTAGTTCAGTGGATGAACTCTCTCCCTCTCCTTCTACACTTCTGCCTATGGAAAAGCTATTTTGACTTTCCTCTGTGCTTCCATGCACAACAGGTTTTCTTGGTTCCGAACAGCCTTGCATGTGACTGGTACAAACCTTGTCACGAAGCGGACTATTTGAACTACTCTGCTCTATAGCCTTGTGCTGTAGTGGACATGCTTCCTGTGGAAGGCGTGTGTGTTCAAAAAGAGATGGGAGAATGAACAAGACTTCAACATGTCCAAGGTACGCAGCAACATCAAACAACCACACCCTGCACACAGGAAAGATGGATGGACAATTTGACAGCTAGTCAGTAATATAATACTGCTAATTCAAATTAGGCCTAGTCAGCAGCCAGCAGAACCTGTCTACGCAGCAGACATCAACGTCTTTGCTTGCAAAAGCCATGCCACAAAAGAGAAAATGTAATACAAAATATTACTCAGGGTGACAAAATCGCTCAGTTGGTATGAGTCAAACTCATGTTTCAGACCTAGGACATTCTCAGATTATGATCCAAGGTACCTCAAAACATTAAACCTGGCTGCAAATTATATTAGCTATATCTTACAGCTCAATGCATAATTATGGTTGCATGTGAACACATTATCCTGGTTGGCGCTGTGCTCATACTGAGTTAGCTTTTGCTGAGAAAATTACCCAAATTTCTAAAAGTGTGGGTCACAATTAAGTGTGTCTCCCCCCCAAAAAAAATTTTCTTAATAAAATAAAATAAAATAACATACAGAAAAATGAACACGTACTGGGTAATGACAAAGGATTGTCCGACATAATGTACAGTTGTGCAGTCTGCACTGCAGCCTTTTCCTGTTGAGATGAATTGCAGAATATTGTCTAACCATCTTTCTTCTTTCTGTCCCTGTTTCTCTCTGCAAGCTCTGCAGGACTCTGCACAGAGAAAGAACAAATATAAATATAGAATTTACGAATTTAGGCACATATGCAGAGATAAATATTTCCAAAGGGATGCAGGGATCCAGTCTAGCCAAAATAATGACAACAGCACCAACGATATTAAAGTCTGCCTATTGTATCATGCTGATTTCAATGTCAACAACAAATAAATAACAAGGGCAACAATTCAATCAGCCATCATGTTGATGATTTTGTGAGGAACACACAAAGTGCGAACTTGGACAGCCTTCAGTGCTGTAAAAAACAACATTGTGGTATTAAATTTGATGGGAATGCAAATAACTTATAAAGCTTCAGCATGCACTTAGGTCAACACAAGCAAGAAGAGGTAATAGGCAAAAAAAAAGAAGGGAAAGATGGTCACACTCCCACCCTCACTTCTCTCCTGTAAAGAAGAAAAAGCAAGGGGAAAATCATTATCAATCATAAAATAAAATTCATAATGCTAATCTTAATGGGAGAACACTCATAGTTGTCCATCATCATCATCAACAACAACAATAAGTCAACAATAACAAAATCAACTTGCTGATTCTGATGGGCTCTCGTAAGTCTACCCCAGCCTCAGGACAGTCCTTCATCAAGATTTGCATACAGTCCTCTGGTTTTGTCAGCATCGCCTTCACAATCTGTGTCTGCTTCATTGTTTGCTCTTCTGTTGGTGAAGAATGTATACATTTAGCATTAGATTGAGAATAACTGTTTATTTATTTATGTATTTATTATATGAATTTATTTATTGGCTTATACATTCCTATCCTATTCTATCCTCGTAACTCGAAAGTTGTTGGGAAACCCCAGATGATCGTTTAACCAGTGTACTTTCTCTGTCCTCAGCAACCCTCATGGCTTTGCTCAGTGTCAAGCCAGTCCATTCTCGAATGTTGTCCTCCCACTGTTTTTTCTGTCTCCCTCTTCTTCTGCCTCCTTTCTCCGTGCCTTGCAGGATGGTCTTTGCAAGGCCTGATGCTCTGGTGATGTGGCCATACCATCGGAGTTTACGTTTCTTTGCCAATGTGAGCAGGTCAACGTGTTGTCCAATGGCTTATGTGATCGTCTGTCGGATTTCATTGTTGGTGATGTGCTTGGTATAACTATAAGAAATGACCCATAAGTCTTCTGTAGCACCCCATCTCCATGCTTTGTATTTTTCGCTGTAGGTCTGCTGTGGGAGTCCATGTTTCGCAAGCATATAACAAGAAGATGGATATGACAAGGGAGAGCAGCAGTCTTATCTTGGAATGTAGATTGATGGTCCTGTCTTTCCAAATGGGCTATAACCTTGTCAGGGCAGCAGTTGTTTGTGCGATCCTGGAGAGGACTTCCTGTCAGGACCCATTGTATGATAAAACGGCTCCTAAATATTTTTGAGGGACTGACCTTGTCCGTGTTGATGCCATTGGTGTTGTCGGTCATCATTTTGGTCTTCTCTGCACTTATTTTCATTCCAAAGCCTCTGTACCAGCTGTTCAAGTTCTTGTTCCTCTCCAGCCAATCCATCAATGTCATCCGCAAAACGGAGGTTGGAGATTGCTCTACCCTCTATGCTGACTGTGACTTCATGATCTGCAAGGGCATCTGACAGGATGCGCTTCAGGAAAATGTTGAAGAGTGTTGGAGAGATTAGGCATCCTTGACACACACCGATTGTTGTTCAGAACCAGTTCCAGATGGCGCTGCTGTGGAGGACTGCACTGGTAGCCTTGTCATACAGGCTTTTGATGACTTCAATAATGTTAGGGCTGGTGTTGGACACTCTCATGCCGTCATGGTTGCCCACAGAGCTGCATGCCAGCCTCGGTCAAACGCTTTCTTGAAGTCTACAAACACATGATATAGATGCTGTTGGTGCTGTAGGTATTTATCGCAGATTATTATTATTTATTATTTTATTATTATTATTATTATTATTATTATTATTATTATTATTATTATTATTACTTATAAATTTAATTACTTGATAATTTATTTAGTAAATAACATACCACCATATTTACTAATTTTATACATTATTTTATCCCTTTTATATAGCGCTTTTCCATCTTAAGAGCTGCTCAAGGTGCTGGCTGATACAGGATCTAACTCAAGCCGCTCGAGGCACCCATTTGCAACCTTTGATGTTTGAACGCATAGTCTGACGCCCAGACGACTGAGCACAATCCTGAGCGATGGTAGATGGGGAGAAGGTACCTAGTGCATGGTGGGTGTACTTGTGTAGCCAACACTCACCCATCTAGGACATGAGCATCAGGATCTTTAAAGTCTGTGTGATAGAAAGCGTGCATGCACAGACTAGACCTCGGTTTATACTCTTATCCGGAGGAGTATATATACTTAGTATGTCAGCTGGTGTGTGCATGCATGAATGTGTGTCTGTGTGTGTTTGTATATGAATTAAATTGTGATCATTACATGGCCCTTATATTAATATAGCTCTATGTTATGATCAATAATCTCTTCAAATAATCATCCATGATTGTTAATGGTAATTAAAATCTTTTAATTAATAATCATCAGCTTGCATTGTATAATAATCATCAATATTGCAATGAACTGCACGGTTCATTGTCATTCAAACACTGAAACAGCTAACACGCACTACCATAGAAACACTGTCAGCGAACTACTACTCTTGAACATCCAGGCAGAGACACAATTAGCTAGAGTGCCACCATCTATAACACAGTACGTAACGACATAAGTACACAGACAGGCCAGTTTAAAAAAAAAACTGTAATAATAATAATAATAATAATAATAATAATAATAATAATAATAATAATAATAATAATAATAATAATAAAAGGGCTGTCAAAAGTCGTACAGAAGTCTTAGTTCAACTTACCATCCGCCATACTTTTAATTTCTTTGACTTTTGAATCTGGTGGGACACAGTGTGGTAAACTTAATTAAATGGCTGACAAGGGACACTTTTTGTTACAATAGTACTTTCTCGATTGTTTCCAATTTTGGCGATACCGAATTTAAAAAAACTGACCTTAGACTAAATCTACTCGAAACCCAGCGAAGGTTACTTTTTGTGCGATCTCTAGCTACAGCAAAATAGACGGCTCGCATATTAATAATCTACAATCACTCGATTCCTAAACGTAAGCCTTCTCGAATAGCGCGTACACACACAGGCTGTGAAGTCTCATCTTTCGTAGGCCTCAATTACATACTTTACATACATATTGTCTTGTTTGTAATTGAGGCCTACGCAATGACGAAAGAAGAGACTTCGCAGCCTGTGGTACAGTTTGCTCTCTTTTTGTTGAAACTGACGGATGTCTTCCTACGAAATTGTGCACCGGTGTTTGATAAATATTGCTTCCCTAAAGGTTGTACTTAGTGCTCACGTTTAAAGTTTCTTCTGGATTATATCTTGGAAAAAATAACTGTCCTTATATTATTGCCAATTCTTTTGTAATAGAAGTATTTGAAATATATTTGCAACTGTATATGAGCTAGGCTTATTATGATTTTAGAAGAAATTTTAAGCCTAGGATCACATATCCCTCAGCCAAGCATTCTACGTCATTAAGCGTTATGGTAACGACCTTCGAACCGTGTGTGATATGTTTTAAATAGATTGGAACGGGCACCCGAATGTAACACTAATTATTTCTATAATACATAATAATTATGTTCAGCGCACTATAAATAACCAAAGATATAACAAAGAGTGTATGAACAATAAATTCATACACTCTTTGATATAAGTTATAACACTGTGACCTTAATAAAGAACATTATATAAGTATGTCATATACCTGAAAAATTACATTCATTGTGTGTTTCAATACAGCCCGAGGTGGTTGTTCTTATCAAAGCATGCAAATACATATAATTAATTCACACATAAAATAAATATATAAAAAAGCAAATAATTAAAATGAAATAATTAATTATAACAAATATTGTCAGATTATATCTCTCATTCGGTAATGGTTTTACTACGATCTCGAGACTGTAAGCACATGCAACTGCACCACACATGTACACATGTAAATCATGTGGACTTGCTCATTTTACACGCCCATTTTGCAAATACCATGCAGAATTAAAAGTGCAATACCTTAGGTGCAGAGAACATATATAACAGGGCCGGACCCAGGGAGGAGAGGGGGGGGGGGAAAGAGGTTACCTGGGTTCCGGAGACCCCCACCCCCCACCCCCCTCCAAACTGAAAAAAAGAATCTTTTTAATGCAAAGAGTTTTATTATTTTTTTTAATTGTTTTTAAAACATTGCAGTTTTTAGTCACTTTTGGTCCAAGGTAAAAAGAGTTATTTATAGAAAATTCAACGGAAATCCATTTCAAGGGATCGATCCGTTGAATCGTCCAAAGCGTTTTCCCGTTGAAACGACCAAGTAACCCAACCCCTAAGCCTAAATTAGTAAATGAAGCCATATTTTCTTGTTCTCGCCGCAAGCCTCTTCCAGCACCTTCACCTTGATACTGCCTTAATCCCCCAAAAACGACTTTTTAGAAATATTAATTAATATGCTAAGTTGATAATTATGAACACAGCGTTCGTTGCCTGGTTTGGTGAAGTCAGAAAACTGGCAAATGCTTTGACAACTGATGTTATTGTTCCTCGTCAAGCATCCCGAAAGACTCTCCGTGAAAACCAACCTGCGGCCCCTCCAGAAAAATATTTCAAGATTAGCATTGCCATTCCTTTCTAGGAACACCTGTCAACCGAATTGGACTCGAAGCTCAAAAATGCTGACCTAGCAGTTGATGGTCTCTGTCTAGTGCCAAGCACTTTAATAGACAACAAGGATGGTTTCATGCAGGTTCCAGAAGGGGTGAAGACACTGGCAATGTTGTGGGAGTCTGACCTACCAGACAACGCTACCCTTGATGCAGAATACCAACGGTGGGTTTGCAAATGGCGAAGTGCTGCTGAGAATGCGACAGCTATCATCCCATCCACGGCATCAGAAGCACTGAAACATTGTGACAGGGATTTATCAGTACAACTTATGTTAATCTGATGAATAAAATTTGATACAACAACAAAAACAACAACGACAGGGATTGTTATCCCAACCTGTTCATGCTAAAGAACCTTTGCACCCTGCCTGTCACTACTGCCGAGTGTGAGCGTTCAAACAGTCAGTTGCGCAGCCTGAAAAACTACCTGCGCTCTACAATGGGGCAACAGAAACTCAATGGACTTGCTTTACTGAAAGTGCACAGGGATGTTGATATTGACTTCAAAGAGGCAGTGAACTGTTTTGCCAGAAGATACAATTCACAAATGGTACTAATGCCGAGAAACCTAGTGCAGCAAGACTGAAAGTGAAAGCAGGGCGGTGATGTTCATAAACTACAAGGTAAAGCTTTATACCGTTAACGATCACCAAAAAGTAGTGAATAATAATAGTATACAAAACATCCTATCCTATCCTGTCCCGTAACCCGGAGGTCGTAGGGGCACCACAGATGATCGTTTAACCAGCATACTCCATCTTTCTCTGTCCTCAGCAACCCTGATGGCTTCGCTCAGTGCCAAACCAGTCCATTCTCGAATGCTGAAGATGGAGATGACAAGGGACCCCCGGACCCCCCACCCCACCCCCCTAGAACGCTCGGTGCTTAGCGCCTTCGCTGAATCTGTAACCCCCCTTACCCCCCTCCTCGACTTTTCCCAGGTCCGGCCCCTTCCCCCCCCCCCCCCCTCGACTTTTCCCAGGTCCGGCCCTGATATAATGCCGCAGTGCAAAACAGTTTGGGGAAAGCATCAAGCTCCATGCGCTTGACAGACCTAATAATTAATTTTACCCACAATTAAGGCAATATCCTATCCTATCCTATCCCGTAACTCAGTCGTTGGGTCACCACAGATGATCGTTTAACCAGCTAGCGTTCTCCATCTGTCTCTGTTCTCAGCAACCCTCATGACTTCATTCAGTGTCAAACCAATCCATTCTCGAATGTTGTCCTCCCACCTCTTTTTCTGTCTCCCTCTTCTTCTGCCTCCTTGCACTGTGCCTTGCAGGATGGTTTTTGCAAGGCCTGATGATCTGGTGACGTGGCCACGTAAGGCAATAAAATCACACAAAACTAAACCTGTATAGATTGCACGCACGCACACACGCACACATGCACACACACACTCGCATGCACACACACATGCACACGCACACATATGCAGACACACACACACACTCGCATGCACACAAACACACAAAAACTCGCATGCACACACACACACACACACACGCGCACATGCATGCACACTCTCTCTCACACACAGACATGTACACACACAGACACACATACATGCACACACTCCACGTATGAGAGAGAAAGAGAGAGAGTAGATTGGGAGAGAGACAGAGCGAGGGATAGAGATAGACGCACACACATGCACACACTCCACGTAATATTTACAATTCCGCATGCAGATCGATTTGAGACAGCTATAGGACCTATGTACAGAGAGAGAGAGAGAGAGAGAGAGAGAGAGAGAGAGAGAGAGAGAGAGAGAGAGAGAGAGAGAGAGAGAGAGAGAGGGAGAGAGAGAGAGAGAGAGAGAGAGAGACAGACAGACAGACAGACAGACAGACAGACAGACAGACAGACAGAGAATCCCGTTGATGTGTTCCGTTGATGAGTCCCGCCTATACGACATCACCATTGCACAGATTTTAATCTGAAGCCTAATATTCTAGTGCAGTCGTTCCTGGTATCTGGACTGAAATATCCTCTACATTCATGACGAAACAAGAAGTACCTATATAAGGACACTTAACTAAGAGAGAGAGAGAGAGAGAGAGAGAGAGAGAGAGAGAGAGAGAGACAGAGACAGACAGAGACAGACAGACAGAGAGAGAGAGGGAGAGAGAGAGAGAGAGAGAGAGAGAGAGAGAGAGAGAGAGAGAGACAGAGAGAGAGATTTCTATTCCAATGGTAAATTAACATATGGCCTGTGACATATGGCCTGTGAAGCAGGTACTCGATGGTTTCTGAGAAAAGCCATTTTGAGGCAATTTTTCCCTTTAAGCTTACACGTAATTTGAATCGTGCTTTATTACTGTTCCATCAGTTTCCATTCACGATTTAGAGCACAAAGAATGACCTTGATGAAGACAAGACAAGACAATTATGAATGAGAGAGCAGGAATTTGTCTTGTAAGCCTATGTATGTGTACCGTTTTATAAAAATCTCGACAGAGTACAGGCTATACAATTTTGTATGATGAGGTGTCTATTATTCACAAGCATGACCCTAGACATAAATTTTGTAAATTAAATCCAGAGTGGTGTGTCCTTTATACACCATTTAAGCTATCCTATCCTATCCTATCCCGTAACCCGGAGGTCGTAGGGGCACCACAGATGATCGTTTAACCAGCATACTCCATCTTTCTCTGTCCTCAGCAGCCCTGATGGCTTCGTTCAGTGTCAAACCAGTCCATTCTCGAATGATGTCTTCCCACCTCTTTTTCGGTCTCCCTCTTCTTCTATTTCCTTGCACTGTGCCTTGCAGAATAGTCTTTGCAAGGCCGGATGATCTGGTGACGTGGCCATACCATCGGAGTTTCCGTTTTTTCACCACCATTTAAGCTGCATTGTTTTAAACCAAAACAACTTAGAAAAAAACTGCTTCTGCAAATAATTAATTTAGTTTTAAGTACTTTTTTTTTTAAATAAACAAGATAGCAGAGTTGGACAAGGCCTATGGAGGAAGAAGAGAGCAAGAGGAAGTACAGAAGGAGAGAGAGGAGGAGGAGGAGTAAGAGAATATTAAGCAGTTTCTCTTTCCTCCGTCTCTATCTCTCTTTCTCTGTTTCTCTTTCTTTGTTTCTCTCTCTATTTGTGATATTTGGCTAAATGCTATATAAACATAGGTATAGGAATAGATAGGTAAGGCTGCTGCGCTCGCTTGTCATCTCCATCTTCCTATACGTTTGCGAAACATGGACCCTCAGATGAGGTGCTACAGAAGACTTCTGGGCATATCTTATACCAAGCACATCGCCAACAAAGAAAAACGACAGACCATCACACAAGCCATTGGACAACACGATGACATGCTCACAGTGGTGAAGAAATGGAAACTCCGATGGTATGGCCACGTCACCAGATCATCAGGCCTTGCAAAGACCATCCTGCAAGGCTTGGTACAAGGAGACAGAAGAAAAGGGAGACAAAAAAAGAGATGGGAGGACAACGTTCGAGAATGGACTGGTTTGACACTGAGCGAAGCCATGAGGGTTGCTGAGGACAGAGAAAGATGGAGTGCGCTGGTTAAACGATCATCTGTGGAGCCCTTACGACCTTCGGGTTACGGGATAGGATAGAACAGGATATATAAAAAAGCAAAACATTGTAGATGCAGCTTTTCTTGAATTTAGAAAAGATCTTGTCCTAGTCAGCCATAATATAATAATTAACAAGCAATACAATTCTGTTTTCAAAATTCTGTTGTCAAAATTCTGTTTTCAAAATTCTGTTGTCAAAATTCTGTTGTCAAAATTCTGTTGTCAAAATTCTGTTTTCAAAATTCTGTAACTGTTTTATTTATAAATCATATTTATCAAACAGGAACCAATCATGCAGTATATAAGCTTATAGACTTCACTATTGGTTCACTTTCGTTTACTGAGGATGTAACTTGTGGAGTTCCTCAAGGATCTATTCTTGGCCGTGTTCTTTTCTGTATATGTATCAATGATTATTCCGTTTTTCTCAAACAAAATGATGTTAACCTTGACCTATTTGCTACTTATTCATCAGGTACAATAAAGTCTTTAGAACCATAAATCAAATTGATAACTGCATGGTGTAAAATTAATAGAATGAATCCTAATACACAGGCGGCGGAAGCGGGGGGGGGGGCAAGGGGGGCACTGGCCCCCTCTAGAAAAATATTGGGGGGGGGGGCAAACCTATACATTTGCCCCCCCCCTCCCCGAATATTCAGCCCCTCAAAAAACATTATTTGAAGGTTCAAACCAATATATTCCCCCTTTCTCTGGACTGATGCAAGTTAACAATATCTGTGCTGAGAACATTTTCAAAGCACTGAAGGATTGCTTGATCAGACTTGACTCGTCTTGCCAGTGCAAAACTGTAGGGGCCAGGCCTACGACGGGGCGAGTAATTTTCAGGGTCATGTGTCAGGAGTTGCAAAAAGATTCAAAGATGAGATCCTTGCTGTGACTGAAAGTTGGCGACAGTTCTTCAAAGAAAACAAACGACTTGTGATGATGCAGTAAATGCTGCTGACATTTGTCTGAGAACACTGGAAAGCATGCGGCATGAAGATTGTTATGAGACATTTTTTGCTGACATCACAACGAAAGCTGCAAATTTGTGTGATGAGCCCTGCGTTCCTACACAGAAGCAGCCTCCACGAAGACTGGACGATGGCTCACAGGGTGCAGACAGCAATACTGTGAGGCCATTGACAACATCAAAGAACATTTAAAGAGCCGGTTTGATCAAATAGCTCTCGACTTACCAAGGAAAATTTAAGTTCTTCTAAGTGATGGGTTCGAGCCCTGGCCAGGCCATTGTGTTGTGTCCCTGGGAAAGACACTTTACTCCTGTTTTCCTACTCCTTCGGATGAGAGTATAAACCGAGGTCTAGTCTGTGTCGCATACATTCCATCATAACGGACTTTAAAGATCCTGACGCTCATGTCCTAGACGGGTGAGTGCCGGTGACAAGAAAACACCCAGCATGCACCTAGGTCCTTCTCCCCCATCCCTGGCTGCCCAGGATTGTGCTCAGTTGTCCGTGCGTCAGACCATGCGCCCAAAGGCTGCGGGTGGGCGTCTCGGGCGGCTTGAGTTAGATCCTGTATCGGCCAGCGCCTTGAGCAGCTCTTGAGCTGGAAAAGCGCTATATAAGAACGATTAAATAAAAAAAAAAATAAAAATGATGGAGCAGCAGGGAAGAGACCAAAAATTCCTCAAGAAATCAAAGATATATATTCCGCTAAAATCGACTTGGACAGACTCAAAACTCAGCTAGAATCCTCCCACATGCACTGGGTGACACCAGGAGGCGGCTAACTCTAGGATCACCATATTCCAAGCACTGCCGGATGAACTGAAAGCTTCTGACACTGTGCGACGGATGCTGAGTGAAATGGATAAACTTCTCAGACTGTACTTCACCATCCCAACCACAATAGGCAACGGCTGAACGCAGTTTTTCAGCCCTAAAGCGGGTAAAAACATACCTTCGGGCAACGATGACGCAGGAGCGTCTAAATAAATGTCTTATAATGCATGTGTTCAAAGACAAAGTAGATCAACTAGACCTAGCGCAAACTGCTTACGAATTTATCAATACAAATGAACGCCATAAGGCATAATTTGGAAAATTAACGGTGTAATTTCCCATGCCAAATGACATGCATGACTGCTGTTTTTGTTACTGTGATGGATCAACATTGTCAGGTCAGTTTCTCTCCATTTCTCTCTAAACTCCCCCCCCTCTCTCTCTCTCTTATATGCATAGTTGTAGAAATATATGATATAACTTTTTTTCTCTCTCACATAGTGTCTATGAAAATAGTTCAAATTATTTGGAGTAAATGTCCAGGGCCGGACCCAGAAGGGTGGGGGGAGGAGGGGGGGGGGGTACCTGGGTTCTGGAACCCCCCCTCCAAATTATAAAAAATTGAATTTTTTTTAATGCAAAGAGTTTCAATTTTTTAAAAATTGTTTTTAAAACATTGCAGTTTTTAGTCACTTTTGGTCCAACGTACAAAGAGTTACTTATAGTCAATTCAACGGAAATCCATTTCAAGGGATCCGTTGAAACGTCCAAAGCGTTTTCCCGTTGAAACGACCAAGTAACCCAACCCCTAAGCCTAAATTAGTAAATGCAGACATATTTTCTTGTTCTGGCCGCAAGCCTCTTCCAGCACCTTCACCTTGATACTGCCCTAATCCACCAAAAACGACTTTTTAGAAATATTAATTAAGATGTTAAGTTGATAATTATGACAATTCGTTGTAACGAACATCCATTGAAACGACCATCGCTGAATCGTCCAAAAACATCGTTGAAATGGAAACCATTGACAGTGAAGCTGCAGAAAAGGACAAAAGATGTTGTCGATGCCTACAGGGAAATCAAAGAAGTCAGTAACTGCATGCATGTCTTCTATTAGAAGAGATGTCGACACAGCGTTCGTTGCCTGGTTTGGTGAAGTCAGCAAAATGGCAAATGCTTTGACAACTGGTGTTATTGTTCCTCGTCAACATCCCGACAGACTCTCCGTGACAACCAACCTGCGGCCACTCCAGAAGAATATTTCAAGATTTGCATTGCCATTCCTTTCTTGGAACACCTGTCAACCGAATTGGACTCGAGGTTAAAAAATGCTGGCCTAGCAGTTGATGGTCTCTGTCTGGTGCCAAGCACTTTAATAGACAACCAGGATGGTTTCATGCAGGTTCCAGAAGGGGTGAAGACTTTGGCAATGTTGTGGGAGTCTGACCTACCTAAAAAAAACTACCTGCGCTCTACAATGGGGCACAGAGACTCAATGGACTTGCTCTAATGAAAGTGCACAGGGATGTTGATATTGACTTCAAAGAGGCAGTGAACTGTTTTGCCAGAAGATACAATTCACAAATGGTACTAATGCCGAGAAACCTAGTGCAGCAAGACTGAATTAAATGAAAGCAGGGCGGTGATGTTCATAAACTACAAGGTAAAGCTTTATACCGTTAATGATCAACAAAAAGTAGTGAATAATAATAGTATACAAAACATCTCTGCTGATAAATAAATGTTTGTGTGTGTGTGTTAGTTTCTTTAAGGGAGGGGCAGAGGATAATTTTTGTACCCCAGAGTTTGTCAGTCCAATTGTTCAAAAAGCTCAAAGTCCCAGACCATCACAAATGGCTTTTTCAAGGTTCAGATTGCACCATTTTGCATCCTTGAAGAAAAAAAATTTCCGGGGGAGCATGCCCCCGGACCCCTCTAGAAGGCTCGGCGCTTCGCGCCTTCGCTAAATCTGTCCCCCCCCCCCCCCCCCCCCCCCAATCCCGAACAGCTTCCGCCGCCTGTGTAATAAAAGCGAAAGGTATGCTTTTCACTACAAGACAAAAACATCAAAGTAAATATTAAGATCTAAATCTAAACCTATAGGGCTATATAATACGGAACAAGCTCTTGATAATAAATAACTAGGCATAATCATCGATGATGATTTAGACTGCCGGTCATATATTACCCGCACCTGTGTGTGTGTGGGGGGGGGTGGGGGGGTACGTTTGGGTGTGTGTGTGTGTGTGTGTGTGTGTGTGTGTGTGTGTGTGTGCGCGGTTGGCTAGGTAGAAACGCCGTTATTCTGACATACACTAGAACCTCTGCGTACTTTCTTTTGACGGATCCCGTTAATTTGACGTCAAAGCAGTGTTTCGTTAGGGTTAGAGCTGTGTTAGGCTTAGGGTTAGGTCAAGCCGGTTAGGGTTATGGTTAGGGTTAGGGTTCGAGTTAGGGTTAGGGTTAGGGATAGCTTAAAAAAATGGACAAATTTGTAAAAATGTCAAAGTAACGTATGAAGAGTTTCATGAAAGTCATTACAACGGCGTTTTTACACGGTTGTGTTTGTGTGTGTGTTTGGTTTGTGTGGTTTCCAATTTAATGTTAAAGGTTAGGTCTGCACTGAGTAGATTCGTTTAAAGAACAGATTAGAAAATAAGACGTTTCATTTAGTCTAAAATCTTAATCCGTAATTAATTTCTTTTTTTTTTCTTTTCTTTTTTTTTGTTTCTGATTTTTTTTAAAGAAAAGTCTCTCGGTCTTTTTTTTTTTGTCTCTGTCTCTGTCTCTGTCTCTCTCTCTGTCTCTGTCTCTGTCTCTGTCTCTCTCTCTCTCTCTCTCTCTCTCTCTCTCTCTCTCTCTCTCTCTCGCCTACTGGACCGGCAAAGCTATTCTGGTGCGTTTCCAGTCTCTGAAACAGCGCACAATGGTGCTAACATAGGCCAAGCAACTGGGGGTGAACGATAGAATCTCTATCAGAGAGGATCTCCCCAAGGCAGTTAACAACAGACGTAAAGGACTTGTACACATGTACAGACAACTCCGTAAGGACGGCAAGAGGGCGACGCCCAAGGCAGACAAACTACACACTGATGAAAGGGTCTTCACATACGACGAGGAGCGACAGGAAATCGTCACACTGGACACGCCTGGACGTCTGAACAGGAAGCAAGGTATGCCTGGCGTTGGGGGCAATTGTGACGTAGCTGCCGGTGCCGCCATCAACAACACCAACAATGTTGGTAAGCAGAGGGACGACCGGAGAACGGAAGTGACAGGCGAAGCGGATAGTAACGGCACTGGCGGCGGCGTCCTACGGCCCTCGGCGTCTGGTGATCAGAGATCTACAACCTGGAACGACGTCTCATTGTCATCAACGCAGCTGAAGTCGGCATCTTCCAGAGATCGTCATCACCCGGATCAACACGAACCCAGCAGTCACATCAACATGTATTCACACACACAGCACACACACACAAAT
>CM072512.1:90588599-90641099 GCA_036898135.1 Oncomelania hupensis
AAACCTATATGCTCTGAAATGCCAAAACATGGTTGAATGAACCTCTTTAAATACGGTCAGCCAATGAAAATCATTTACTATTTAGGCACTACAAACCTCTCCATCCTTAACCCCTCCTTATTCCTTCCGCTGTGTGCACGGCCTGTATATCCTGGAAAGATGTTAAATCCTGTTATGCGTTGGATTGTCAATATTATTGTTGATGTTTTGTGGACTGTAATTATGCTTCGGTATAAAAATCGGCCCACGTGTAAAGCGTGGGATGATGAAATCAAACATAGCCTATAAATTTAATCGGTTTAAGCGTATTATTATTGTAGTTTCAACAACCGGGTTACAAAATAAATAGTTATGCTACACGCACTAATTAATATTAGAAAGAGGGTGTGGAAAAGGGTCAGGTTGTGGTTGAAAGACATCAATCATAATTAGATGTTGTTGTTTTTTTTACATTTCATCGCCCTCTTCCTTTTCCCTCTCCCCCCCCCCCATTCCCTCCCTCCTCCCCCCACCCCTCTCTCTCTCTCTCTCTCTCTCTCTCTCTCTCTCTCTCTCTCTTTGTGGCCACATCAACTTTCTCATTTGTTCTGTTGTTTTCGATATTTCTTCTGCGGTTTGTTTGTTTTGAATATGACTCACATGATCATATTACAAGAAAGCTCTGAATAAGAGAAAATATTTCCCAAAAACCACGTGGATTTCATATGCCTCGTCAATAATTTGTACAGCCTTACAGTCGAAAGTTGTATCATCGGAAAGCTGTCTAAGATTCATGCCTTATTGGCAATCCTGTTAAAAATCGCAAAACAATGTCGAACGCAAAGATCAATAATCCAGAGCAATATTATTTCAAAGGTACGCACGATCTTAGATCGAGGTCTGACTTGTAAGTCACTGACTAGTCACAACAGAACAACTTTTAAGATGTGTCTAACTTCCGGAGATCAAGTAACCTACCTCTAAATATAAATCCAATCAGAGTATTCGAGACTTATATTATATTATGTACCAATACGCCTGAATCATAGAAATTCTTACGTAAGGTTCTGAATACTGTTTTTACTACTTTCATATTATTTATATTAGTTTGTTTCACTATATTCTACTTTTTTACTTTGAGCTAATTTTATAATAGCTTCATTAATTATTCTTAAAGTAGATATCTTCAAGTAATAGTTTTGTGTGTGTGTGTGAGGGTGTGTGTGTGTGGGGGTGTGTGTGTGTGTGTGTGTAGGTGTGTGTGTGTGTGTGTGTGTGTGTGTGTGTGCTTGTACTTCTCTTTAAAAATGCCTTTTTATACTTAGATTTGATGTTCGTTATTATTTCTTACGTTTAACGTGTTTTATCTGATACTGTGGTAATACTGTTTTATTATGTATTGTTTAATTATTTATCCTTGCGAGTGTGTTTGTATGCGTGCGAGCGCTTAGAGCTAGAATTAAATTTGGCTTTGCGTTTTAAAAAAAAAAGTATTATTATCATGTTCATGATCATGATCGTCATCATCATCAGCATCATCAGCATCAGCAGCATCAGCAGCAGCAGCAGCAGCAGCAGCATCACCATCGTCGTCGTCATCGTTATCCTCATTATCATATAAAATCAATCATAAATGGTGTTTGAACATGCTGCTTCAATGTATGGCGTGTTCCTTAGCAGGTTTAAACGATCAGTTCTGATCAGGTATGTGTACTGTACAGCACTTGCTCAGACCCAGACGCTTAATCCCATGCCTAATAGATATGGAACGCGCAGTTTGACACATAAAATAAAAAAAAGTGCCAACTCTATGAAACTCCGAAAAAGATCGGCTGATCATTCTCTTTAGATCCGCTGTTTGAGAAACGGAAGGGATAAACTGTCACTGTGCAAGAACGTATTTTGGGGGAAGAAGGGGGGGGGGGGAGTGTCGTAACAACTAATAGTCGTCAACTTCTTAATCTTCATTGAGCAGCCACCCTCAGGGCGAGAATTTATTTGCCGATGTTTACCTGTTCACTAGAGCATAGACAGGTTGCAAAACGAAATGTTGAACGCGTTCAAAGAAAATGTTTAATAGGCCAAGGCATATGGATATCCTCCTTGGATATCCTCCTTGGATATCCTCCTTCCTCTTAATATCTTTCCGCAGTACACGATCCAGGAACAATATACAATAGGGCCAGTAAGCTAACCTCACCTCCCTCCCCCTCAAAAAAAAAGAAGCAAGCAAGAAAGAAAGAAAGAAAGAAAGAAAGAAAAAAAAAGAACTTAATTATCCTACATGTTTGAAGGGAAGTTTGCATGTTAATATGTGAAAGGAAGTTGACATGTTAATAATGTGTGCTTTGTGCAAATAAAACATATAATAATAACGGAGTAATTTTAACAGCATAGGTGCAAAGTAAAAAAATAAAAATTAAAAAAGTAAATAAACAAATAAAACAAATCCTATCCTAATCTATAACTCGGAGGTCGTAGGGGCACCAAAGATGATCGTTTAACCAGCGTACTCCATCTTTCCCTGTCCTCAGCAACCCTGATTGTTTCGCTCAGTGTCAAACCAGTCCATTCTCGAATGTTGTCCTCCCACCTCTTTTTCGGTCTCCCTCTTCTTCTACCTCCTTGCACTGTTCCTTGCAGGATGGTCTTTGCAAGACCTGATGATCTGGTGACGTGGCCATACCATCGGAGTTTCCGTTTTTTCACCACTGTGAGAAGGTCATCGTGTTGTCCAATGGCTTGTGTGATGGTCTGTCGGACTTCGTCGTTGGTGATGTGTTGGGTATAGGAAATGCCCAAAAGTCTTGTTTAGCACCTCATCTCCGTGCTTTGTATTCTTCATTGGAGATCTGCTGTGAGGGTCCATGTTTCGCAGGCATATAGGAAGATGGAGATGACAAGGGAGCGCAGCAGCTTACCTTATAAAACAAATACATAAGTAAATAGGGCGGTAGATAGCCACAAGAATATTTCTGAAGTTAAAATACAGATTTTAAACAAGGCAAATAAATAAACTAAATAAATAAATAAATAAATAAATAAATAAATAAATAAATAAATAAATAAATAAATAAATGTGGAAGTAGCGTTCCCGTAACATTTCGGTCGTCGGGAAGAGAGGAATTTGGGACCTCCTTTTTCTCTGGACCGACTTAACGAGTGCGGTGCCCATCTGCCCTCTCCATCCCTCTCTCTCTCTCTCTCTCTCTCTCTCTCTCTCTCTCTCAGCTCGACTTGCTCCGGTTCTATACAGGTCCATATACCTATGAACAGTTGAGTGGACTGGAGTGTGTTGCACTTCAGTTTAATCATTGTGTGTGTCGTTTGGCGGTTGCCTTCCAAGTATTATCACCTATCCAAGTACCTTAAGCTGCTCTCGTCGTTGCTAAAGGAAGCAATTCTAGTGCGTGCCTACTGCGCCACCCTCGTAAGTAAGTAAGTAAGACAGTAAACACATGAACAAGTGGTGGACCTTAACGGGTGCAAATTTATGTGTCACGTTAGAGGACGAATCCAGTAATCATAGTGTTTATTTATAATTACGTTGTAGCACCCAGCTACGTTTTGTTTCAAATTCAAGGCTTTTTGTATAGATACGAAAAGTAGATTTTATTTTACAAATATTTAAAAAATGACGCCATTATAATCACTTCACTCGATTCGCATACATTTAGTTTTGTGTTGAAAGCACCGGTAAAGTTTAAATATATAGCAAGATTGAACCAAATCCCTTAAGTAGTTTGGGAGAAAATGCCATCAGAAAAAACAACAACCATTGATGACGTGACCATGATGACTTCACACAATATGCATACATTTGTGTCAGCTGGTAGGCATCTTGTGTTCAAACTAAATAATGTACTAAATTTTAAACAATTCGTCAATGAGTTCCATGAAAAAAAAAAGCGTGTACGGATAAATGGACTGACGGACAGACGGACAAAGCTTAAAACAATGGTTCCTTAGCTTCGTTCGGGAACTAATAAATAATATGGAAAGCAATTGAACATATTAATAGTATACATGAGTACTTCCTAAAACTTATGATTACCTGGGAGGCCAAGTAAGCTTAATAGCAAGTTAAGTTAACAGCAACAATAACAATATAAGTACCTGCTCTAGGCCAAGTAAGAGCAAGTTATAACAACAATAACAATAAAAAACGAATCACAATATCACTCTGATGACTGTGATGTAATTTATTAAATGTGTGTATCAGCGAAATATATTCCTTGTGCACTGTATCTTACTTGCCAATAACATATTTAAATTACATTATATTACATGATTATTGCTTTAGGTCCAGCGGCCTCTTCCGAGCCAAATCAGGACCGGACAACCCCTGATCCGCATAAAAGATCTGCTGAAACAGCCCTAGTGGTAAAACTGAAAGCTCTCCACCAGCCAGTCACTTTACAATAAAGACATCCCACGCAGGGGACGCTGAGGCTGTACTCTAATTTATCGAACCCCAGTTTACAAAAACAAAATAGAATACAAATATCATTATAAATTATCAACAAAACACATACATATAAAATGCCTACATTGCTAAATAATAACATCATAGGAAGCCCTAGTGACCACCTGGCAGAAAGCGTCCAATATTCCCAAGCTGATCCAACAGACCTCATACACAAATAAGGAGTCTTGTCCCGGAAGGTTTTTCAAGAAAAAATGTAGATGACTGGTCTAGCGAAGAAGAAGATAGTATAGCAGATTGATAGAACAGAGCAGGAATAAGAAAGAGCAAATGAGAAAGACAGCGACAGTGGGAATTTAAAGCACTAAATTTCCAGAAAGTGGAGATGCTTTTTATACTGAAACCCCCGGCACCCCAACGGGGGAACATATTTAAATCTGAATCAATAAAAATAATAATAATAATAATAATAATAATAATAATAATAATAATAATAATAATAATAATAATAATAATAATAATAATAATAATGAGGAAGATGATGAGGATAATAATAATAATAATAATAATAATAATAATAATAATAATAATAATTATTATTATTATTATTATTATTATTATTATTATTATTATTATTTTTATTATTACTACTACTACTACTACTCACAGGCGGCGGAAGCAGGGGGGGCAGGGGGGCCATGCCCCCCCCCCCTAGAAAAATGTTGGAGGGGGCAGCCTTATATATTGCCCCCTCCAATAATGAGTAGTGTTTTTTGTTTTTTTTTGGCCAGGGCATTAAAGGATTTTTTTTCTTCAAATGGAATCGAGCAATACAAGTGTTTATCATCATAATCATCATCATCACACGCTGATCAGTGAGAGAAGTTCGTCCCTTCGTCATCATTTCCTGTCGACGCGTCATAATCGTTAGCCTTAGCGTAGATCAACGTGACCGACAGTTTTCGACATCGTGCACATCACAGTCGCGTTTTGAAAACTTTCATTTGCTGTCAGTTTTTACAGTCTACCGTTTTCAATATCAGCAATTTTCTCGACTACAAGTGAAGAAGTCAGCAAAATGGCAAATGCTTTGAAAACTGGTGTTATTGTTCCTCGTCAAGCATCCCGACAGACTCTCCGTGACAACCAACCTGCGGCCACTCCAGAAGAATATTTCAAGATTAGCATTGCCATTCCTTTCTTGGAACACTTGTCAACCGAATTGGACTCGAGGTTCAAAAATGCTGGTCTAGCAGTTGATGGTCTATGTCTGGTGCCAAGCACTTTAAATAGACAACCAGGACGGTTTCATGCAGGTTCCAGAAGGGGTGATGCTGGCAATGTTGTGGGAGTCTGACCTACCAGACAACGCTACCCTTGATGCAGAATACCAACGGTGGGTTTGCAAATGGCGAAGTGCTGCTGAGAATGCGACAGCTATCATCCCATCCACGGCATCAGAAGCACTGAAACATTGTGACAGGGATTTTTTTTTATCCCAACCTGTTCATCATGCTTTAGAACCTTTGCACCCTACCTGTCACTACTGCCGAGTGTGAGCGTTCAAACAGTCAGTTGCGCAACCTGAAAAACTACCTGCGCTCTACAATGGGGCAACAGAGACTAAATGGACTTGCTTTACTGAAAGTGCACAGGGATGTTGATATTGACTTCAAAGAGGCAGTGAACTGTTTTGCCAGAAGATACAATTCACAAATGGTACTAATGCCGAGGAACCTAGTGCAGCAAGACTGAATTAAGTGAAAGCAGGGCGGTGATGTTCATAAACTACAAGGTAAAGCTTTATACCGTTAACGATCAACAAAAAGTAGTGAATAATAATAGTATACAAAACATCTCTGCTGATAAATAAACGTGTGTGTGGGTTTTTTTAAGGGAGGGGCAGAGAATAATTTTTGTACCCCAGAGTTTGTGAGTTCAATTGTTCAAAAAGCTCAAAGTCCCAGACCATCACAGATGGCTTTTTCAAGGTTCAGATTGCACCAGATTGCACCATTTTGCATCCTTGAAAAAAAAAATTTCCGGGGGACCATGCCCCCGGACCCCCCTAGAAGGCTCGGCGCTTCGCGCCTTCGCTGAATCTGTAACCCCCACCCCCACCCTCGACTTTTCCCAGGTGTGTGCCCCCCCCCCCCCAATCCTGAGCAGCTTCCGCCGCCTGTGCTGCTACTACTACTACTACTACTACTACTACTGCTGCTGCTACTACTACTTCTACTATTACTACCTACTTCTACTGCTACTAATAAATAAATCAATCAATACATTTGGGAGGGGTGATGGGGGCATATGGAATGAGGGGTATGAGGGTGGAGGGTGGGGGAGGGGTATGAAGGTGGAAGAGCTTGAGGGGATGGGGGGAGGGGTTGGTGTAAAGCAAAATGGTGTACTTCCTTAAATTAAGATATCACTACCCGGTTCACAAAGTATTCCTACCTGGTGCTCCAAGTAAGAACAGAGGCACATAAAATTACTTTCTCGATAAGGAAAAAAAAAAGCAAAGCTATTCAAATGTATTTCAAGACACCCGTACACATCTGAAAATCGGCATTTTCAAAAGCGTTATTTTTTTTGTGGCGATATTTCACTCGGCTTTATCCTAAAGAAGCAAAATGAAAGCATGGAATGATGGGCTACTATCTAAATTATTTGCGAGCAAGCAAATTATTAAAATCGGTTGACTCTGACCTTTGAGAAAGAGCAAAGGTCAAGAACACAAAAGGCTTGAGTGGTGGTTTTAAAGAAGGCCCATATCCATAGTACAAATATTCAAACTCGGTCCAATCGTTCTTGAGACAGCTTTAAAAAAAAATTAAGTGTGATCAAGAAGGTGACATACTGAGCAATAGACAGACCCACCGACCGATTAACAGACAACCGGACTTCCTCTAATTGATTGGCCAAGTTTTGAAGTACCTGTGTACGACAAAGTCCGGTCAGCCTTTATTGTGATACTGAGCAAAACATGTTTAGCAACAAAGTGACTCCAGCGATCTTGATATTCTATGTGAGGTAGAACAAGTATGATGGCACGGAAGGCCGGCCACTAAATCTAGGTAATGTCTCCATGAAGATTGGTCCAAATCCGTGCAGTGGTTCCTTAGAAAGTGCGCGCGACGGACCGACCGACCCACACACCGACATTTGTATCGATCTTATTCCCTAACTATTTCAAAATATTCCAGATAACAACAAAAAATCTAAATAAATTTTTTTTTTAAAAGACTCAGTTTTGCACTTCCGCATCCCCTCCCCTAATCCCTCTCGCCGCCTCTGCTACGCAGGGTGATGTCCTCATCATTTATCTCCGTTCATTTCATAAACCAATCATCTCAAATAATGGAAACGGATGGCATAAACTGGTAAGAATGTCATTTAGTCCGCAGCAGGACCACAAGCTTGTTTGTCGACTGTAAAAAGAAAACTGTCAAGTGCAAGTCCGGGAATGTGAACAGGGAGATGACTCAGCCCCATCCCTAACATCCTTTCCATTCTTCCCCTACCCCTAATCCCACTAGAATCCCTCCGCCCTTCCTCTCTTAAGCAGCGAAATAAACAAAGGAAATGCCTTTAATTTAAGAGAGAAAGAAAGAAAGTGAATATCAGTTTACCTCTTCAGTGTTGCTGTTCTTGGTGCTGTTACTCTTCTTCTTCTTCTTCTTCTTCTTCTTCTTCTTCTTCTTCTTCTTCTTCTTCTTCTTCTTCTTCTTCTTCTTCTTCTTCTTTCCGTCCTTCCTCACTCTTTTCTTTCTTTCTTTCTTTTTTGGGTGTGTTTTACTGCTCCTTTAAAAAAAAAGTTTTAAAAATTTATCCGGCCATTTTTCATGACATCTAATATACTAACTAACTAAGTAACTAACTAACAAACTAACTAACTAACTAACTATAACTAACTATATATATATGACATGAGTGCAAAAGTGTTCTGAATGGAAATAAAACAAAATTTGCGGTATTACGGAACGGCAAGTTCTTGACTCGAGTTGAATCGAAACCGCGCGCGGAATGAGGCTATTGCAGTTTGTGGACATTTTGTTTATTTATTTATCTTAGAAACAGTTAAACGTTCGGTAAGGAAATGTCGGCTATAACGATTTCGCGGGTTTTGAGCGCACAGCAGGCCGATCCGCAGGGCCCAGCACCTGCCCAGATCAGCGTCCATACCGGACAAACTTTACAGTAGAGGCGAAGAAGGACTTCCGGCTAAGCATTCTATCTATCTATCTATCTATCTATCTATCTATCTATCTATCTATCTATCTATCTATCTATCTATCTATCTATCTATCTATATATTGCCCAGTGGTTGTCCCTTATCAATGCACTGATCACTGTCTTTCCCTCAGCCCAACTAATCCTTTCATCTATCATACCCGCCAAAGGCAGAAACAACATCAACGCTGTCATCAGAAAATCTAATGAAAATTTGCAAATCGCATGCTCTGATAAATGCTGCATCTTTGTCAACAATCACAGCACTTTCTTAACCAGAAACCAGGCACCTAAACAGGATCTATATGAAGACTTGCTGCACCCGAGCCTCAAAGGACTTCTCAAACTTGCTCGCAACCTCAAATATTCGTGGTCGAGCTTTCCTGTTCAGAAACAGAGTGAAAACAGAAAGAGCCATGCACAGATGCTTCATCCTTTCCAGAATCGTTTTCATCTCCATCCTCAACAATTGCAGCAGCAAGAACAACCTCAGTTGGAGCAACAATGCCATCAGCAGCAGCAGAAGGTTCTGCAGCAGCAGCAAGTTCAGCAGCAACTACAGCAGCAGCAACAGCAACTTCAGCAGCATTTACAACTTCAACAGCAGCAGCAACTTCAGCTGCAAGAGCAGCAACTACAGCAGCAACAACAATTTCAGCAGCATTCACATATGGCGCAAAATGAGTGTCAGCCGTTTGATCTTCATATGCAACAATGTGTGACTCAAATTCCTATTAATGAAAACGTCAACTCGCCTCTCCATGCATCTATGCCACATGCCTTTGTTTATCAGCATAATGCACCCACCTTATCTAGTAGCAACATTATTTCTCAAATAACACAGTTACTGCAGCAGTTGATTAGACAGTAATTGATACTGAAGTGTTACCAGGGGGAAGGGTGGGGAGTGTAGGGTAAGGGGGAGAAGGGAAAATATGAAGGATGAGAGAGGGTGAAGGGTTCTCGTCTTGCTGGTATATTGAGCAATTGTTTTATAAGTTTGCTGCACGTACATTTGTCTGACTTTGCAACATTCTATATGTTGATTATTTATTGTGGATTTATTTTTTTTTTTTTTTTTTTTTTTTTTTTGGTTGTTGTTGTACATAAAAGACTGCAGTATTGGTGCCAGAAGCACTAAGACTTTTCAACACAACTTTTGTATATGCTGTGTGCAGAACAGCAAACTTCTGTGCCGCAAGTGGAATAATATCGGTGTGACTTATTCCGATAGTAAATTGATGAGCAATGTGAATACTGAACTATGCCGCTATTGAAGATCGGTCACCTCAACATTGCCAGCCTGAACACTAAAGTGCCAGACCTGTCAGTGTTTTTGCGGTCTTCCGATCCGAAGTTTCATCTCTATGGTATTACGGAGTCGCGGCTAAGCTCTCATATATGTGACTCTTTTATAAATATTCCAGATTATATTATTGTAAGACGTGATGCCCAAATGTATGGTGAAACTGGTGTTGCTGTTTACATTCACACCTCTATTTATCCTTTCACCATAAGAAGGCAAGACTTTGAGCACGTCAATGTTGAATGCATTTGGCTTGAATTCAAATATTCAGCCACAGCCTCACCTGTTTTTGTCTGCTTCCTATACAGGAACCCAGCTAGTACTGCTGATTGGTTTGACTATTTTTCAGACATGGTGGACCAAATATACAATTATAAGCCTAATGCTGATGTTCTCATTCTTGGTGATTTTAACATTGATCTTCTGAGACCACAAAATAGATGGGACTGCCTAACATCTTCTCTGGGTCTTAATCAGTTGATAACTTCACCTACTAGGGTAACCTCATCAACATCTTCTTTAATTGATCATATATACACCACTGAACCCGCAACAATTGATCATGCTTCCATTTCTGCTTTGGGCATAAGTGATCATTCCCCCATATATTGTACAAAGTTTTCTAAACTACCCAAATCAAACACTAAAGGTCACACTCATATAACATACAGGTCCTTCAAACACTTTGATCGTGGAGCCTTTCTTATGGACCTCTTTGAGGCATCATTTGATGACGTTTATACTTCTAATGACCCTAATGATGCTCTTGAACGTTGGTATTCTATTTATTTATCTATACTTAACAGACATGCACCAATTAAAAAGAAAAGAGTAAAACATCCTAAGCTCCCACCATGGCTGACTCCGGAGATTATAGAAGCAATGTCACAGCGAGACAAACTTAAACATGCTAAACAGTTTCAAGAGTATAAAAAATCTCGTAATAAAATCAAAAACATGGTGCGCGATTCCAAAAGAAATTATTTTAATAAACTAATTGAAAATAACAGTGACATTTCTCACCTATGGCATGCCCTAAATTCTTTTATTAAGGGCTCATCTTCAAATCATCATGAAATTCCATCCAATTTATCTGCTAATGCCTTCAATAACCATTTTCTTTCAGTCGCTACTTCTGTACTGAAATCGGATTGCTCAAAATATTCACAATACACTTGTTCAGATTGTCTCATTACATTTTGTAAGCAGAGAACAAGTACCTCTTCACCATTTAAAATACCACCCATTACCATAAATGAAGTTGTAAAATATATATTAAAACTTAAAAATACAAAGTCGGCAGGTCCTGATGAAATTAGTAATAAAGTCTTAAAACTTTCTTTGCCTTATATTGTGAATTCCATTTCTTACATCTTCAACTTATGCATTATTAAAAATACATTTCCAACCACATGGAAACAAGCTAAGGTTATTCCCCTTCCTAAGTCAAAAGTAAGTTCTGATCTTAATAACTATCGTCCGATATCTCTGCTGTCTACACTTTCAAAGATACTAGAGCATCACATTCACACTCACCTTACAAAATATATAGAGGATCTTGATCTTTTTCATTCCTTACAATCTGGTTTCCGTAGTCACCATTCTTGCTCCACTGCATTAGCTCTTTTACCTAACAAATGGCTTTCTGCTATGAATAACTCCATGTTGTCTGGAGCTGTTTTTCTAGATCTTTCCAAAGCGTTTGATCTCGTTAATCACTACATACTGCTCCAAAAGCTTGAACTGTATCTCAATGGCTCTGTTTCCTTGGATTTTTTTCATTCATATCTTAGTCAACGAACGCAGTTCGTACATGTCCATGGTAAAAATTCCTCTGTAGGCCAAATCAAGCATGGGGTTCCTCAAGGATCTGTTTTAGGTCCTGTTTTATTTTGTGTTTATATTAACGACTTACCTTTACATCTCGCAGATAATTCTGTTGAGTGTCATATGTTAGCCGACGATTCAACATTACAAACTCAAGGCAGTAACATAGCTGAAATTCAGCAATCTCTTCAATGTGCCCTTAACAGTGTTACTGACTGGTGCAGTTTAAACCATATGTCTCTGAATCCAGCTAAATCAAAAGCTATGTTAATAACAACTAGACAAAAGCATCAGCGGGCTCCGCTTTCTCTTGATTTAGTAGTGAATGGAAAAAATATCAAACAGGTTGAAAGTCATAAACTTTTAGGCGTAATCATAGATAACAAACTCAGTTGGCATTCACAAATTGAACATCTTTGTAAAACTCTCTCAACAAAATTATTTATGTTGTCTAAGCTTCAATCTATCATAACTGCAGATGCTAAAAAACTTTTTTATAATGCTCATATCAAACCTCACATTGATTATGCATCAACAATATGGGACGGCTGCAGTGAAGCCTTGTTCAAAAAAATTAATTCTATTCACCGCAGAGCTGCAAAATTAGTTATCCCCAACGCTTCCATCACAACTGATTCAAAATTAAAAATAGCTGGCATGCTCCCCCTTAACAAACATCTAAATTACAATAAAGCCGTTTTAATGTATAAAATAATTAACAATAGAGCTCCTGCTTATTTGAAAGCACTTTTTAGCAAGTCATCATCTCGTTATTCATCTTCACGACACAATTTAACATTTCCAAGACCACGCTTAGACATATTTAAAACATCTCTGTCCTATTCTGGTCCAAGCGTGTGGAATCCTCTACCAGAAGAGGTCAAGAAAAGTAAATCATTACCATCTTTTAAAACAAGGCTCCATAAATATTTAAGCTCCATTTGCTCTTAATATTTAAGATGATTGTATACCTCTTTGTTCTTACCTACCCTGCCACAATTTAAGTTACTAAGAAGATGTGAATTTACATGTTTGTGTGTGTGCGTGTGTGGTTGTGCTTGTGTGTGCGGAGAGAGGAGGAGATGATGGGGAGGGGAAGAAGGGTAAGAGTATGTGTATTAAAATGCATTAATTTGCTTATTGATTTGTTACCGTAGTTAAGGAATATGTTTGTTTCAAATTCTTTTATGTTAATTATTTTGTTTGTTTTGCATTGTTTATTAAGGACTAGCTGTAAGACAGGTCCATAGGACCTAATGCTATTATCCTATTAAAGGTTTCGACTTCGACTTCGACTTCGACTTCTATCTATCTATCTATCTATCTATCTATCTATCTATCAGTACAACTTATGTTAATCTGATGAATAAAAATTGATGCAACAACAACTATCTATCTATCTATCTATCTATCTATCTATCTATCGAACAGAATAGGAATGAGAAAGAACAAAATTAATGCGAAAGACAACGAATGTGGGAATTTAAAGCACTACATTTCAAGAAAGTGGCAATTATCTCATGACATTTGTACTTATCAGGTTTTAACCCTAGGAAAGCGTCGCTAATATTAATAATAATTAATTAACACTGTGGATTACCAGTATCTCAGTAAACTAAACAGAACACGTGTTAATTTCAATTTTCTCCTGAAACTGCTAACTCTCGGTTTTGGCGCGTGTAGGCCGTCATACTGCCCTTTATTGAGTCAAGGGGCGTTGCAGTAGTTATTCACATCGGGAATTCCCTGTATTACTATTAGTACGCATGACTTTGGTCGCATTTCTTGGATGGATCAAGTTCATGTGCACTCGGCGAAAGAGCGTATCCTATATAAAAGCCGCGTGGTACATCCTTTAATCTATAAAACGAACGAACGATCCTTTACCCAGTAAATTCAAACTAGATTTTCGGTGAGCAGAAAAGTTTGGATCTTCTATTGTGAACTGAGCTGAAGTGTAGTGGCGGTCACACACAAATGACAGATGCTAGTTCAAAATGATGTCAGGATGAATTTCTGGACACGTTTACGAAAGGCCTGGATCAAGTAAGATAAATAAATTTATCACGTTTTATTTTGATTTATTATTTTTTATTTAATTTAATTGATTTGACTTTATGTTACATGAATTTGTTTTAAGTTTGATTAATTTTGTGGTTGTTTTGTTGCAATTGTTGTAATGTGTGTTCTAATTTTTATGTAAATTTTTAAATTTATTTTAAATAATTTGTCCATTTAACTGCTATCTCTTACTATGCATAATGTGCGAATCTATGTTAAAATCGCTCTTTAATGACTTAATGAGACCAAAGAGCTTATATATGTATTTATAGTCTTTGATGACACTGAGATTTCGAGGAATGACAGCAAATTTTGACTTATCTTCTGCAATCCCCTCCACCCCCCCCCCCTTCTCTATCACACGCACACACACACACACACACACACACTCTCTCTCTCTCTCTCTCTCTCTCTCTCTCTCTCTCTCTCTCTCTCTCTTTAATCTTTTCATGTGAATGCAGAATCTTGATAATATATTTGTTTTCATAAATACATTAACTGCTGTCGCTGCTAATAAATAACAGATTCATGAAATAAAAATAATACAAACCCAGCCTGTAAATCTCATAAGCCCTAGATTAAAATGACAATGACTCATTTAAATCGTCCGTATCAATTTTATTCATTATCATTTTGATATCGATTAGTGAAAATTGAGGGTAGCACTTAACTAAGCCTTGCTTTCGCGTGCGCTTTATGTTCTTCATTGTTTGCTTGTCTCGTGAATAATATAATTCTATTAATTGTTTTGTGTCATAAAACCAATAACAAACAACTTAATTGGCAAAAACATAACTTTGACTACACCGACAGGAACTAACCATAAAAGGACAACTGAACGAAAAAGGAAACAAAATCAATTACCTGGTTCGATTACTTTGAATGAACCTATATGAAGTGTAAATCTGGGAATTTTTTTAGAGGAAAATTTAACCGATGAAATGGCATTGTTCTAGGAGAGGAAATAAAAAATATTTGTTTCGATGACAGGATGAACTTGAATAATTGAGTTTTAGAAGTTTGGAGATGCCAGTTGAACTGTGAATTTTAGCTTATATTCTAAAATTAAAAAACAACAACAAAACAAAAAACATATTTAAAAAAAACATAACAACAACAACAACCTCAAACCCACACACTTAGAAAGAACCCTATACATTATGTGTTGTATGTTTCTCCCTTCGTTGCTTGTAGTACGTTTGTGTTGTTGTTATTGTTTCATTGGTGTTTGTACATTCTTCCTGTTATGTGTTAATAAGCACTCCGCACACAACGATAACAACTTTTTTTTAATTACACACAATACAGATTTTGATTCTGGAATGGCCTTTAAATGCGTGAATCATTGACAGTTTAAAGTAATTTCATCGTTGATTCACTGTACGAGAAAATTAGAATACCTCCTTAAGTCATTCGAAAGCAAAAGCATAAGTTCCCTTAAAATAAATTAGACACAGATGGTGTAGAAGAGAGAAAGTTGTAGACCCTTAACCTATGGTCAACAAGCGCTCGGACAAAATTAGGCTTATATTACACACACGACTTGAAGTTTGTGGATGTCTGAAATAAGTTAAAACACTCGAAAGGAAAAAATCCTACGACTATAGATTGTTTTCCTGTTTCGGTAATATTTTCTTGTATATGATAAAGCAAACTCGTGTGAAACAGGGTATTTTTAATTTTCTTTACTCTTCACCATCTGTGATTCCAGTGCAATGCACTTCCGCAATACATTCAATATATAGTGATTGCAAGTCTCTCTTCTATGTTACATAATTATGCCACATTTCCCCCAAAATGATTTAGTGTTCTCCCGAAGCCTTGAAGTGAAAAAAAGATAAAAAAGAAGAAGAAGTATATTGAAATAAATGAGGTTCTGCGAAATATACATGTCTGATTTGTGCTTTATGTTGAGAAAATGAATTTGTGTTTCATTTTAAAGTGTTGATGAATTTAAACACTTGCATCATTTCGTTTTTATTGTAACCTTTGTCTTGCTATTATAGGGTCTTGCATTGTTCATTAGCCTATTATGTGAGAAAGCCATGCGATACCCGTACTTGTAATAAATATTCGTTCAACTGGTACCTGTGCACGTGTAAGCTTATTATGTGGAGCGATACCGCTCAGCGATATTTCCTATCCTATCCTATCCCGTAACTCGGAGGTCGTTGGGGCACCAGCGATATTTAGAAATACTTTAAAAGGAAAATAGCTCGGAGTAAAGTCTGTCATGACGGTAATAAATCATGCGTTTGCCCTAAGTGTAGAGCATCACGCTGGTGTGTATGTGTCTGTGTGTGTTTGTATGTGTGTGTGTGTGTATGTGTGTGTGTGTGAGTGTGTGTGAGTGTATGTGTGTGAATAATTGCAAAATAATGCGGTGCCTCGTGCGCCTTTTCGTTTCCTAGCAATCCACGCATGCTGCATGGCTACTGTACTGACACAATTACACTTCCCAGAACCATTGAGGAAGGGTGCGCGAGAACCTTCAGAACACACGTATGCACCATTGATAACTGGCACACAATGATGACCGCAAGCTATTTTTTTGATAAGGGGGCTGAATTCGTATCAGTCAGCGTTATGCCAAAGTCCAGCCACAGAGAAACGAAAATGATAGGTATAATAGATCGATAAATCCTATCCTATCCCGTAACTCGAAAGTCGTTGCTACACCACAGATGATCGGTTAACCAGCGTATTCCATTTTTCTCCTCTGTCCTCAGCAACCCTCATATGGCTTCGCTCAGTGTCAAGCCAGTTCATTCTCGAATGTTGTTCTCCCACCTCTTTTTCTGTCTCCCTCTGCTTCTGTCTCCTTGCACCGTGCTTTGCAGGACGGTCTTTGCAAGGCTCTGGTGGCGTGGCCATTCCATCAGAGTTTCCGTTTCTTCACAACTGTCATCATGTTGTCCAATGGCTTGTGTGATGGTCTGTCGGACTTCGTCAATGGTGATGTGCCGAATATAGGAATGCCCAGAAGTCTTCTGTAGCACCTCATCTCCATGCTTTGCTTCGTTGTAGATCTGCTGTGATGGTCCATATTTCGCAAGCGTATAGGAAGACGGAGATTACAATGGAGCGCAGCAGCCTTACCTTGGAACGTAGACTGGTGATCCTGTCTTTCCAAATGGGCTTTAATCTTGTCAGGGCACCAGTTGTTTGTGCGATCCATCAGTACAATTTTACAAATCAGCAACTATATATTTTTAAATGTTGAGTAACACTTGGATTCGTCACGTGTCTGAAACGAAACCCCAGCGTCATAATATCGTAGGCATAATCGTCAAAACAGGGTCATTATGTAGGACTGTAATTTTTAAGTACATAAACACCACACCTTCACAAGTGTCTTAGTGCGAGTGTATCCGGGATGTAGCCTCAATTCTGACCCCTTGCTCAAAGGTGATCGAAACCCTGGTAACAGCTGACTTACGTAATTCACTCATTATTTTACTCTCTCTCTCTCTCTCTCTCTCTCTCTCTCTCTCTCTCTCTCTCTCTCTCTCTCTCTCTCTCTGTAATTTTGTTAAAGTTTCAAGCTTATGTATGATTACTGAAGTAAAATTTCGCTTAAACTCTATGATAGGCGTTACAAGTTAACTCAGTTCCGCTGTAAGAGTATAGGATTTTTTTTTTTACACTGTGTGGGTACAGGTAATTCAAGTATAAACCACCTGAATATGAAACTGATAGTGCTGTTGTGATGAGGCCGTTATTACGTAAACGTTGATCAACCAGCCGTTTTGCTTTTATATTTTCGTGCGGATATATTTTTTTGTCCTTTCTCGATCAGTTGTTCTTTAGGCCTACAATGATTAGTTCCTGTCGGTGTAGTCAAAGTTATGTTTTTACCTATTAAATTGTTTCTTGTCGATGTTATGACACAAAACAGTTCATTTTGATACTATGAGTTCTCAAATTTTCACTAATAGATTATTAAAATGATAATTAATAAAGTTGATCGGACAATTTAAATGAGTAACTGCCATTTTAATCTATAGAGAATATGAGATGTACTGTACAGACTGGGTGTGTATTTTGATTTCATGAATCTGCTATGTATTAGCAGCGACAGCAGTTAATGTATTTATTAAAACAAATATATAATAAATATATTGCATTTACATGAAAAAATTAAAGGGAGTGTGTGTGTGTGTGTGTGTGTGTGTGTGAGTGTGTGTGTAGGTGTGTGTGTGTGTGTGTGTGTGTGTGTGTGTGTGTGTGTGTGTGTGTGTGGGTCCTTTGTTTGCAATTTATGCATAAACAATTTCAAGTTAGTGTACGCCTTTGTATACTTTTTAGTTTAATATACGTCAATGTAAAAATTGCTAATTTTTATTACAGTACAATTAGGCCTATACGTCAAGGAAGATTTGACCAACAACTTTTGGAGTTACTCTTACTCCTACATAGATTACAAAGTGATCGATTTTGATTGGACAGAACATAAGCTTTGCAGACCTCTTGAACGATCTTGATGTGGATATTCTATATACTTATATTGTCTCACGTAGACGAATTGACGTATTGATATGAATGACGCATCAGAACGTTGTGTTTAAGTGCACTAGCTAGAAAACTAAGCTAACGTAGGCAGATTTGTCAGCCCTTTTGAGAGGCCGCCTAGGACAAAATACTCGAAACAGTTTAAAGCAATCAAGAGTTCCGTAAGGACTGTGACGGTACTGAAACAAGGGTCGTCTATTTTAAATTTGTAAATGCTTGAGCCTCATCCTATAGGTTATTCCACGAATGTGCTCACAATTCTAACCTAATTAAGCGTATTCAGTGTTACAGTCTACTTTTTAGGCCTTTAAATTAAATGGCTCGTCAGTTTTCTATGAATGTTTACCCGACGTCTTCATTAAAGCACAATAGACTAGTTCTTCGACTCCAAATTCCAAAGTAATATAATCTCTGTTAAAATTAATTTAACGTACCTCTAATATACAAGAAAGAGGAAAATATTAATGGGATAGGCTATATTAAAAAATCTCGAACAAAAGTGATATTAGCAAAACTATACGACAAAACTAGGCTTAAAAGGCTACGAAATGTAGGGTAAAAAACACATCACCAATGACAGACAGACAGAAAAACAAACAGAGACAGAAAAATGTGTAAACCTCATTAAATAAGGAATCGCCAAGCCAGTTCAAGCTTTAGTATTCGACCATAAAATGATACAGTGATTGAATTAATATAGAATGACATAATTATGTATCTTGATCCTCAAAGCTTAAACTTAAAAGAGGGAAGTCAGCTCTTGACAATGTAACTCGTATGTGCCACAACAATCCAGGAGAAGGATCATATGCACATATCCCAAGTCAGTTTTATTTCTAATAATTATACAAAGACCTATAATTACTATTAGGCCTACATCGACCATCGTGAGTTAAAATTTGATATTAAGCATTAATGTAAGTAACCAAAATGTCATTTACACGTATTTTCTGTCTTTTGATGATCTGTAGTATTATGTGTTGTTGTGCTATACAGATTTTAACACAGCTTTCGGTATGAGGGAATTTCAGTTTTATCTGTTTAAAGCTAGAAATGTGCTTGGTTCTTGATAGAATTAGGCATGAAAAGGAACAGTGCTTACACAAGGAAACAATCAGACAAACTTCCCGTTTTTAAGAACCTAAATAATTAATAAGCTGTTGTTTTGGTGTCTTAGATCCAGTAGGTCCGAGTATTTACACGTATTTATTGTAATGTGGTGTACAGCGGTAAATTAAAGAGCTTTCATTACGGTTGTGACTTGAATTCATCACTCTTTTAATTTGGAATGTAAATCTCTGCTCCAGGTGGAAAAATGTATTCTATTATATCCAATTTTATTTCATCCGTATACTGTGTCTTTCTATTGATACCTGTTGTTCATAATGTCGTCATCCACATCATTGTTATCGTCGTTGTTGCTGGTTTTTTTATTTTTGTCTTTTGATTTTAGACACTTTGTCCCTTAGTTGTTATTGCTGTTGTTGTTGTTGTTGTTGTTGTTGTTGTTTTTGATGTTGATGATGACGACGACGACGATGATGATGATGATGATGATGATGATGATGATGATGATGATGATGATGATGATGATGATGATGATGATGATGATGATGATGATGATGATGATGATGATGATGAACTGTTTTTTTAAAAAAAAGGAAGAAGTTATTCACTCTAGCCTATCATATCTTCAATTCTTCAGAGACACAATGACAACAAATTTAGCTTTGAGAAAAAAAAATCTATGTTGATGAGTGTGCAATGCAATTAATGATGAGTGTTCAATGTAATTAATATTATTTTTGGTTGTTCTGCCTGTTTCAGATGGTGAAACGATCGCACTGCAGTTATGACAGTGCCCAGGTAACTAATTAACAACATTATTTTTACTTGCACAACTTTCCATTATGTTAATTGTTTTGGTTATGTCATAAAGCCGTATTACAATACACGATGACTAGAAAAAAGCTAATAACAGCAGAAATTATAACGCAGACCTACGTCATGCAGTTTGAATTTATAACCCAACGTACCTCGTAAAATATCAATGTGTGATCGGTCACGTTATTTGAAATGAACTTTTAGTTGAGATTGATGGCTATCAGAAGTATGCTTTAAAGATGGAGTAATAGGTTGGGTTCATGTGTGGGCAGTTTGTTTGCCTGTTGAGATTACTCACAGCTCGCACGTAAGTGCATTTCAGTCAGCGTCTTTAAATAGTTAGAGCATGTTAGGCGTGGTGCTCGCAACATAGCGAATCAAAAGGCCTCGCATGCAAATAGTTACCTTTCTTCTCATTTGCACTGCGCGCTGTTCTCTTGCGTAATAGCCTCTAATGTTCAACCTTGTCCTTTTTTTGGTAGACGTTTCAGCTTTTTCAAAGGGTGATTGGTAAAGATCAATATTTATTGAATGCTACTTCAGTGCAAACCCACACCCACAAACACACGCGCGCCTTGTCCTAACAAAAGTTTACGCCCTTAACTGTTGCTCAATACATTTGGAATTAAATATAATTTCCCCGAATTTCCGATCTCACGATTCGTTAGAATACTCTCACAATCGTCGTACGAAAAAGAGGAAGGAGGAGGAGGAAGAGGACCAGGAGAAAAAGAAGCAAGAGGATGTGAAGAAAGAGGAGGGGGAGGAGGAGGAGGAGGAGAAGAAGAAGAAGAAGAAGAAGAAGAAGAAGAAGAAGAAGAAGAAGAAGAAGAAGAAGAAGAAGAAGAAGAAGAAGAAGAAGAAGACGAAGAAGAAGATTGCAGATCAGTTGTAAGCATGGCACATAGAATAATACTGAACTCAGTTAAAACCAAATATTGTAAAAGTGTGATATCTTTGAGCACGTATTACTTGATTGCAGTCATATTCGTCTTTTTTTTGCCAACTGATTTACAAACTATCAATTCTATTAATAACAAAAGTGTTAATGTGAGCGTTAGGTTAGCAAAAGCTTTAACTGATTCTCCAGTAGCTCGGTTTATTTTATAAGGTTTTTTGTTGTTCTTCTTATTGCTCTGTGTGTGTGTTTGTGTGTGTGAGCGAGCGAGCGCGCGCGCGTGCTTGCGTCCTATCATTTTGATGAAGAAGACATTAATCAAACAATCGACCAAGCAGAAGAACAAGAAGAAGAAGAGGAGGAGGAGAAACACCTCTCTGTCCGTTTAAAAGTATTATCAACAGTCTTCGAAATGTTATTATCATTATCATTGATACAATAATTATAATATGAGATAAGACACTATCCTATCCTATCCCCGTAACTCGAAAGTTGTTGGGGCACAACAGATGATCGTTCAACCAGCGTACTCCATCTTTCTCTTGCCTCAGCAACCCTCATGGCTTCGCTCAGTGTCAAGCCAGTCCATCCTCGAATGTTGTCTTCCCACCTCTTCTTCTGCCGCCTTGCACCGTGCCTTGAGGAGGGTCTTTGCAAGACCTGGTGCTCTGGTAATGTGGCCGTACCATCGGAGTTTCCGTTTCTTCACCACTGTGAGCATGTCATCGTGTTATCCAATGACTTGTGTGATAGTCTGTCGGACTTCGTCGTTGGTGATGTGCTAGGTATAGGAAATGCCAAGAAGTCTTCTGTGGCACTTCATCTCCATGTTTTTTATTCTTCATTGTAGGTCTGCTGTGAGGGTCCATTTCGCAAACGTATAGGAAAATGGAGATGACAAGGGCGCGCAGCAACTAAACCATTGAGTGTAGACTGATGGTTCTATCTTTCCCAATGGCCTTCAACCTTGTCAGGGCAGCAGTTGTTTGCGCTATCCTGGAGAAGACTTCCTGTCGGGATCCATTGTCCGAAACAATTGCTCCTAAATATTTGAAGCTATGCACTGTGTTGAGGGATTGGCCTTGGACTTTGATGTCCATGTTGATGCCATTGGTGTTCTTGGTCACCATTTTGGTCGTCTCTGCACTTATTTCCATTCCAAAAACTCTGGAGGTGGTGTCAAGCCTCTGTACCAGTTGTTCAAGTTCTTGTTCCTCTCCAGCCAATCCATCAATGTCATCTGCAAATCGGAAGTTGGAGATTGCTCTACCCCTAAATGCTGACTGTGCTTTCGTGATCTGCAAGGGCATATGACATGATGCGCTCCAAAGAAATGTTGAAGAATGTTGGAGAGAGTAGGCATTCTTGACGCACACCGATTGTTGTTCTGAACCAGTTTCCGATGGTGCTGTTGTGGTAGCCTTGTCATACAGGCTTTTGATGGCTTCAATAATGTTAGGGCTGATGTTGTAAACTATCATGGTTGCCCACAGAACTGCATGCCATACGCTGGATCCAGAGCACGGCGAAATACCACTGAGCAGATTTTCAACCTCAGAATAATCTGCGAGAAATACCTACAGGGCCAACAACATCTATATCATGTGTTTGTAGACTTTAATATAAAACACATATGTTAAAAACTTTAAACAGAAAGGAAGAAAATACGAAACTGTAAATAAATTAATTAGAAATATAAAAAAAAACTGAATTGACTTCTCGTACTCAATGAGGGCTGTAATCAGACATAGAAAAGGAATTGTCACGTTCACATGCGGTACAGTACAGTAATTTTCTAATAAAACTTAAAAAGGAATAGCAAAGATCTCAGTCTGATTGGCTTACGAACTCGTACAATTCAAAGGTGAACGATCATTATTTTATTAAAGTAACTGGTCGAAAAGAATACGCAGGTTGTACATATGACGTAGATCTATGCGTTTTCTGGGGGCAGTAAAAATACTTGTAGCTGAATGTTAACACACTGTCAGATGTAAATCAGTTTTTTAAAGGAGTTTTATTGTTATTTTATTACACTACATTTGTTTTCCTGTTATTTATTAGTATTTATTTATCATTATATACTAACATCCTAATAGAAATAAAGAGGTTTGATTATGATTGACCTAGACCTTAAGTGCGTACATGTAAAATCGCATTTAGACAATGTTTGTGGTGTTGTTTCTTTTAACGCTATTTATTGAAAGTTTGTTGACATAAATTACAGTTAGTTGTTAACAGGATATTTGACTGAATGCATATATCTTTAATTCGAATCTGAGCAATTACTGTCCAGTTGAAGGACCTGGTCGTAAGAAACAGCAATGAATTCGACCAATTATGTGCTTGCTTGTGAATCCAGTGTGAACGATTCGGTTTGAGAATTATTTATTGAAAGCCTTTTCACAACGCCCAACATATTTCTTTGTTAAAAGGATAACATTAGTTTATAGAACAATCATAAAAACATAACTTTTTATGCTTTCTACAATAGCTGAACTCGTTAGCTAACAGACTAACCAATCGTAGAGCTACGTAAGCTTAGGTGGGTGTCCTTCAAATGTAAATAACAGCCGTATTAGCCCACTCTTCCGCATAGTATCTTTGATAGGTTTGCGCAGGGAACGTGCTTCGGCCTACGTTATTCACACTTTTCTGCTATCCTATGCACCAACGGGAATCCCCTCAATGAAACATACTTCCGGTTCCTTCCTCCGCGTGTTTTAGTGAGTTATTTCCAACTATTCAAGAATAATAACATGTGTCACTGGCCACCTGTATCGTACCCTCACATATTTATTAATTTTTTTGTCTGCAGTTTATTATCCCTTTCTATCGCCAGTGGCGCGCCTAAACCCTACCTACCTAACATTATTTGTGAATTTTTGAAAAATATTCGGAAAAACATAACGCCCAGATGCTGGCTCGAACCCACACCTTTCAGGCGCCATTGGTTTCTGGCTTGTGGACAAGGCAAGTTAGTCCCGCCTTAGCCCACTTGGCCACAACGCTCGCCTAACATAGTCAACTACTTCGTGTTTTGTGAAGGTTGCGACGGCGAAGCTATGGAAAACTACAAGTCTTCAGGTACTGTTTCACTTTCTGTCGATGATCGACGCACCTCCGAAGTCGCCACAAATACAGGCCTCTACGATTGTTTTTTGCATCCTTTCACTGAGCATGTACTTCCTCCACCGTTTTTATACTTATCCCACTCGTTTTCTGGCTCTAACAATCGTCGTTTTCGGCAATTTGCCATATTTAAAAGTCACGCATCAAGCTTTGATAAAAGCAAAACAAGCTAGACCGGAACTTGGTTTCATTTTAACCTCGTTTTAATTTATAATGGCGATACCCACGAGTTTTTATGAGAGGTGCCGGAAAGTTGTGAATAACACGCACACAAAAAATGCAAGCATGAACACACCAAAAGCATCCGGTCCTGATTTGGCTCGGAGGAGTCCGCTGGACCTAAAGCAACAATTAATCAATCAATCAATCAATCAACCAAAAGCATACCCGAACGAACACAAACGCACACACATACACACCCACCCAATGCAAGTATAAACATGCACAACACAGACACAGACAGACAGACAGACACACACACACACACACACACACACACACACACACACAAACACACACACACGATAAACACTCAATTATTCACTATGATTTTGTTTATCTTCTGTAAAATGTCTACCTTGTTTTCCTTGACTGTATAACTCTAGTTTACGACAGATGCAAATACACTGCTTACCACAAAAAAGGGGCGTTAGTAAATTTAGATATATTCTTAATAAACACTCAAATAAAAGAAGTCTTACATATTTCATTTTATAATGGTGTGGTATAATGTAGATCAGAGGTTTGGTTACAAATTGGGTGATTGTGGTTTGTGTGTGCGTTTTACGAGTATCGTAGCAAATTCCTTGTGCAATGTTAACTGGTAAAATAGGTTATGTAAACTATCCGGCATTCAGAGTTCAGATAAAATAAAATTTCTGTGTACCAAGGGAGTACTAGCATAAATTATCCGATATATGTAATATGGTCAAGTGCTAGTGTCGTCAAGTAAAAGATAACAACTACAAGTAACGGTGTTGTACGAAAAACATCTTCCGCTATGAAATATAGTCGCAGTAGCAACATTAATACAAAAACGGTCTTCTCGATCGTAAAAATAAGGCACGTTTCATTGTAGTTCGATTGTCATATTTTATTGAAATAATACTGCTGCGGTGCACGTATCTGTCCCTTTAGCCCCTCTATAGTTTGTGATAGAAAACTTTGGTGTTTACCCTGTGGAATATTGTCGCTATCGACTATGTCACAATACAATACAATACAATACAATACAATACAATACAATACAATACAATACAATACAATACAAAATCTTTCCACCGGCGACACATTCACACGTAGTGCGAAATTAGTCTAATTTCTTTGCAACAAAACGTCTCGCGTTATAAGGACAATCCTTGCTCTTGTTCTTGTTATGTGATCGGTCTGCTATAGAGTATGCTGTGAAATTCACGATCATTTCAACAAAATAATTTAATAATCAGCAATAGGAACAGACTCAACCGCATTGTAAACCTAGCTAGCAGAGTGATAGGAAAGACACAAAAGCCAATAACAGAAATATATAAAGATTTTGCAAAAAGTAAAGCTAGAAAAATCATGTCTGATAACAGTCATCCCATGTGTAGATCATTTGAACTGTTGCCCTCAGGTCGGAGGTTTAGAACCCCGGCCTGGAAAAGAAACTTGTATGGCCACTCTTATGTACCAAGTGCAATCCGCATCTTAAATTTAAGCAAACTGTAATACCCCCAGTTACCTACATTTTTCTTCTGTGTACTGTGATGATGTAATGTAATATGATGTGAGTTGTGCAATGAAGTAAGCTATTTGTTATGCGTATGATTGTCTTAATTAATGTTTTATATAACAAAAACTGTTAATATTTCTTTTAGTTTTTAATCTTTCCGTCTTAGTCTTTGTGCTACTAAAGACAAATTTCCATGTTATTGTATTTTAACTATGGACAATAAAGATTCGTATTCGTATTCGTATTCGTATACATTTGGTTTAGAACCTAATTATCAGGCGACTATGCTGCACATTAAATGCTATTGCTGTTCATATACAGAAGACAGCATTGCATCTGTGACAAAAAGCGACAAAAATTCGCGTGGTATTTTCTACTTTGACGTATTCCACAACTTTTTAGCTTTGACGTATTCCACAACCAAAATTATTTTTATGATGCATGCTTTAAGATAGATAGAGAAGCAATTACACAGGTAGGTAATACGCCATCCGTGACTAAAATTTAAGGAATTCACTTGAAATGTTTTAGCTTTTGACAAATTCTCAGGACCTAAAGTATTTCAGGCTGCAGTATACAGATAGATAAGCCATTGTATAGGTCATAATTATGTCATTTGTGACTGACATTTATGTTACGCGATGGAATTTCACGTGAAGTTTTCTAGCTTTGACATGTTTCCACGACATAAAGTAGCCTATGCTACCAGGAAGCCAGGCAAAGGTCAAAGCACTATTTATTTTCCAGTAGTGGTTTTTGTACCCTGGCAAGCCAGGGTACACAGGTTGCTGTTTAAAATGTAAACAGAGAGACAACTGTTGTCTGCGAGTTTCATTTGGACGATGATACCTCCCCATATCCCCCTTGATACCTCACCATACCCTCCCCCCCTGATATCTCCCCGTCCCCCCCCCCCATGATGTCTCACCATACCCCCTTGATACCTCTCCGAACCCACTTGATACCTCCCCATACCCCCTTGATACCTTCCGTACCCCCCTTGTAACCTACCTGTACCCTCCTTGATACTTCCCCGTTGATCGTTTCGCAGGTATGGATGAAAGGAATCGACTTTTTTTTTCTTTTTCGAATCGACCTTTTTTTCTTTTTATTTTTAGTAAAATTTACGTCCCCGGACACATTAAGCGTATAGGGGACGGGATACTTAACCTGCTTCGAATCGACCATGTTGTTTTTGTTGTTGTTTGTAGATTATAGTCACACGACACTTTCGCATATAGGTGACTACTGGACCGATTTATACTGACACCAGCGGGCCAGTTGTTGGTAAAGGGGAAAATAATATGATCACACGTTGACCAATCCGGGATTCGAACCAGCGACCTTTCGGTTAGCAAGACGCTCTTACCAACTGAGCTACCCGGCCCCTCAATCGACCATCACCATACCCCCTTATATATACCCGTATTTCCGTTATGCCTACCCATGCCCCTTTAAACCTACCCGTAGCCCCCTTTTACCTACACATACCACCCCATCCCAATCCTTGGTAATAATAATAATAATAATAATAATAATAATAATAATAATAATAATAATAATAATAATAATAATAAAATTGAATATAGAATAATACAAATAGAAACCATAAAAAACACCAAGGTTTTAAAATAAAATTTGATATAAGATATTATAATTATAATAGTAATAATTATTATTATTATTATTGTTATTAGTTTAATAATAATAATAATAATAATAATAATAATAATAATAGTAATAATAATAATAATAATAATAATAATAATAATAATAAATAAGTTAAAAGTAAAAAGCCTAAAAAGCTTAAAAAGAAAAATATCCATATTGTAGTGTAAAAAAAATAACATTTAAAAAATGGCCCGCGGGAGATTTGAACTTGGGTCGCCTGCACGGTAGGCGAATGTCTTACTAAGTGAGTACCAAGGCTTCGTATAAAGACCATCAATTTTTTGGTCTATATGGGAAAACATGCTGACACGGGTTGAATCGAATCCGCGCGCAGAATGAGGCTATTGCAATTTGTGGACATTTTGTTTATTTATTTATCTCAGAAACGGTTAAACGTTCGGTAAGGAAATGTCGGCTATAACGATTTCGCGGGTTTTGAGCGCACAGCAGGCCGATCCGCAGCGCCCAGCACCTGCCCAGATCAGCGTCCATACCGGACACACTTTACTGTTGCTAGGATGTGTTCCATTATTGGAAATGCACTTCTCTAATAAAAGTTGCTTTGAAACACACAATTTGGGGCTGCCTGTATAACGGATCGCCATCCCCCGTTGGGGTGCCGGGGGTTTCAGTATAAATAGTATCCCCACTTTCTGGAAATTTAGTGCTTTAAATTCCCACTGTCGCTGTCTTTCTCATTTGCTCTTTCTCAGTCCTGCTCTGTTCTATCAATCTGCTATACTATCTTCTTCTTCGCTAGACCAGTCATCTACCTTTTTTCTTGAAAACTCTTCCCGGACAAGACTCCTTATTTGTGTACGAGGTCTGTTGGATCAGCTTGGGAATATTGGACGCTTTCTGCCAGGTGGTCACTATGGCTTCCTATGATGTTATTATTTAGCAATGTAGGCATTTTATATATATATGTTTTGTTAATAATTTATAATGATGTTTGTATTCTATTTTGTTTTTGTAAGCGGGGGTTCGATAAGTTGGGGTGAATCCTCAGCCGTCCCCTGCGTGGGATGTCTTTATTGTAAAGTGACTGGCTGGTGGAGGGCATTCAGTTTTCCCACTGGGGTTGTTTCAGCAGATCTTTTATGCGGATTGGGGGTTGTCCGGTCCTGATTTGGCTCGGAAGAGTCCGCTGGACCTAAAGCAACAATTATGTAATGTAATGTAATGTAACGGATCGCCTATAGCGCAGAGATAAACCAAAGCAGAGGCTTACATACCTATCACATTCAGGAACCCAAAAGGTGTAATGTCACTGTGATTTTAGTTTTAAAGAAAGGATGCCGGATATAAGCCTAGCCAGATTACGTGAAGAATGCAGTGAAGCATTATGATCACATACTTAAAGTATCAGGTAGGCAACCTGGATACTACATCCTGCTTAATAATGTTATGATATTATCCTGCTTTAGAAATTGTATTATCATATCATGCACATCGTAGATGAGATAGTATTCAAAGAATAAGACTACAGCCATTTGCTAGTGCGCAGTCATTACTTTGCAAAAGACAAGTGCTGATTAATGTTGTTTTTTTAAAACTCTAATCGCATGAATTGTCAAATTCTTAGAATTTCCTTCCTTTCACTTAAATTGTTGCTGTTGTAGTTTTTTTTGTTGATGACAATAATGATGCTTTTCGTCGTTCTCCTCCTCCTCTTTATCATCATCATCATCATCATCATCATCATCATCATCATCATCATCATCATCATCATCATCTTCTTCTTCTTCTTCTTCTTCTTCTTCTTCTTCTTCTTCTTCTTCTTCTCCTCTTCGACTGAACATCCTTTCAGATTTAAAACAAAAGTTCTCATTTCAGTACAGGACACCAAAGATGACAAAGTCCAAGAGGAAGAAAGTTTCCAACGATCACCTCCTCCACCCTACGGGAGCTATGAACTTTAATAGCAGTAATGGTTCTTCTAACGGAACGGAGCCTCCATACGACTGTCACGTAGTAATGAAAACTGACGGACAGAGTAAAACTATGAGAGAATGGACAATTATTTGCACTGACCATTTTTACCCTCACGCCGGTACACGGACCTGTCGCGTTCCTCCTTCTTACTACAACCACCAAAACCTCCTCACTGCTGAACAGGCAGCCAAGAAGAATCTTGTGGTTCAACCATCTACCTCAACGTCTTCATCTTCGTCTTCTCCCTCGTCGTTGGCCCTAACATCGCCATCGCCATCGCCGTCGCCGTCCTTGCCAACGTCATCATCTTCAACGTCGCAGTCATCTCCACCACTGTCTTTCCAGGTAGTTGCTTCTACTCCTTTGTATCCACCTTTGTCGACGTCGTCATCTTCTCTGCCATCATCAATTCTGAAGGGAGTTTTTCCGAAAGAAATTCCCGAGAATGGTCACAGCAGCAGCAAAAACAACAACACAAGCGGAGTCTCGGTTGATAAAGTTCACGGTGACCTGTCAGCCTGTCCTCATTGCAGGAAGCAGCATCCACAACATCGTAACCCGAAGAATCTTCAGCAACAGCCGCCCGTTCAGATTTTGTTTCCTACCCAGGTGGGTAAATACGTACTGTCCTTGTATATCGCGATAACATCTAGAAATAATATGAAATGGTCGAGAATCAGTACTAGCCATACGCCCGTCTGTCCGTCGGTTAAGCCGATTTTGGATGATTTTTGGGTACTTCAACTCATGGTCAATCATTCAATGGCAGTCAGTTTGTCAGTCGGTCAGTCGGTCGTTGGATCGGTCAATGACTCCGAATTTCACTTATTTGTTATTATTGTTAAAAAAGAAACACCATTTGCCTTATTTAAAAAAAGCCGACTTGACCAAATTTGGTTATTTGTACTATGTAGATATTTTTACAGCTACTGAACTTTTAAGGCCAATCATCTTTGCACTTTTTCATCGGTCAAGGTCGCCGAGGACCATATTTTTTAAACAGGTTTGATGCTGTATCTCAAATTTGACTAAACAGATTTTAATAAGATTTAGCTTGCGTATAATTTAAATTGTGGTTTCTCGTTCCATTATGTCATTTTGCTTATGAACAATACCAAACCGGAAGAACTTCTCGAAAATGAACACTTTTTTGAAAATGACTATTTTTTCCAGCTCTCTCTGCGAGTCTGGAAATATATTTGAATGGCTTGCCATCATGTTTATAATATATAATTATCGCCGCCTGCAAATATATTTATGTGTGTATTGGTGGGCTGTATTTTTACTCTTCTTACAATACACAATGTACTGTATACTTTACTGGCAATTCTAATTCTGTTACAGGAGTCAATACAACGAAGGGACAAAGCCATGTCGATCGTGTTGGACTCGTTCGAGACCCTTGGTCTTCTTTTGGAAGCAGAAGGAGAGAAGGGCATATGCATGATGAGTGGGGTCAACTTTGACCACTACCTCAGTCGTATCACAGGACAGTTGCGACGCACCTGGAACAACAGCGGTTACCTGGGAGAGTCGCTCAGCAGTCGCGGCATTCTGGACATACTGGCGGTGCAAGAAAAATCTGGAGTCGTGTTAATTCAGGTGAGTGCCATATTGCAATAACGATTTATTTTTATATCAAGTTTCACATGTTGTTGTTGTTGTTGTCATTGGTGGTGGTGGTATATTAGCGTTTTCCTCATCAGTATGATAATTAGTAGCCTCAAATCCAAATTCAATTTGTTTAAATTTGGGAGTTATTTAGTATCCATAATTACATGATAAATATATAGTATCCATAATTTCTGAATAGCTATGTTGTATCCATAATAACCTGTTAGCTATTCAATATCCAAAATAACCTGTTAGCGATACAGTATCGATAATTACCTGCTAATTGGGCAGTATTCATAATTGACCTGGGAGTTAATCAATATCCGTAATTACTGGGAATTAATCAGTATCAATGATGACTTGACAGCTATTTAGTATCCATAATAGGGTCGACCCAAGGACTACTACAAAAACAGCATTTGCAACAAAGCCAACCAGACCTTAGGGTTCCTCAGACGGAATTTGAAGATCAACAACACCAGTATCAGTGGAAAAAAACACTATAAAACCTTCGTGCGCATCTTGCTGGAATATGCTTCTTCCGTCTGGGATCCCCACACCAACAAAAGCATCGACAAAATTGAAGCCCTACATAAGTCCCCTATATGCTTATGTATCCGGGGACGTTAATCTACTCAACGAAACGAACGAAAAGCCCTACAGCGTCATGCAGCGCCCTTTGTCCTTAACCGCTTTCGCAATACTTCAAGTGTCGACAGCATGTTGGAACAGCTGGACTGGCCCTCACTCAATGTTTTTTAAAGTGCAGCATGATCAGACCCGCTGTACCAACATTAAGGCAAAGCTCATTTCGCCTCCCCCTAGGCATCGACGGGATCACGACCACCCGTTATTCTTTACCTCCACCAGAACCCAATACCGCAGTCCCTCCTTTCACACACGAACCATCAAGGATTGGAACGGTCTCTCAACAGTAGCAGCTGAGGCCACAACTTTTGACACGATTAGAGTCTCCCTCCAGTAACTCCCCACCCCTGTCCCTCTTCTTTTCTCCTCCCCCCCCCCTCCCACCCACCTAATTTTTTTTTGATTAACTGGGTGGTATGACTATAAAAAGAGACACACAAAAAAAACTTGTTAAATTTCTTGACCAGATCGAACTGTAACAAATTTGGACTGCTTCAAAACCTCTCGAGAATAGAACGGGAACCCCTGGCAAAATTAGTGCCAGAATGATCCACGAGTTTATCGTGGGACCTCAACGTCAAGAAGAAGAAGGTCCACCTCAGATTATTCTAGTACCCATACTAATCGTGCTGATCTTTGTTTATTATTTTTTTAAATTAATCTTATATAGCGCTCTCCAAGCTCAAGAGCTGCTCAAGGCGCTGGTCTATACAGGATCTAACTCAAGCCGCCCAGTTGCAACCTTTGGGTGAATAGTCTGACGCCCAAACGACTGAGTACAATCCTAGGCGACCGGGGATGGGGAGAAGGGACCTAGTGCGTGCTGGGTGTATTTGTGTAACCGGCACTCATCCGTCTAGGACATGAGCGTCAGGTTCTTTAAAGTCCATGTGATGCAATGCGTGCGCGCACAGGCTAGATCTCGGTTTATACTCTCATCCGCAGGTAAAGGCAGTGGGTGGTAACACTGAGGAATGGTCAGCGAGTGAGCAGGACATGATCCAGGTGTTGGTTGGCGTTGTCCAGAAGGTCCAGAGCAGAAGCAAAACGCTGAAGAACGACCTATACAGAGAGCTGCTTCACAACACGAGGAGTGATGAACATGACGACAGCGACATTCCAATTGTTCATGTACTAGCCCTACCCTTGCTATCTCGTCAGTTGTACCAAACGGTAAAAGGAGAAATGAACATTATACCTTTGTTTTAGCTTAATTTAATTTAATATTATTTATTTAAATTTTTTTTTTTTTTTGTGGATATCCTTGCTTGTATTGGCCATCGAAATATGGACTAATAGGCGAGACAAAAACGTTTAGGGTTGTAATTGTTTCCCTTGTTTATTATCTCTCTAGTATATTCTTGCCAGCAGTCTCACTCCTTTCTAAAAACATATAGATTACTATTTATAAGGTGAAACTCAATGCTTTGATTGGTCTCAATGTTGAAGTCGATTGCAACGTGTAATGTTATAACGTGCACGTTTGCCGTATCAAAATATGCGCCTTCGGCACCGTTGGTTCGACCCCGTTTCGTGCATACTAAAAATGTTTGTAGTCATTATTTAGCTCCGTTTGATTGGACAATAAGACATGGTAATAGAAATAGTAACAAGAAGAATCCATCTTGGAACGACATTAAGCTTTCCTAAGAAAAAAAACCAATAAAAATAATATGCTTACCATATTCTTCTTTGCAGATGCTGGACATTGAGAAACGCAAAGGCGGCAAACTTCCAGATCTCCATGTGTTGTGTCAGGAAGATTTTGAAGACTTTGCTTTTCAACGTCTTCATCAGCGGCAGCAGCACCACCACCACCATTACCATAATGATCATCATCATCATCATCACCAACAGGAGAAAGAGGCATCGATGGCAAATCCTTTGTACAGATGGTGGATGAAGAACTTTGGAAGGCGTGATGTCAGCCTGTCCACTGAACGAATAAAAGTGATCGTTGGAAGGTGAGAGAAGAACGAGTTATACAAGATAATAACATTATAGGTCTGTATCCTCAAAATGATTGTGTACTAGCTAGTACTGGCCGACGTGTATATAATAATAATAATAATAATAATAATAATAATAATAATAATAATAATAATAATAATAATAATAATAATAATAATAATAATAATAATGGATGCTATAATGCTAGTCCTTGTCGAAACATAAAAGGAGTAAAAGAACGCAATAAATTATGAACAAATAAATATCGGCACAATTAAAATATAGGCTATAATTATTCAAATTTAACCCAGGTAATAAGTTCATTTTCATTGTTCACGGATAAAAGGGTATAGTTGCCGATATTGGATAAGGCTAATATAATATAAACTGATCGAACTCGATGCTCCATGATAAATTTTCCCATAAAAATGTGTAATTTATATTACATGTGTTCTTGTTGTTGTTATTGTAATTATTATTATTATTATTATTATTATTATTATTATTATTATTATTATTATTATTATTATTATTATTATTATTATTATTATTATTATTATTATTATTATTATTATAATAATAAAATCACATCGTCTCATGTTTTGATGATATAGGTGAAATTCTAGGGAATATTTTATTCTCGCTGCGCGTAGTTTACTTCAGATCAAATCATCTTTTTTTTTTTTTAACAGGATCTGCGGTATCTTTTCTACCGTGACGCCTCTTCCAGACACAAAGTGCAGGACGGAAGTTCGAACCCTTGGCCACTGTGTGAGCGAGACGGCTTCGCGATACAGCGCTCCTGTCCTCACTGTGCAAGAATACGAAGTGTCAGGCTATACAGACAAGCAGTTGGTCTTGTGCGGTCTCCCGGGAACAGGTAAGAGATCCATAATTTAGTGTCTGTATCCGTTTGAAACGTTGGTTATAATAAAAGAACCCGGCAGGTTCTAGTACTTACAAATGCAATGTTCTGTGAATGAAAAAAAAAGTTTAGTACATAATGAGATGTCCAAGATGTTGTTTTAATGTCTATTGATTTTACAACCAACTCCTCGTGTGTAGTTACGTGGCATCAGATACACGGTATTGTCTGGTCAAGTTTAATTTTGGCTGCAGAGGAGTTAGTACATAAAATATATTATGGATTAACGTCTTTGTCAACGCTTGAAGCCAAGATTGCGATTGGTGGGAAATTAATTGTTTCATTATTGATTTGCAACTACGAAATAGTTTCTATTGCTTTTTTGTTTACTGTACCATTTTTTCCAATATATCTAGGCTACATTTTAATATAGAATTTTTAACTCAAATGTTTCTTTTTATGATATAATTCTTTTAGTTGTCCTCTCCCCCCCCCCAACTGCCCTCTTCCTACCAACATTAACATCCCCACTCGATTTTATATATATATTTTTTATTTTCCAATTTTAATGTTTTTTTGTGTTGCGTGTTCCAGGAAGTTCCATACTTCTTATCTTGAAGGCTGTTCAGTGGCTTAGAGAGAACTGCGAGCATCTCGATACAGAGCCAAAAGACGACCAGAACCATGTTACTGAGCATCATGTCATCGTCGCTAGCATCAGGACCTCAAAGACGGCGCACTCTGCCCCTTCACACTCATCCGCTCGCCGACCTCAAGACATTGCTTTGGCAATGAACATCAGAAACAGGAGCCTGGAAGGACGACAAGGGTGTGGCCACGTGCGGCATTTGCACGAAGTTGTCTTGGATATGGACGGTGTTGAGCTAGACCACGTCCAAGAAGCGGTCAGAGGAAAGTTAAACGCGTTGGCCAGAGAAATCGAAGAAAATAGTATGGTTGAAACTTTCACTCCTAGACGCCGAGAATCTGACAGAACTTTCCATCAAGAAGAGCTTCACGAAGAGAAGGCGCCATCAACTAATAGGGCACATCAGCAGTATGCTAGAACTAGTACAAAGCCTGTCAAAGTTTTAAATTGTACTTCCAATTTTAAAGATGTCATGGACATTGAAGCTTCTGTCAATCTTCAAGAAGATGAAAGTTTGCCTTTGAAAGCAAAGCAATGTACTTGCATACACATAGAAAATGATACATATCCGAAAGTAACCTTTAGTTTCGTAATGGCTGACGTAGAGCAACCTGAAGATGCAAAAACATCTAGCGCACTTTTTGCAGTGGCGCAGTTTCCACTGACAGAGCGCCTGTGGTTGTCTACTGCCAAACATAAAACAAAACTGAACACACTATCCAAAGATTTTCGATTGGTGGAGTTGGCTCAGGTGATACGCAGACCGCCTCACGTGCAGCGCGTGCTGAAGCGACTGGAAAGAACGGAAGAATGGAAAAACTCGTACAATTTGGACAGTCTGGAGTCTGGTCTTCTCACTAATGGTCTTCCAGTGGTTTGCGTGAAGCACTTCGATCACAATCACATCCTAAGGTCGAAAATCCAACCCACTCTGCCACAAGAAAAAAGACATGATGTTCGGACAAGAAACTACTGCCAAACTTCTTCTGATGAAGAGAAAGATTTGCACATCGCTCAGATTCGTTCAAACGCAACTCAACGAACTTGCTCATCAACACAGAGACAGGATATGGAAATTGATGAAGCAGATTCACTGACGACCAAACCAAAATCTTTCAGTCTTGAGGAAGAACCCAACAAGCTCATGGAGGCGTCTCTCAATGGCGAATCAAATGGAAATCACAAATCTGTTGATCATACATGCAAGTCGCCATTTTGGTGCAAAGAGTGCGCAGATTCTCTTTCATCGCTTGTTGAGTATTTCATCACAGATTCTTCGACCCCCAAAGTAGCGCCTTTCATCGTCGGATCCACGAAGCTACTGAAAGACCCATCTAAAAACAGATTTGGAGTCGCCATCAAGCCAAAAGATATCCTGATTCTCACTTCTGTTGCCGAGCCTTCAGACTGCTCCGAGCATCCTCACGGTGAGCGTGACCATAAGGGCCATACTGCTGCGGAACGAAGTCGAAGAAGTTGGTGGAAGTCTATCCTGCAATCTCCTTTGGTGGAACAGCTCCGCAAGAAGATCCCTCTCAAAGTCCTGAACGGAGAATCGGCTGGCAAAATTGTCTTTCCCAGGAACTATGCAGTCCTGACAGACGCTGGCAATGCACGTGGTCTGGAGAAGAAACTTGTCATCTTCGTTCCTTGGCAAAGCAGTGGAGTTGGAAACACTGCAGAATCTTCCACACACAAGCGAGAAGTTCACTTGCATTCAGATCTGACAAGTGCAATTCGTCAGAGAGGAATTTGCATCACGTCTGGTGAAGGCATCGATGATGCAAGTGCAATGACCCAGAACGACAATAAATTACCAGTTCCATTCAATGACGAGACTCAAGCTCCAACTGTTCCACCATTTCTGAAGTTTATTGAAGACCCGAAGGACCTCGTATCAGGAGAATCCATGGAGCACGACGCCGTACTCGCCGAATCTGTAACGACGAGGATATTGTCTAGTCAAAGTGGAAGCATGTATCCTTCGGTCGAAGGTTTGCTGCAGACTCCCGAGTTTGACCTTTCTGACAGAGAACTGAAGTCTTCGGATGGCAATTCTGACAGTTCTTCTTGGGACTCTGACATGCTTGAAGTCTGCGACATGTCCACAGACTCTGAGGACAGCGAGGAAAGTTCCGTAAAAGATTTTGAACTTTCAGAACCTCCAGGACAAAGGGGCGAGTTTTTTCTCCAGACTGAGGGTGACCGGGTTGAAGGCAGACAGACACCGACACAACCAGCGGTGCAGGCGAATAACATCAGTGCTGCACGCCCTAAAACAAGCAAAACGAGCTTGACAGAAACTTTGAGAAAGAGAACTATGTCTCGCCCCACTGATTTGAAAGACGTTGACTACATAGTCGTGAAGATGGTATCCCCCAAAATCGCCAAAGAGAACTTTGAAAACGATGTTGAACGGAAAGGCGGACACTCTGCCCCAACCATCAGTTCTGCAGCTGCTGATATTGTTGATGATGCTCTTGAAACGGCTTCTGATGATTTGTCACTGTTGACCGAAGCTGACCGTGATGGATTATACATTGCTGCTTCATGCTGCTTGGCACAGCTATTTGTTATCTTGCCTTAAATAACAAAGAGCATCAGGAAAGACTATCTGCAGCTACTTTCAGACTTTGGTATTAAGACACTACAGCTAGTGTAGTGTAGGCCTACTCTTAACCTCTGCACCCGATTTCACGACTATTCCATCCAACTGCAGAATCTCTGTATATAAACTATATAGTGATAATTATAGCTGTGATGAACACGTTTTTTTGGTGTGGTTTTGTTTTGTTTTGTTGATGATCTCATCCATTTGCTACAAGGTCTCATACGTTTAATTGATTTGAGTTCTGCCACTTACCTTATTTATTGTCTTAATAATGAGTTCGGTTTTTGTTCTTGTTGTTGTTATTATCATTGTTAGTGATCGTGGTGGTGATTTCTATGTATTCCTCGTATTCATCGTGAACAAATCAATTGGTTTGATTGCTTAGAATATTGCTGGCGTAGTCTACTGGAAAAACAGCACACACAAAAAAAACATAAATAAATAATTTTTAAAAATACACATTTGAATGTATGAGAGAAAAAAAAACGACAAAGAACATGACAACCACAGAGGCGACAATGTTGATGATAACGATGTAGTCGACAACGATGATGATGACGACCAAAATGATAGTATTTTTTTAAAGGTTTTGGTGCGTTGTATATTTACAACTCGACATTTTATCTGTGGTGGGAAGGTGGAGTGAGGAGAGAGTGATGTTAAGGTGCGTATGGTCTTCTTATTAAATTATTTTCTACAATTTCAACGAAGTTAATATACAATAATGAATTGCAAAGATTTAACGCCCTGTTAGAAAACAATAATAAAGTGTTTAATTATGTAGTGATATAAACGATACTCATTTTAAAGAACAGCGACAGCATGACTGTGTCCTTGTTCATCGTATTTCAGAATTAAATTCAGGTCTTCCAAAATACATTTTGAAGAACGGCTACAAATGAAATCTTTGCGCGATTATTACATGAATGTCAATTGTACTATTTAGATTTAGACCTACATTTAGGTGTTCAAATCTCTTGTGTATAAAATTTTATGTATTTCTGTGTTTGTTTCGTTTTGTTCTGTATCAATTTTGATTATTGCACAGATAATTTGTTTGTTGGTTGGTTAATTTATGGAGGTAAGCTTACATAAATGTGTTTGCACAACGAATGAAAGTGATACCCAGTGGAAAAATATAGGTAACATAGTAAAACATTGTAACCTGGTTTCAGTCAGTTTATTATTGGTTTTGTTGTGAATTATACAGATGAGTATGAAAACATGCTTGCATCTTATGGATTTATTTACCTCAGATGTTCACATTTTTAATGAACTGTCAAACTTATAATAAAAACGAAAAGTGCACACATTAAAAAGCTCGTGAACCGAGACATTTTGGCGAATATAAGTTTGTGGTTAATATGTTATTTCTGATTAAATATATATTCTTTTTCTCATCATGATTTTTGTTCTTCAAACACTTTCTCTCTCTCTCTCTCTCTCTCTCTCTCTCTCTCTCTCCTCACTCTCTCTACACATTACAAATTAAATACACATTAATTGTTAATGTTGTTGATTGAGATTAACAACATTAATTTGATTTCAATTGTTTGAAAAGGATTTTTATCTAATGATGACTTTGTTTATTTGTCATTGTTCCATGATGTGAATGTTATAACCTTGAGTTGTATTTAATAGTTATTGTTAAAGCCCCAAGGGCAAGATGTAAAAAAGCGCATCCAGCGCTTATTCTTTTACCCTTGCAACATAAAATTGTTATCTTATCTTATCTTATCTCTGTCTCTGTCTCTCTGTCTCTGTCTGTCTGTCTGTCTGTCTGTCTGTCTGTCTGTCTCTCTCTCTCTCTCTCTCTCTCTCTCTCTCTCTCTCTCTCTCTCTCATACACATGCACACTTAAAAAAGTGTTTAGTTTCTTCGACAGCATCTCCGCACCCCCGTTGGGGTGCCGGGGTTTTTCTGTATAAATAGTATCCCCAATTTATGAAAATTTCATATCCTATCCTATCCTATCCCGCAACTCAAAAGTCGTTGGGGCTCTACAAATGATCGTTTAACCAGCGTACTCCATCTTTCTCTGTTCTCAGCAACCCTCATGGCTTCGCTCAGTGTCAAACCAGTCCATTCTCGATTGTTGTCCTCCCACCTCTTTTTCTATCTACTTCTTCTTCTGGCTCCTTGTACCATGCCTTGCAGGATTGTTTTTGCCCTGACTTATCTTGACCTGGCTATACCATCGAAGTTTCCGATTCTTCACCACGGTGAGCATGTCATCGTGTTGTCCAATGGCTTGTGTGATGGTCTGTCAGACTTCTTTGTGGCATCTTCATGCTTTGTATTCTTCGCTGTACTCTGTCCATCTATCCAAGACTTCTTGTTCTTCTGTAAGGCATATTCCAGATTTGCTTTGGATCGAGGAGACCTTGGGCTGTTTAACACTTGTCAGCCGCTTCACAGTCTTTTAGGCCTTCTTGCTGTTGTTATTGTTTAGACTGTTCTCTATTTCCTGGCATTGATCTTCTATCTAGTTCTTTGTTGTGCGCATGCCTTTTCGGATGTCATTGTTGATTTTTCGGTAGGCATCTGCTCCCTGTGAGGTGTTCTTGTTCTTTTTCATCCCTCTTCGTTTATCACACAGGTCCAAAAATTCAAGTGTGATCCACGGTTTCTTCTTTGGGCGGTGCTTGCCAAGGACCTCAGTGGCGGCATCTGTCACAGCTGAATTGAAGGTGATGGTCATGGTGTTGACATCTACTTCACCAGCTCCCAAAATGAGCAGTGGTGCAAATTTCCCTTCAATTGTGGCTTGGAGTATTTCTGCCACATCCGACTCTTGCAGTTTGTCTAGGTCGAACTTCAGTATGGTGCACTTTGCGGTGTTTACTCTTTTCAAATGGACACTTCCAATGTCTGCTCCTGGAAAAGTGCGTGTCCTGGTAATGTTGATGCTTGATATGAATCGTGTCTTGACCATGATGTAGTCAATCTGGTTGTGATGCTCCCCGCTGGGACTGCGTTGGGATTTTGTGTGGAGACCAGACGTGTTTGCCAGTATCAGACTGTTGTATCTGGCAAACTCCAAGAGTCTCAGACCCCTGTCATTTGTCTCGTTGTTGCAGTTGGGCCCACATATGTCTCCCCAGTTGTGGTGTGCATCTTGGCCAAACTTGGCATTCCAGTCGCCTTGAACTATGACTTTGTCTTTCTTCGGTACTTGGTCAAGGACAACATGTAAATGATAATAGAAATCCTAGACATCGCTGTCGTCGTAGTCTGATGTTGGGGCATAGACCTGGATGGTAGTGACGTAGAAAGGGGCTGCTCTCAGACGGATGATAATGAGTCTGTTGAGGACTGGGCGGCAACCCATAAAAGTGGCTAGAATGTCTTTGTGGACCAAGAATCCAACGCTGTCATCCATCTCTTCCGCTGAAATAAAGCTTGTGACATTTGTCGTTGTTTCACCTAGGACTTTCCAGCGCAGTTCGCTGATACCTAAGATGTTCCATCGATAGTGGTCCAACTCGTGGGCTTGTTCTTCTTCTAGCAGTGTGGGTCCTGACATTCCAGGTTCCTGTGACGATGATGTCTCTCGCGCGGATCCTGCTAAGTTGTCCATCAGTAGCACACGTATCACCTCCGTTCTGGTGGCCAATAGGAGTCGCGGTTCTTGGTGACCCGGGCGACGACCTATCCTGTATGGAATGAGTGGTTCTTTTTACCATATGGTGTGTCTTGGCCAAGAAAGATCTGGCCGGGCCCAATCCTCCCCAGGCTTATTGCCACAGTAAAAATCCACGAATACAGTGTGGCTCGCCTTGGCCACGAGCACGTGGTCGTTGAACCTGGCCGATGACTTCTGGAAAGTTAGTGCTTTAAATTACCATTGTTTCTGTCATTCTCATTTGTTCTTTCCCGTTCCAAATTTGTTCTATCAACCTACCTATCTATCAATCTTTCGCTAGACCAGTCACCTACCTTTTTTTAAAAAAAAAATCCTAAAACTCCTCATTTGTGTATGGGGTCTGTTGGGTCAACTTGGGGATATTGTACGCTTTTTGCCAAATGGTCACTAGTGCTTTCTATGGTATTATTATTTAGCAATGTAGGCATTTTATATGAATGTGTTTTGTTAATATTTTATAATGATGTTTATATTCTATTTTGTTTTTTTAAAGAGGGTTCGATAAATTAGAGCACAGCCTCAATGTCCCCGTGCATGGGATGCCTTTACTGTAAACTGTGCGGCTGGACGAGTGCCTTCAGTGTTACCATTTGGGTTGGTTCAGCAGATCTTTTATACGAATCAGGGGTGAGCCCTCTTTCAACGAGGTTGTGGTACTGATTCGGCTCTTTGCAGTCCGCTGGACCCTATAAACAATGACTAACTCAATGTTCTATCTATCTATCTATCTATCTATAGAGATAGATAGATTAGATAGATAGATTAGATAGATTAGATAGATAGATAGAGAGATAGATAGATAGATAGATAGATAGATAGATAGATAGATAGATAGATAGATAGATAGATAGATAGATAGATAGATAGATAGATAGATAGATAGATAGATAGATAGATAGATAGATAGATAGATAGATAGATAGATAGATAGATAGATAGATAGATAGATAGATAGATAGATAGATAGATAGATAGATAGATAGATAGATAGATAGATAGATAGATAGATAGATAGATAGATAGATAGATAGATAGATAGATAGATAGATAGATAGATAGATAGATAGATAGATAGATAGATAGATAGATAGATAGATAGATAGATAGATAGATAGATAGATAGATAGATAGATAGATAGATAGATAGATAGATAGATAGATAGATAGATAGATAGATAGATAGATAGATAGATAGATAGATAGATAGATAGATAGATAGATAGATAGATAGATAGATAGATAGATAGATAGATAGATAGATAGATAGATAGATAGATAGATAGATAGATAGATAGATAGATAGATAGATAGATAGATAGATAGATAGATAGATAGATAGATAGATAGATAGATAGATAGATAGATAGATAGATAGATAGATAGATAGATAGATAGATAGATAGATAGATAGATAGATAGATAGATAGACACACATATTTACATCTTGCCCTTGGGGCTTGTATTAACATATTTTTATGTGTTGTATAAATATTTTGTTTAAACAAGATCTGTAATTAGTGATTGGACTGCGGAGAACTTCTGGAAAGCTATTCCATAAAGAGGAACCCGAATATGATAGACTGGTTTTAAACACATCAATTCTTAGAAATGGAATATTTAGTTTGGATTAAAAATCTGGCAGTTTTCCAAGAATAAGAGAAGAAGTATATCGGCTTGCATTACCACAAATGATCTTGTGCAAAAAAATTCCTTTATTAAATTTTAATCTGTTGGCAAGAGGTAGTATTTTGACCTGTTCGTAATCATTCGGAGAGATTTTGTTTTTAACCGTTTAAATTGCACATTTATGAATCCTAACTAAAGGTTACATGGCGTTGTCACTAGCAGTATCCTAAATAGTTAAAGAATAGTCAATGAATGGCGGAATATGTGCCGAATATAACTGTTTACGAGAATGCATATTAAAAAAAAGTGTAAGCCTTGATTACTGATATGTCCTTCTAGAAATAGTTTTACTAACATTTAAAATACGTTTTAACCCAGACAAATTATTGTCTATTGTCATGCCAAGAAGTTTTACGTTTAAGAGAGAGAGAGAGAGAGAGAGAGAGAGAGAGAGAGAGAGAGAGAGAGAGAGAGAGAGAGAGAGAGAGAGAGAGAGAGAGAGAGAAAGAGAGAGAGAAAAAACCTCTAATACCTAAAAAAAATAAAGCAGACTAAACCATGCATACAGGTTTGTTTTTTAAAATATAGTTAAAACAGAGTTTAAAAACACAGGAAAAACATTTACGGCAAAAATAGATTAAAATAACATATTTACATACATGCATAAATATATATCGTACAAGGTTTAAAACATATAATATAATAAGGGCAATAAGGAAATAAAACATTACATTACATTACATTATTATTGCTTTAGGTCCAGCGGACTCTTCCGAGCCAAATCAGGACCGGACAACCCCTGATCCGCATAAAAGATCTGCTGAAACAACCCTAGTGGTAAAACCGAAAGCTCTCCACCAGCCAGTCACTTTACAATAAAGACATCCCACGCAGGGGACGGCTGAGGCTTCACCCCAACATATCAAACCCCCGTTTACAAAAACAAAATAGAATACAAACATCATTATAAATTATCAACAAAACACATACATATAAAATGCCTACAGTGCTAAATAATAACATCATAGGAAGCCCTAGCGACCACCTGGCAGAAAGCGTCCAATATTCCCAAGCTGATCCAACAGACCTCATACACAAATAAGGAGTCTTGTCCCGGAAGAGTTTTTAAGAAAAAAGGTAGGAGACTGGTCTAGCGAAGAAGACGATAGTATAGCATATTGATAGAACAGAGAAGGAATGAGAAAGAGCAAATGAGAAAGACAGCGACAGTGGGAATTTAAAGCACTAAATTTCCAGAAAGTGGGGATACTATTTATACTGAAACCCCCGGCACCCCAACGGGGGTAGGAAACAAAACAACAATAGTAAAACCAATGTACAAAATCAGATCGGATAGTTTCTTTCAAACTTATAAAATAGTATAATTTGTGCATTAAGTGATACTTTTAATTTGTAATATTTGTATGTGTGTGTGAGTGAGAGGGTGTGTGAAAAAAAGAGAGAGAGAGAGAGAGAGAGAGAGAGAGAGAGAGAGAGAGAGAGAGAGAGAGAGAGAGCAAATGGGCTATGTGCAGACAACATTGATGAAGATCGACATTGGCAAATAGAATGTTAATGTGTGCTGATATGGTTTGGAAATTCAAGTGAGAGACTGACAAATGACAGTGCTTTTTTTCCCCCGGATACTGAGAAATATAGGTGTTTTGGCAGATTCTGCATGGTTGGTGGTGGGTTGCGATCAAGTTTGTCGCGTGTATGTGGGATGAATGTGGGGAAATCGAGTTTGCCATTCCTCTGGCTTGACATATATTTTGAAAGTACTTTCACATGTAAAAAAGAAAATGTTTGATGTCACGAATGTTGTAAATTTTAAGTAGGAGTTCAAGCTGGTGAAATTGTTACCTAAATCTTTTTAATTAACTAATTCTTTTAAATGTCGTTGTTGGTCTAAAATCAATATGTGTATAGACCTTAAATTAAATAAAGGAAATTTACAAAACAACTAAACGCACCAAAAAATAAATACAACTGCAACGTCTATGAACATATACAACTGCACCTTCTGGGAATCTAACGGGTTTCCGCGCCAATGCATCTCGCCGACGAAATTGTACAACGGGAAAATCGGAATTACTAGCTCATTTATCACAAACTATCAAATATAGGACCCTCTACGTATCCCATTGCCTCAACAGTGCGTACACCGGTGTGTGCTAACCATACGAGAAACAACCACCCCAATTATCTAACACATAAAACATCATAGGGAACAATTACAACAATTTTATTAATAACACAAACAAACCAATATATATATATATATATAATATAATTATATATATATATATATATATATATATATATAATTATATATATATATTGGTTTGTTTGTGTTATTAATAAAATTTTTGTACATATATATATATATATATATATATATATATATATATATATATATATATATATATATATATATATATATATATATATATATATATATATATATATATATATATATATATATATATATATATATATATGTATGTATGTATATATAATTATATGATAAATCACTGTTTAGAACATCAGCAAACTTTAAACCACAAAATCAAAATAAAACAAAAACATTCAACGGGAAAGGTCTTTAAGAGTTCAGAAGGATTGGCGACTGGTACCATGCTCAAACGCGTGGATAAGCTGCTGTTCTTATAAGTTTTTCTTGAAGAACAGCTGTCTATCCACGTGTTTGGGCTTTAGGCTCGCTCTTTGGGCGGACAAGATGTCGCCCACTGTCGCGTTATGTGTTGTCGAGATTTCCCAGTAAACCGGACCTTGGACACCCGCACCGGTATACCGTACCGTCGCGTTTTCGAACCTGAATACAGTTACGTATCGGTAAAACCGTCCAGCCCTACATTTTAGTAACGTACAGCAGTTTTATTTGCTCGCACTCTCAAATTTAGTGCGCATATCGCTCACTGCAATAACTTGCATGGCACGTGATTATACACGCCTGCGCTCCTACCCATATTGCGGCAGTCTTGAGCAGTATAGGGTGACGAAGCAAAACTAAGAAAACAATGCACGATTTAAAATTACATTTTGTGCAAACTTAATTTATTTTCTCTCTCTCACCTTCCACCCTCTACAATAGGCTTAGAAACCCTATTATCACAGGTTTAGAAAACCGAGTCGTGAGACTCTTATAGCCAGAACTGAATGTGAAGTGGTCAAGATTGCCAAATCGACTCTCGTGCATTTGCAACCTTTTGCTTGTCCCCGGCCCCTACCCCTCATAGAGGCCAACAAAGGTGGTGCCCCAATAAACGTACATGCTCAATACAGGGTCGGCACTTCCCTCCTTAAATGGTCTGTATCTCATAAGCAGCTGGAAAGACAAAGACGAAGCACGAAGGCCGGAGCAACAACAACAACAAAAACCCCACATCATTACAATCTGGTATTCTGATGGTCAACGTTGAAATCCGACGTTGTGAAGTTATGGGAACCGTCTTTCACGAAAGCTTGATTCTCATGACCTAAGCCAGCGTGCAACGGCGCCACTGAAGGTGACATTGGTAGCGGGTCGTCGCATGTTGATGACCCATCTTGGGACTGGTTGGCAGGTTCTGATGACGTCGCTGGAGGCTTTTCAGCAGACTGTGGTGACGTATCTTTGAGATCAATATCAATGGAGATCTCGAGCTCTTTGTAGGTTTCTTTTTCAATCTCCGGTAATTCTTCTTCTCCGAGTTCTCGCCTCTCGTATTTCTGAAGAAAAGAAAAAAATGAGAGAAAAACAGTGAATGTTTGAAGTAGGCGACGACAAAAGATTTTATTTTTTAAACTAAAAGTTTTAATTGAAATTAAATACCTAAGTCTAAATAGGCTAAATAAATAAATAAATAAATTACTGATATAGCTTACTTTTGGGCCCGACACTATTTTCACGCATGGCAGAAATGACAGTGGTTCACAGGTTATACTTATTGTCTCCCTTTGCTCATTTCCGGGTCATATTGCAGCTAGTCTCTATTCGATTTCGTACAGAGGAATACACTGTTTTTTTTGTAGCCAAATCTGTCAAAATATACATTAAAACTTACATTTTTATGGTTGATGCCACATCGCAGTGGTCGAAGGATGCATTCGGGCAGAAACGGGAAGACGGTGTCAAACAACGGGAAAATCAGCCTAGGGTCAATCTCAGAGGGTTTTGTGTAACCTGAAAATTATTATTAGCAACAATAAACCACCGGACCACTTGCCTGACTTTCAGTGCACGACATTAAGGCAAAGCCCACACAAAACATTGCGAAGTTGACACTGGTCGAGGTTTACGTTCGCCTCTCTCCAGCTAAGGCAGTGATTGATCGAGGCCACACAGGTTAAGTCCTGTAGTCACATTAGCGCGAAGCTGTGTAGCGATTCTAGTCTAGGCCGCCTAGTCGACGCAGGAGTTAGTAAAGCCTCCTCATTTATTTATTTATTTTATCACTTTTATATAGCGCTTTTTCCAGCTCTAGATCTGCTCAAGGTGCTGGTCGATACACGATCTAACTCAAGCCACCCAACTACAACCTTTGAATAGTCTGACGCCCAGACGACTGAGCGCAATCGTTGGTGGCTGGGGATGGGGAGAAGGGACCCATAGCGTGCTGGGCGTATTTGTGTAAGCGGCACTCACACGTCTAGGACATGAGCGTCAGGATCTTTAAAGTTCACGCGAACCAATGTGCGTGCACTGGCTAAACCTCGGTTGATACTCTCATCCGAAGGAGTAGGGGCGCAGTGTCTCAGGGTAATTTTTTTAAATATTTTATGATTTTATTTTACTTTTTTATATATTGTATTTATGTATTTATTTATGTATTTATTTATGTATTTATTTATTTATTTAGTAGTAGTAGTAGTAGTAGTAGTAGTAGTACGTTGGCGCCTTTGATGACTTCAGCAAACTTCCCGTTTTTTGCCAGCGCCTTAAGCAGGACTTTGAAATGGTAAAGCGCAAGATATGAGAGCAATTGATTTTTTGTTTACAGTCTACTAGGCCTACCTGTAATGAAACTGAAGATAAGACCAACGACGACGGCGATAGCGGCGCCAGTGATGGTGTAATACAGATAGGATAACGTGAAGAGGGCGTAGGCTGGATTAGCTCTGCAAAGTCAAACAATAAGCGTCCTTAGGTTTTTGTCGTAGGGAAATTGTACGCAGAAGAACTATTGTACATGACATACATATTCTGATAATCATGCAATACAACAGAAAACGCACTATGAACATATAGGGTTGTCCGTTTATCTAAAAAAATGGTTGGATTCTCCGAAGGCAGACGATTAGTCGTTTATGGGATAAAACATACCACAGGGGCATTACACGATTTAGTTTCCGTTAGAGGGTAGGGGCAGACAGTCTAGTGAATGAATTACATTACATTATTATTGTTTTAGGTCCAGCGGACTCTTCCGAGCCAAATCAGGACCGGACAACCCCCGATCCGCATAAATGATCTGCTGAAACAACCCTAGTGGTAAAACCGAAAGCTCTCCACCAGCCAGTCACTTTACAATATAGACATCCCACGCAGGGGACGGCTGAGGCTTCACCCCAACTTATCGAACCCCCGTTTACAAAAACCAAATAGAATACAAACATCATTATAAATGATCAACAAAACACATACATATAAAATGCCTACATTGCTAAATAATAACATCATAGGAAGCCCTAGTGACTACCTGGCAGAAAGCGTCCAATATTCCCAAGCTGACCCAACAGACCTCATACACAAACAAGGAGTCTTGTCCCGGAAGAGTTTTCAAGAAAAAAGGTAGGAGACTGGTCTAGCGAAGAAGACGATAGTATAGCAGATTGATAGAAAAGAGCAGTAATGAGAAAGAGCAAATGAGAAAGACAGCGACAGTGGGAATTTAAAGCACTAAATTTCCAGAAAGTGGGGATATTATTTATACTGAAACCCCCGGCACCCCAACGGGGGTTAGTGAATGAATGAACATTGAGGTTTTAAGTCTACGCCCATCATTGGCGATATGGCAGAAGGGGATAACCATCCCAGGAAACAAGGGGTAGCGACCAAAATCAACACTGACCCACCAGAGCAATCATACTGCTAAAATGGACAGTGAAAAATTGCCACATTTTATTTAGCCCAGCACGGGATTCAAACCTGGGTCATCGGTGTGCCAGGCGAACGCTCTACCAATTGAGCTACGGCGGTGGGACAACAGTCTAGTGGTTTTTTTTTTTTTTAAAGATATACGCTGAGGTTTTCCTCTGCACCATATAGTTGGGACTTAACAGAGTGATGGACCAGCTGAAACCCTGATACCCTCTATTTACTTAACTTGTACACCGGCGGTATAACTATTGTGTAAATCTAGAGTGGAAAACAAATCATGAGATGCTCCTATGAACAGACCAAAGACATTGAGACAGACAGGCCTAATTTCTTACTTCTTACCGAAGCACAACCTTCGCATAGCAGCGCCCCATAGGCAAGAGGCACTCATAGTTACTATTATGCGTTTAAACGAATCCACGTAGACAATCAACCACAAACCTAACGATGTAGCATGAACGCCGATGCTGATTTAGTTTGAAAAGACTCATGTGACCTGCACGAACTGTTTTGTGTGTGTGTGTCTATTTTTGCGAAGCAAGTTATCGCCATATTTATCAAATTATTTATTTAAAGGATTTTTAACGAATTTCCCTCCCTTTACATTTCTTTCAGATAATTGTCTAGACTGGCAGCAGGATAGAATTAGCAGCGTGCGATGTGTGAATGATTGTTAACAATGAACTAAATCTCACGCCTTGGTCGCGATAGAAGAAATTGTTGTGGTCATGTTGCCGATAGTTGTCGTAGCTGCAATGGTGGTTGTCGTGACGTTGGTGGTGATGTTTCTCCAGACGCAGCCGCTGGTGATGACGGGAGACAGCTTAGCCGTGGACACTTTATACCAGAAAGAGCCGATACCAATCCACCCCATGAACACAAGGGCGACAAAGAAGCCGACAAAGGCACCCTGAAGCAGACGATCATCGATTATCTTTAATAATTCCATTTGTCAAGAGAACAGATCTCTTTTCGAGGAATTGTATCTGAATATTTAATGTACAAACCTACATGATTAAAATCACATTGTCGCCACTAAGTAACTTACTAAAGAGTTAGCCCATGGGAAGAACATGCCCAGCAGAAACATGCCAAACACTGGTCCGTTCAAAATGCTGTAGGCTTGGTATGAAGACTGCAGCAGTCCCTCTACTCTGCCAACAAGATAGGCCGCTGCAATTCCTAGTCCACTGAACAGTACCACTGAAACCAAAATAGGCCTATATAGCCACGTGAGTGTGCAATATTCAATCCGTGTGCAATATTCAATCTAATCGCGATGAAAGGGAAAAAGAACATAATAGAAACATCAGCTGCGGTACAATACAATCAATGTGAATCCCCCAAATCTTCTCAGGACATCACATAAGACGATTGGACACAAAAGCTCACGGGATCTGGGTTCCTGTTGAGCGCAATGGTTAGTGGATCCTCTATAGCGCAAGGCAGACGTCAGTAGGTCTCTTGAATAACCCATTTGATTTGGCTTGATTGGACTTGTTGACTTGGCTTGACTTCCGCACTAGAGAGGATCCACTATACTTTGCATTACGCAGGAACCCAAATCGTGCAAAAGGCACAACGTTACTCAATGGAAACGTGCCGGCTTCTTGAGGCCCCTACCTGGCACTTTCTTTTGCAGCTGAACTGCTTGCATAATCCTAATAGGCCTGTTGAGAAGTAAAGGCCACAAATTTATATTTATTCTACCACTGATAGCAAGCTTCAGTGGCTGCTTAATCTTCAACAGAATGTGCATTTCGTCACTTAGACCTACCACTCAGTTTGGACAACAGAGTAATTTTGAAATCGCTCAGCTGTCGACAACAGTAGGGGAGCACGAGATCTTTGACCAACACTGAAGATAAGGCGTTGAGACCAGAAGACAAGGAACTGAAACAGAACTGAACAGTGTGAGAAAAGCTACAGCGCAAATCTGTTCTATGCCGGTACATTCTTCTAAAAGCTGGACAAAATTCATAGACAATGTCAAAATAGGCTCACTTGGCCATCTCATCCTTCAGCTAAACAGTGCTTTGTTATCCGCGTATTAAAAAAACCGCGTTTCAACAGTGTTGAAGGGGCTGATAATCGGTGTTCCCAGCTGCTCTCAGTAAACAATTCGGGCTTTTAACGCACAGCACGTGTGCGGCTGCCCTCACAAAGTGGAACAAGTTTACTGATGAATGTGTCGTTTGTGTTAATGTTGCACGTTGACAACTTTAAACTATAAAAGCTGATGCTAGAAGCCGTAGCCCGATGCACCGACGCTGCTTCATAAGGATTCAGATTTAAATCAATATACATTGCAACTTTACATGGAACTTTTTCGACAAAACATCACGCACGATACCATTATATTAACCGCGCCCTCATTCTCAAACAACTTTTTAGTTGAGTGTAGTAAATTGCCTAAATTCTTCCCCTTTCTTGTTTCGATCAGCAGATGGTGATGCGGTCTACCCACTACTAAAGGCACTACAAAACTGTAGATTTTCTGGAAGTTATCCTGCGATCGCTTTGGCATCGCCTTACCTCTCTCTCCTCGTTAACGGCGAGAGAGAAAAAGATGGCAAGCCATTCAAATGTACCCTCGAGTAGTACTATCATTGTCGGAACAGATTTATTTAAGTTACTATAATTAACAATTTCTATTTGTTTGTTTGTTTCTTTGTTTGTTATGGTTGTCTAAAATCACATTTGTTGTGAAAAGACGTTAAATTAAAATATTGAATTGAATTGAATTGAATTTACTCGCACACACACGCACACACACACACACTCACACACACACACGCACGCACACCCACTCACACACACACACACACACACACGAAAAATTAGCGTTTTCAAAAGTGTTATTTTCTTGGTGGTGTCGTGACATGGCTTTATTCAAACGAAGCAAATGGGAGGCAGGCCCCTAAACTAGGTACTGTTACTATAAGGTTTGGTCAAAATCCGTTCCGAGTTTCTTGAGAAAAATGGCTTCCAGCGGACTAACAAACCGGACGGGTCCGACAGACTGACCGACATTTTGCTCTTTTTGATTCACCCCCGACAATTTCAAAGATTGTTCTAGATAACTATGTCTTGAAATTTAAAAAAAAAGTCACTTTTCTCCCTCACCTCGTTACTTCTTAGACCTCCTCAGCGTCTGCTGAGACAAGGCAGAGGCAGAAAGGCCTTGTCTAATCTCAGCTACGTTTTATGCTT
>CM072512.1:90646099-90968133 GCA_036898135.1 Oncomelania hupensis
GCACACATCAACAACTGCATACAATTCTCAATTCAACTCAACAACTTTCACAGCAACTTTCCAAATCACTATCAACAACTTTACTGTCTCCCAACAGCGACTCGGCTCACGATTAAATAACCTCTCTCTTTTCTGGAACGATTTGGTACGTGGTAGAAATGACGCACTGCCACCAATCGAACTAAAGATCGTCATCACTGACTTACGTCATTCACATTTTCTCTACTTCCGGGAACATTCACGACCTTCGATATCCATCCGGAAATTTCTATCAAGAGTAAACACGCATATCCAGAAGATTCTCAAATAATATCGACTAACGCAAATTATCAACGTTATACAAAGCCTCTCCTAACAACAATGCAAACTCAAATCAAAGGTAAATAAACTCCATTATTGAATACTTTGCAAATCGAAACGATTAGATCTATCGTACGCGCTTCAGCCATATTATCATTCGCGTTTCAACGTAACATAACCCCCCACTCAAGAAGAAATTTACCTAATTTCTTTCAACAACGTTGAAACGTAATGCACAAACAAAGTTCAGAATTAAAACTTATTTCAGACTGTCTCATTTACTGTCAATGTTCTCAGTTTATATACACAGAGTCCATGTTTTCCCATCCGCAAGTCTTTCTGGATACTGTCAATGTTCACAGTTCATTCACACAAGGTCAATGTTTCTCATCTGCAAGTCTGTTTAGATATTGCCAATGTTCTCCACACAGTCAATGTTCTTTCAACCGCAAGGAAACGACACCCTCGTCAGTTGCGGTCGTCATCGGCCCAGGGTCAAAGACAGTGATCTCGTGGGCTTTCCTGGAGTCAGTGCATCCTCCGTTGTCGTCCTCTCCCGTCGGATGTCCGACGCAGTCGACGTTGTCAGCTCCCAGAATGCATTCGCTGGGTCTCACAGTCAGGTTAGCTTCTGCGGGACGGTGGAACAGCTCCCTCAAGGTCTGCAGATGCTTCTTCCAGGTCTGGGTGTGGGCTTCATGTTCGACCAGAGTCGTAGAGCCTGGGACATCACTGAAGCTATGGGGAAATTCGCCCATAAGGTCCTTGAGCTCCAACTTTTGACCTTCCGTCAAGCCTGGTCCTAGCTTAACGTCATTGATGCCTTCTTTGCTGTGGAAGTCTCCAAGTTCCAACAGTTCTTCGCTGTCAAAGCTGTCGTCGGTCACAGCTGCTGTTGCTGCATGTACAGTCTCTGTCGGCCTCTCCACGTACAGCTTAAGGAGGTTGGCGTGGTATATCTTGGAATGCTGGCCGACCTTCACCTTATAGTCATTGATCCCCACCACGGTCTCCACTTCGTACGGGCCTTTCCACTGCATCAGCAACTTATTATGATCGGTAGGTAGCAGTACCAGCACTTTGTTGCCAGGTTTGAACTTCCTGTTCACAGCCCTACGGTCATAGTAGTGCTTTCCACAGTCCTGGGACTTCTTCAGGTTTTCTCTGGCTATCTCGAGAGTCTGCTCCAGCTTCTCCCGTAGCTCAAACACGTACTGGTAGCTGTTCTTCACCTCTGGGGTGTCTACTTCTTTCGTCCACAGTTCTTTTAGGATGTGCATCGGCCCTCTGATGGTTCTTCCGTACAGCAGCTCGAACGGAGAAAAGCCGGTGGACTCCTGCGGTACTTCTCTGTAGGCGAAAAGTAAGGCGTTGATGTAGCGATGCCATTGTCTGGGCTGCTCGCTGCACAGTTTCTTCAGGGTGGACTTCAGCGTAGCATTGAACTTTTCGACGAGCCCGTTGCACATTGGATGGTAGGGTGTCGTAGTCAAATGCCGGATGCTCAGCAGTCTGTTGACCTCCTTCATGCAGTCAGAGACGAACTGCGTCCCGAGGTCTGTCAGAATTTCTTCAGGCACTCCAAGTCTACTGAACATGTCCACCAGTGCCTCTGCTACAGTTTCAGTGTCAATCTTCTTCAGTGGCACTGCTTCTGGGTACCGAGTCGCATAGTCTACTAAAGTCAGTACCCATCGATGACCTTCTTCACTCGGAGGTCTTATTTCGCCGATTAAGTCTAAGGCCACCCTCTTGAAAGGTCGGTCGATCAAAGGCATTCTCTGCATTGGCACTTTAGGGACCCTTCCTCGAGGTATGGTCTTCTGGCAAATGTCACATGATCGACAGAAACGGCTGACGTCCGCATGAAGTCCTGGCCAGTAGAACACCGCCTGGATTCTATCCGACGTCTTCTTGATACCCAGGTGACCTCCCATGATTGAGTCATGCGCTACTTCCATCACCTGGCGCCTTAAGGGTAATGGTACCAGTACTTGACGTAGTGGTTTACCTCCGTTGACCCTCGGGTGCTGGAAGATTCTGTACAGGATCTTGGCCTTCACCTCAAAATAGACCGTACCACTGCCTTTGGTCACGTGGTCTTGGCGGTTCCTGTACTTGTTTAAAGTACTATCATCTTCCTGGAGCTGGATCAGCTTATCTTTGTCCACGATGGCAGCTTTGGAGTTGTCGGCGACCTTCAGTGGCGTAGACATCTTGTCTCTCTTGGCCTGGGCCCTGGTAGTAACAGCACCGACGATCTCTGGTCGGCAGGGCTGAGCCGGAGTAACCACATTGTCCCGTAGCAGCTCTGTAATGTCTCCATCGGGAAATGGCAATGGATCCTCCTCTGCAACTTCGACACGTTGGGTTGAGGCAGGACTCCATTCCGAATCGGGGTCGTCGGGTCGTCTCGCGCCGTCGATATTCCCGATCATCAAATCATACAGCGGCTTCTTCAGGCAAACCGCTTCGACTTCGCCTATGTAGAAAGGGGTGTTGACATGAATTTTCGCAACTGGCGCTCTCACACATTTGCTGTCGGCCATGAGTGTCCATTTAGAATCGCCAGTGAATTGTTCTTTAGCGATTAGGTCTTCTCTGACGATGACCCCACTACAGCCAGAGTCTCTTAAGACAGTCACTTCATGATTTCCGACGCGTCCCTTGGAAACAGGCATGTTCTGTACGGTCACAGCTGCGCTGGCGACGACGGGGATGGATTTTCCGTTGGCAAGGAGAAGTTGGCCATCGGTCATGCACTCTTGCACGTCCGCAGGAGTAGCTGTGCGCTTGGTCTCACTCGGAAGAATGACGCTCCCGCCGCACACTTGATGGTCAGATCTACTGGTTTGCCGTTGATTGGAGAAACGTCTCTGTCGGTTGCCCACCGCTGCATTGTCCGTACTGCTCCGCTGTACGCTACTTTTGTTTTGAGGACAGTTAGCTGCTCTGTGGTCTGTAGCGTTGCAAGTGAAACAGCCTCTTGAATGCCCTTCCCTGGAAGGAGGCGTGGAGTCTGTCTGTCTCTGGCTCGTCTGGCTCCCTTGGATCTGGTTCCCATGGTTTGCAGTCTTCTGAAAATGTTTCGTCGCGCTGGGTGGCCCCAGGGTTTTCCCATGAGCGATGAGATATCTTTCAGCAGCCTCAGTCACATCTTTAAGCGTCTGCAGCTTTTGTTCTTCTAAGTGGGTCGCTAGGTCCTTGTGACAGGCATTGAGAAATTGTTCCTTCACGATCAGGTCATGGAGACTGTCATAAGACTTCCTTTCGCCTGATAACTCCACCCACTTGTGTAGATACGACGACAGGCGCTCCACAAACTGCTTTGGCGTCTCGTCTGACTTAGGCCGGCATTCACGGAAGCGTTTACGGTAGCCCCTCTCTGTAAAGTTGTAGCACTGCAACAGGGCCTCTTTCAAGACGTCGTAGTTTTTGGCGTCATCGTTCGACAGTCTGGTGTAAACTTCGAGCGCTTGCCCTGTCAGAAGTGCACTTAGTCGAATCGCCCAGTCTCGAGGTTGCCAGTTAGAGCTTTCAGCGAACCTTTCGAATCTCGCCAGATAACTGTCAATCTGGTCCTTCCCGTCGACGAAAGCTGGCAATTTTGGAGCCGTGTTGTCACTGATAACTTGTGGCGCATGCTGCTGTTGCTGGATGCGCGCCAACTCTAGTTGGAACTGACGATCAGCTTCTCTTTCCTCACGCCTGCGCTCATCTTCTCTTTCTTGCCGCTGCTGTTCAATTTCCAGACGCTTCAGTTCAAATTCTCTTTCTCTTTCTTCGCGCCATATTCTCTCTTGAGACTTGACGTACTCCGTCAGCTGTTTGCCTTTTAGATTTAGTTCAACCCCTTTCTGCCAGAAGTCAGCCATCTTGATGCTTCTGGAAAGTTCTTTTTCTGGAAAGTTCTTTTCTAGAAAGTTCTTGACTGTAGAGTTCTTTTTTTTCTGGAAAGTTCTTGACTGTGCTGTACCTTTCTAGACTGTTCTAGAACAGCACGCTTTCTGCAGTAGCGCTGATGCTTGTCACTAGTCGCCTTCGTTGACGCAGGCCCCGCTGTCCTCGTCGTATGCGACGCTGCACCACGCTGGTGTTGATGTACACGCTCCTGTGCTGAAGTAGACGCGACGTCCGCTCGACGCTCGCTGTAATACTGGCGATGTAGCTCCGAGACTGTCCCTCGACGTAGTCCTGCGGCAGCTACGTAGTCCCGCTCTGTTGTTCGCTCACGAAGCAACTCTTCGGCGACTACACGCCCTTGCAGTCAACCCGAACCTATCGGTGATGTAGTCCCAGTATGTTGGCCCCTCTCGACGCAACTCGTTGGCGGCTACCCTCGATGACTGCCTCTCGAAACGTTGACTCGCTTGTTGTCGCAGTTGAACCCTTGGCTATGGCGTGAATCGCGGCTTGACCCCCAAAATGTTACACTCTGTTTGATGTTGGTGTTTTCTATCAGTATCTGATTCAGCCCCGATGCTTGAATTCCTGATAGGGTGTAACTCAGATTCGTTTATTCACACAGCCCGTCCAAACAGCATACAAGTCACAAAGTCGGCGTATGAAGTTTTCCACTTTTATTCAGCACACATCAACAACTGCATACAATTCTCAATTCAACTCAACAACTTTCACAGCAACTTTCCAAATCACTATCAACAACTTTACTGTCTCCCAACAGCGACTCGGCTCACGATTAAATAACCTCTCTCTTTTCTGGAACGATTTGGTACGTGGTAGAAATGACGCACTGCCACCAATCGAACTAAAGATCGTCATCACTGACTTACGTCATTCACATTTTCTCTACTTCCGGGAACATTCACGACCTTCGATATCCATCCGGAAATTTCTATCAAGAGTAAACACGCATATCCAGAAGATTCTCAAATAATATCGACTAACGCAAATTATCAACGTTATACAAAGCCTCTCCTAACAACAATGCAAACTCAAATCAAAGGTAAATAAACTCCATTATTGAATACTTTGCAAATCGAAACGATTAGATCTATCGTACGCGCTTCAGCCATATTATCATTCGCGTTTCAACGTAACACTTAGACGCAACTTACCAGCGCGGTGTAAAAAGACACCACAACACCCATCCCAATCACGGATCCCCAGACGCTGATACTCGTCACTGAAACATGCAGGTAAATACAATACAATACAATACAATACAATACAATACAATACAAGCGAGCGTAGTCTAAAGCTGGACTAACTTGCCTTGTCCACAAGCTAGAAACCACTGGCGCCTGACAGGTTAAGGATCGATCCCTCCTCTGGGTGTTATGTTTCTCCGAATATTATTTACTCTCGACTCTGGCAACGTCTCTGGAGTTTCCTCTGGGTACTCCGGTTTGCTCCCCCAGCAAAGTTTCAAAAATACAACTAATATAATATTAGGTAGATTGGGTTTGGCTGCGCCACAGGTTGCGACTATGCCTTACTCTAAGGAGGCGGCACAGAATTACCCGATAAAAATGGACAATAAAGTGTCAAAAACCAACATCAAAACAATACAATACAATACAATACATATGTTTTGTCCTACTTCGAATTACATAAAGATTGTTTTTATAAATCTTTGTCGTTGGCTCATGAACATATTATATGGCATGATTCAAAAAGTAATAAATTAGCCTTCATTCTCAGTATTAAATTAAATTAAATTTGTTATGTATTTGTACATAAAACATCACATGGCTCATGAAAATTGGGAATACAGTGCAACATATATTACTTTGTTTCTATTTACCTACTGTACGTGTGTATCACATCCTATCCTATCCTATCCTGTCCAGTAACCCGGAGGTCGTAGGGGCACCACAGATGATCGTTTAACCAGCATACTCCATCTTTCTCTGTCCTCAGCAGCCCTGATGGCTTCGCTCATTGTCAAACCAGTCCATTCTCGAATGTTGTCCTCCCACCTCTTTTTAGGTCTCCCTCTTCTTCTACCTCCTTGCACTGCGCCTTGCAGAATAGTCTTTGCAAGGCCTGATGATCTGGTGACGTGGCCATACCATCGGAGTGTATCACATAATCCAGTTTAATTTGAAAGAAATTTTACCTGAACCTAAAGCCAGTGAAGGTACGTACAGGAGGAAGGAAAAGTAGACAAGCTGCACAAACAAACAAACAAACATACAATTAAAAAAATATATATACTAATTAAGAACAACAACATTCAAACAATAATTCGAACATTATTTAGACATTTTCTAAAATACTAGTACAGTAGTAGTATGATTTGATGTATTCCCTGTCTCTGTCCGTCTCTGTCTTCTCAGATGTTGTTTTTTAAAATTTAAAGTCTGTTAACAGAAACATGCAAAATCATCGTAAAGTTTTCTGTTGAAAACACTTTTGTTTTTATTAAACCAAAACTTACTTAATCGATTTTGGTTTTGTTTTTTTTACAATGAATGTCCTTTAACTAATAATGCACAACCCTTTATATCATTAGTATTTGCACTTTCTCACGGGTAGTTATAAGTATAGGTGCTGCGGGTTCAGGTTTGGTTTAGCTAATACTAGCTAACACTTTATTTGGTTTTGCACAATTTGATCTCAACCTCAGGCCCATCTTAAGGATCATATTCACACTGATTTATGTCCAAGAAGAAGAAGACACCATATAGTCATTCCAGCCTAGAAGGGGAGTGGGCATGCGAATACCGTGGTTGCACAGGCGCTTGCATCAGGACACGCGAGCGCCTATGCCTGTGACGCGTCGCCCTTTAGGTTTTATAGATAACCAAAGAGAGACGCGTCACAGGCATAGGCGCTCGTGTGTCCTGATACAAGCGCCTGTGGGTGGTTGGTATGGGGCACAGGCGCTTGTATCAGGACACGCGAGCGCCTATGCCTGTGACGCGTCTCCCTTTGGGCAAAGAATATGGTTATACTACAAAGAAGAATCATCCGAGGCTTTCCCTATATACAAAGTGAAGACGTTTTAAGAGCACCGCCGTCAAGCGGCTGCGTGGCGGAGCAAGTCAAGGGAGGTAAACAGACCACATAGCAACATGTAAATACAGACGATATTGCTCGTGGTGTCGCTGACGTCACTCGTTTCGCTTAGAATCGTGTTATGATTCTTTTTTGTAGTATACCCATTTTCTTTGCTTTGGTTATCTATTATAGATAACCAAAGGGAGACGCGTCACAGGCATAGGCGCTCGTGTGTCCTGATACAAGTACCTGTGGTATGGGGTGTGTGTGAAACTGGCGATGAGCGTTGGAAATGGATAGGAGCAAATGTGCCCTTAATTACAGGAATTTACCGTTTGTATAATGAGGATAATGCTGCCCAGAATTCTCACGGGAGTGTTGAACCGCATTTGGAGATACTGTGGACATAATAATAATAATAATAATAATAATAATAATAATAATAATAATAATAGTTAATGTCACAAATAAAGGGGTTGGGGGGATGAGGATTAGCACTTATTCCCCCACACTGTGTTGCCTCCCTTGTATAGGCCAACGTTGCGGTGACATTCAAGGAAATAAGGCTGGGGGTTACTAAAGAATGAAAGACAGTCAAAAGGCCAGACGAGAAGAAGGTAGGCTAAACTAGGAAATAATTCGAACAAGGGGAAGTCCAGTTGTTACAGTATATAACTAGTCAATTTTATTAAGTGGAAGTAGGTCGGCTGAGTTGGGTAATCTAAAGGCTGAGTCACTGAATATTGTCAATAATAGTTCTGAGTATCTTGGAGATATTCTGGGCGGGCGGTCTGGGGAATGCTAGGGCGATTGAGGACTGATTTCATCACTGAGCAGGAGAATATCTGGATTGTTCGGGTGGCTTAGCCAGAATGTCTCTGAATTGTGGTGCGCGTTGGATAGGCACTTAGCTCGGTTAGCGTAGGGCGGTGGTTGTCTCAGGCTTCTGGATGGTCGGTGATTCAAAGGGTCCAGGAGTTAACGTGGGTGGCCAATGCGGGGCACTGGGTCACCGTCTTGGATAATCGGCTTGGTGATGCAAGTCCAGTGGGGCGATGCAGGGGTGCGTCACAGCCTACGTTGCTGGCTGATGGCGAAACTTCGTGGGGTGCGCTTCTCAGTGACGCCCTGGATGGTCAGGGTCGCACGCAGCGGGTCTTGCGTCTTACAGCCGGTATAGGGCCGGTACAGGAGCCGGTATAGGAGCCCGTTCTGTAACGTAGTACAGACTCCAAATCAGCTGTGCACATATATCCTGGGTGCAGCGCCTGTTAGCACACGTGCCCATCAGATTTTCAAACCTGGACGGACCGGCCAAGGGTTGACCGGTTCGTACCAACAGTCCAACAACTGCAACCATGGTTATGGGGCTTTAGTGGAGTTTACTGGCAGCCGCTAATATATAATAACTTCGGCGCCTTAAGATGGGGTGGCGGACAACAGGGGCAGATATCTATACAGTAGGAACATGGGAGAAGCAAATGGGGTAAATACAGGACACTGGGGGTTGTAGGCAAGGGGCTGTACTGGGGGACTTTAATCTAGGTGGTGGGACAGCATGGCATGGGAGATTTATACAGGGGGCTAGCCGGGAGCATACAAGTATAAATTCGAACATGGCATGTACAATAATCAAAGGCAGATAATATATACAAGGAATAAAATACATATCACAGCAACACATCAAGACAAAACCACAAACACGAACGTACATATCTACAGGACATACGAACATGTTGGGCGATCGACGGGTGATGGGAATGCTAAATGATATAAAGTAAATTTCCTCTCTTACCTTGACTAAGAACGGTCGAATCACAAGAGTACTGCCGAGGCTCAGCGGTCACCGTGTGGGGGGACGTGTCCGGGGCAGGCAGTTGCGTATTCGGAGGCTGAAGGCTAGCGTCTGACAATGAGACTCGGCGTGGTGGGGGCTTTTGAGCGATGTCCCGAGGGGCGGGGCTTAATCGGCTTAGCCGGCCAGCGTGGGAGTGATGACTGGACACAGCCAGCGTCAGAGGTGCATCGTCCGTTTGTCACAATAATAATAATAATAATAATAATAATTAGTGCTGGACTTTAACGGGTGAGAATTCCCTCGCGAGCTGTCTCTCACACTCACACTCATACACACACATAAACACCCACACATAAACACACACACGCACATACACACACACGCACACACAAACCCTGTATTTCAGACAATAAAGAAGAAGAAGGACAAAAAGAACGAAAGCTGGATATGAAGGAGGAAGAGGAGGATTATAAAAATACTATTCCCGGACTTTAAACATACCGAAGGTCATGTCCTAGGCGGGTGAATGCCAGTTAAATAAATACGTCGATTCAGGCGTTAGAATATGTGCTTAAGAATGTAACCTGACTTTGCTTTCAGCAGCTCTTGAGCTGGAAGAGCGCTACATAAGAACGATAAAATCAAATCAAATCAAATATATTAAAAGGTGACGTCATCATGATTACACTACTCGATTTGCATAAGTTTAGTTTTACTATAGAGGCATATAATTATAAAGTCTAAGTAACCAAATCCCGCCATTAGTTTGGTAGAAAATAGGATTATTTTAAAAATTTTAAAAATAAAGAAATTATGACGTCACCGTGATACACGATGACGTCAATCAATATACCATAGCTTCGTTTATGGCTCAAGACATCTGTACACTCTAATTAATGTAATTATGAAACGACATCACGATGATTACGTCACTCGCAGCTTTGGTTTTTACAGATCGTCATGATATCTAAGTACTACAAAACTTGATCCAAATGATCTCTCCAGTAGTCTGGTATAAAATAGGATTATTTTTTAAATTATGACGTCACCATGATGACATCACACGATATGCATATTTTTGTTGTCAACTAGTAGGGTTCACTATTTTCAAACTAAATACCAAGTTCCATAGATATCCGTCTATTAATTTCAAAGAAAGGTGCACAACTGTTATCTCCGGACGGACGGACGGAAACCGGACACTGGATGGACGCCAAACGGACGGAGCCAAAAACTCGGGAACTAATAATAATAATAATAATAATAATAATAATAATAATAATAATAATAAAAAGAAGAAGAAGAAGAAGAAGAACAACAACAACAACAACAACAACAACAACAACAACAACAACATGAAGAACACAACAACAACAACAACAACATGAAGAAGAAGAGGAAGGAGAAGAAGAAGAATAAGAAGAACAAGAACAAGAAGAACAACAAGAAGTCGGTCACTACACGTGTGAACGGGGAAAAACAACCGGCAGGAAAATAACAAAGATTAAGCTTACATACAAAAAGCAAGAGGTCTTTCATACCCCTACTGAACTAGCTCGTAACGAAATCCAAATATTAAAAGGAGAGATTGGAGAAAGGAGAGATGACCGACATATGTTCAAAGAGTCGCTAAAGGCCTTTTTTATTACAATATAAGGCTGTTTTGATAGCAAATAAATGCATGACAAAACTCTTTGTAAATCTGTTATTTGCTAATAATTTTTTTATATATGCGTATTTATTGCGTCTTTAAGTTTGAATGAAATTTAAATTAAAATTCCTTTTTTTATACAACTGCAGAATTCTTTACCTGTTATTAGCTATATAACGCAAATCCTTTGCCTGTGGTTATATATTTATTGAAGCGTGACGGTATTGATTTCAACCTCCATGCTGTTAACCACGTCATTGGCTTATAGCAACAATCACACATGTTACTTCTAAACAGAATTATGAATGTACGCTCACTCATATGCACTCGATCACGTTTGCATACGCATGCATATGCATAAACACACACACATGCACACGCACACATGCATACGAACGCGCATGCATATGTTTTCAAATAAATAATTCGCTGTTTACCGTTTAGCATACGTCATAGGGCGTGTTTATTAGTTACAGTCCCTAACGACCGTGCGCAAAGCCGGGCAAGCCTTCACTTTTTTGAGAAATACTAGCTGCGTGAAGACGCATTTCAGTGCACTGTCTGCTTTATACTTGGTTTGAGGAAATTCTTCTTTCAGCAATCATAAAGCTGTTACTCGACTGTTACCTCGACTGTTACAGAATCAAAAGAAAATAATCTGTTAAAAACTGACTGAGCGTCAAGGAAGAAAGAAGTGAACAATTTTGTGATCATTCTGTGGAATATAGTGCTGTGTTTGTAAAATGGCGTCGTCAAGCGTTCAACCTGTCTCGCCAGGTATGACTATGAGTCAAGAATCAGATATGTTGCAAGACTCTCAACCTTTGACAACTCAACCTTTGACAATTTTTTCTGAACAAGAACTCGCCGTTTTAAATAAATACCAAAGTTATCATACCAAGATGAGTGAATATTTTTCTAAATTGCCCAAAGAACCAAATGCGGAAATACCTAAACGTCCAAAGGAAAGCTTATCATTTTTGAACACCAAACCTGATAAGTTCACTCCAGAAAGCATGGATAAATTTCTTGAAGAAAAATTGATTAAAACAAATGCTGTGCCACTGGTTGAAATGCCTGATATTTCTAAAGCAGCTCAAGATATGAATTTAGACTATGAAAACGTAACTGACATTCTAGTCAAAAGGGCAAACAAATTTCGAAATGATCAGGCTGCTTTTATCAGTGATGCATTAAATTATGGGTTGTTGTTAGAGAGGGCGTTTTTTTTTTTAAATTCAAAGAAAAATGAATTGGTCTGATTATTTAAAAGACCAACTAAAAATTTCACAAAACTATGCCGCAAAACTGCGTAACTTGGCTCATTATTTTGCTAATTATCCTAAGTTTCATAGGCTAGATATTCCATTAAGAGAGTTCATAATCAAATCTAAACAAATTAATCAGTTTATGAAAGATGATGAGGCATTTCGAACAAAATGGCAGAGCAAAGAATAAATTCTGTAGAAAAAACACACCGGCAGCAACAAAGTAATCAAGTTATTGATTAGTAGGCAAAACCTGGCGGGACTGGCGAACAGTAACGCAGTGTTGAAATGTCCTTCACCTTGCTCGTCAACCAAACCTTCACCTTTAGCCAAAGACTCCACTGAGACTGGCAAACAGTAACGCAGTGTTGAAATGTCCTTCACCTTGCTCGTCAACCAAACCTTCACCTTTAGCCAAGGATTCCACAGCATGACTCACACTTGTTCACTCTTGTATTCCACTCGCTCGTCAACAACAAAGGGGTTGCCAATGTGCGACTCCGCTATTGAACTATCACTCCCCACTTCCACTCCCCATCCCAATTGCATTCACAACAATTACTCAAAACTGCAACAAGCAAACATGAAACTTTTTCCCTCCCTCCACCCTCAGACTCCCAAACCCCACCCCCTCATACCCATCCTCTCACCCACCACCCCTCACCCACCACCCCTCACTCCCTCCCCATCACCCACCACCCCTCACTCCCTCCCCATCCCCTCCCCATCCCCTCCCCCCCATCACCCATCCCCTCACACTCCCTCCCCATTACCCACTTTCCCCTCACCCATCCCCATCACCACCACCCCTCCCCCATTCACACATGCGCGTTAAACAATAACGATGATCCTAAAGGGAGGTAATAACTATTATACATTTTTAATTTAAAGTTTTGTTATCAGTATAAAAATGACGGACACAAAAAGTCTTTCGCAATCTCCTTTGTTTAAAGACATCTTTCAAACTTTACAACTTCAAATTTTTGACAGTCAAAATGTTATTAAATCTGTCTATAATAATTACGAATTTGTACTTAACAATTTTACTTTCAAATCCCCTGTTAAAATACGCATTCACGCTCAAATAACTTTTATTAAACCCGGCAGTATTGATGAAACGATGACTGTGTGGATTTCTTCAAGTCAAATTGAAGTGTTAAAATCTTCAGACCTAGACAATGCTTATAACAACATCTTGATCAACCAGTTACAAGACAGTATTGAGCGCGCAACTATGAAAGGGTCCGGGTGGACAGAAGGAACTTTAGAAACATTAGAATTGAACATTACAAAGTATAATCCAATCAAAGGGAAATCTTACATCCCTCTTCCCAAAGAAATTCTTGACAAGAAGGCTGTATTGAATATTAAGAACACTGACGACAAATGTTTTATGTGGTGTGTTCTGGCTAAATTATATCCTATTCAGTCTAAAGAACATCCCGAAAGGGTGGCGCTATACAAAGATAAAATAACGAACTTAAATCTCAAAGACATTAATTTCCCTGTTAGCCTTGACGCTATTGACAAATTTGAATCACAAAACTCTCCTATAACAGTCAATGTATATGTTTGGGACCCTGAATCAAAACTTATGCCTTTACGAATCTCTCCTAATGCCCCATCGTTTTCAGACCTCAATCACCACGTTGATCTTTTACTAATAACAGACCCGCAAGATCCTAGCATGCAACATTATACACTGATACGAAACATATCTAGATTATTAGGACACACTTCAAAACATCATGGCAAACAATATTTGTGCAGACGCTGTTTAACTAGAGTCTCTAATCTCCAAGTGGCTGACAAGCACTCTAAAATATGCAAAAGTATGACAGACATCCAAACCCGTCTTGTGTTACCAAAGCCGGGTTCTCAAGTATATTTTAAAAACATCAACAAACAATTCAAGCAGCCTTATATAGTTTATGCCGACTTTGAATCATTGATTTTAAAATACCAAGGCCCACAAGGATTTTGTACGCCTAATTCATTCCTTACACACCTTCACGAAGTCTGCAGTTTCGGGTATGTAGTTGTTAGAGCCGACGGACAACATACAGAGCCGGTAATTTACAGAGGGCCTGACGCAGCTCGAAAGTTCTTAGATGAGATGAACAAAATATACAAATTGTGTTTACTGCAGCTAGATAATCCAGTGCCCATGATATTTACTGAATCTGACTCCCATAATTTTAAAGCAGCTACACATTGCCACATTTGTAATAAAGAGTTTGACCCGAAGGACACAAAGACCCAAAGGGTGAGAGATCATTGTCACATAACAGGGGCATTTAGAGGTGCAGCTCATCAGAAATGCAACTTGGAATATGGAATCAAACATTTCTCTCTCCCTATTTCAGTGACGAAAGCATACAGAGTGTCATGTATTGCCGAGACAGAAGAAAAATATAAAACTTTCACTCTGAATAAATTAAAGTTTTACGACAGCTTTCAACATTTGTCTTCCAGTTTAGAAACACTAGCTAAAAACTTACCCTGCTACCCTATCACTACCAAATATTTTCCAGACGTTACACTTATTCGGAAAGGCGTGTATCCTTATGAATACATGGATTCTTGGGAAGTGTTTGAAGAATTGGAATTGCCACCTAAAGAGAACTTCTATTCTTCACTCAATAAAAGTTTCATAAGTGATACCGATTATGAACACGCCCAGAATGTCTGGAATGCACTCAGCTGTAAAAACCTTGGTGACTACCACGACATATATTTAAAAGCCGACGTCTGTTTGTTGGCTGATGTGTTTGAAAAATACAGAGAAACGAGTTTACATCATTACTCCCTCGACCCTTCTCATTATATTTCTTCACCAGGAATGAGTTGGGATGCTTTCTTAAAACTTAGCGGTTCTAAAATCGATCTCATAACTGACCAGGTAATGATGACAATGATTGAGTCAGGCATTCGTGGAGGAATAAGCGTGGCAGCTCATAATTATTGCAAAGCCAACAATAAATACCTGAAGCACTATGACCCCTCGCAGAAATCTAATTATATAATGTACTTTGACGCCAACAATTTATACGGTTGGGCAATGAGTGAGCTTTTACCGGTTTCAGATTTCAAATTACTTGTTAATCCAAACCCCGCAAACTTTATTTGGTTAAACAGTATTTTAAATCACCCTAAAGATCATACTATAGGGTTTATTGTCGAAGTTGACCTAGAGTACCCCAATGCTTTACACGACCTACATAATGATTACCCATTAGCACCAGAAAGATTGCATGGTACGGACAAGCAACTTAAACTTATTCCCAACCTCTATAATAAATCTAATTACGTCTGTCACTACAGAAACCTGCAGTTCTACATCAGACACGGCATGAAGTGCACAGCGATTCACAAGCTTTTATTCTTTAAACAAACGAATGTCTTGGCCGGGTACATCAATAAAAACACAGAGCTCAGAAAACAAGCGCAATCTACGTTTGAAAAAGATTTCTTTAAGCTGCTGAATAACAGCTGTTTTGGTAAAACTATGGAGAACCCATACAAGCGAAAAGACGTCAGGCTAATTACATCACCCAATCAAGCAATTAAATTAACATCTAAGCCTCAATACCTTGGTTACAAAGAGTTTCATGACTCCCTGTATGCAGTTACCATGAAAACCACGCAAGTTAATCTAGACAAACCAGTGTTTATGGGGATGACTATTCTTGACCTTTCTAAATTACTAATGTTCGAATTTTACTACGATTACTTTAAACCTAAATACCCGGAGGCCAGAGTTTTATACACAGACACAGACTCCCTTATACTAGACATCCCTACTGAAGACATTTATAAAGACTTAGAATCGGAACTACAACATTACGATACTAGTGACTACCCTGAAACTCACCCTTTGTACAGCAAAGCAAACCAAAAGAAAATAGGTTTGATGAAAGATGAAATGAACGGGAAACTTATTGAAGAATACGCAGGACTGCGATCTAAGCAGTGCAGTATTAAACACGAATCGGGGGAATCTTCAAAAGCAAAAGGCACCCAAAAAGCCGCAATAAAAAACAGAGATATCAGGCATGAAAACTACCTGGAAGCCTTAGATGGGAAAGAAGTTAAACCATACCCTAACACAACTATAAAGTCTAAAAACCATATAGTGTCCACTGCTGTGACGACCAAAAAAACATTATGCGCTAATGACACAAAGAGAATAAGAGTAACTAAGGAGTTCGCATACGCTCTAGGCCACTATAAATTACAGGTAGAAACTGCGACTATGACTACGACTACGACTATGAGTAAGGTGGAAGGCCTGGAAGGCTTGAGTAAATGTTAACTGTATTTATTCTGAAGCACCGAGCTTTTTCTTCAAAGCATCTAGCTGCTCCTTCCGCCCCAGTAGTCTCCCTTCTTCTATTAATTTTTTTTAAATTTCTTCAACATTAACAGGTGCAGACCTAGATTTAGATTGTATGTCGTGCTTCAACTTTTTATATTCTTCAAAATCTCGCTGGATAATTACAAACTCTTGGTCTGTAATCTGAGTGTCTTCTAGAGCTTTTGAAATTATTAAGTTCATGCTAGTAAGTTTAGCTATCGCCAGGCTAGAAATGAGGTCATGTTTTTCTAATTTCTTAGATACTTTAGTATTAATTACACCAAGTAAAACTGACATTACTGAAGATAATCCGGCAGCCACTCCTAATCCAATACTAATTGGTATACCAATTCCAGTCACCAATAATCCCACGCTGACCGCAGCTTCCGCTGCATTAATAACATTTAGACCAGTAGACACGTAATTTATTCCGCTATAAGCGCCGGAATACCTTCGTCTGCATCTAGAGTACTTTTGGATATCTGATTCAATTTGAGTCCTAACTTTTCTTATTTCTTCCAACCTGAACGTTTGAACATTACTTAAGTCTAACGTTGGAGCACTGGGTTGCATTGGTTGTTCATCCACTACTGCTTCTACTATAGCAGGATACAATTTTGTCGTCATATTTTTAGTGTGAAAAAAAAGGGTTAACAATAATTAACTTGATTTTAGTTTATTAGCAAAATATTCTATTTGACTATCAGAAAATATCTGATCGCTGAAATAAAATGCTAACAGATCTACGTTGTCTAGGCTAATTTGCGCTATTCTGACAATAGGATTTGGAACAGGGACAAAAGTTATCTTGGGCGAGGAAGTAAATACAGAGTACTGATCTTCGCTTTCCCTTTTCTTCATAAATACGTCTGGGATTCTCATCTAAATCAGCCCAACTTAGAGACACTTGCGGAATTACATTAACATTTCTCTGCGTAGGCCTGTGAGCAATTATGTCCAGTGCTATCATGGCTGCACTACCTATCTAGGAGGCACTGTGGTCTAATGGTAGTGCTTCGGCTTGCGGATCTGAAGGTCCCGGGTTCGAGCCTTGGCCGGGCCATTGTGTTGTGTCCTTGGGAAAGACACTTTACTCCTGTTTTCCTACTCCTTCGGATGAGAGTATAAACCGAGGTCTAGTCTGTGTCGCATACATTCCATCATAACGGACTTTAAAGATCCTGACGCTCATGTCCTAGACGGGTGAGTGCCGGTGACAAGAACACACCCAGCATGCACCTAGGTCCTTCTCCCCAATCCCTGGCTGCCCAGGATTGTGCTCAGTTGTCCGGGCGTCAGACCATGCGTCCAAAGGCTGCGGGTGGGCGTCTCGGGCGGCTTGAGTTAGATCCTGTATCGGCCAGCGCCTTGAGCAGCTCTTGAGCTGGTAAAGCGCTATATAAGAACGATTAAATAAATAAAATAAATAAAATATCTGTAAAGGAGGCTGCAGAACAACTCTGACATTTTTCCCTGCGGTTTCACGCTTATGTAAAACATAGCTGCTTTTTTTGTAGGCTTTGACTTCTATGTTTTCCCGATTGTTTTCATCCGGCACTAGACTAACTAACATAGGCCCGGCATTAATAATTTTCTTAAATTTATTGTCTGGTCCCATAAAAGTGTAAGGGCTTTCGCACTTGAATTTAATAAGCCAATCTAATTATGTGTCTACAGGTGTTAAAGACCAGGTATTTTCTCGTTTAGTAATAGCATACTTAAAATCGGGATCTACTTTACCGGCATTAAAGTCCTTTAGCTGATCGATAGACGGTTTTTCTGGCGGCGGCACTGCTTCAGGTACTGCCGGCACTACAGGCACTAGCGCTCGTTTATAATATCCATTTTGTGTAAATTCGAAACCGTAAATAGACCCAACAATAGCATTCGCATCAAAGTCAATTGTGTCTGCTAAGTCTTTCAGTTCAATGGTAGGACAGGTTACTGGAATTTGAGGGCCGATTGACATTGTATTTTAAAATTAAACTTTATTTTATCCCAAGAATAATTGTAAGATCTTCAAAGTCTACAATTTCGTTGTTTTGGTTAGTTATTTTGAAGCAGAAACTAGTATGATAGTCCTGACTTAAGTGGCGTTTTTGAGGCAGAAATTTCAATGAAACTGGATCGCAGTAAGATTCTCTCTGAGTTGAGATTATCCTTAGCAATGTACTAGGAGTTCCGTTTACTAAGTTTTCCGATGTCTTCAGTTGATGAAGGTACACAATCTATTATTAATTAACAAATTCATAGGGTTTGATCCAATAAATCTTATAGAACTGCCGACAGTGCTGGAGCTGTCAGATAAAGATAATTAATTGCCACGGAAACCTAATATTTCTGCCAGCTTTGGCGCAAGTGTAACGCTGGTAATGTCTTTATGCTGGTTTTTATGGAAAGATAAAGTTACTATCAAGTTTGCAGGGTTCATTTTTGCTTCAATCGAATGAGGTTTAAACAATTCTTCAGTAAGTCTGCAGAAGTCATAATAGCCGGCATGAATAAAGTGCCTTTTTTTATTAATCATTATCCAGTTGTTGTTTAGATCATGACTAATATTTAACCATTTAACCGTGAAGAATATTTCGTGAAGGATTACGTTAAGGTCCCTGTTTTTGTTGTCAATAGGATGCTGAAGTTCAATGGGCACACCTGATTTTACAGATTCGAAAGTTACAAACATATTTTTTAATATAATAAAAATGTATGCGCCTTATAAATATAACAAAGCTGCAAAGTATACTACAGGGCCTTATTATTACGAAAAAGCAGTCGACCTAACCAAGCTGACAATAGCTGTGGCAGCCAACGTCCATTTCGAAACTATCCCCCATAATATTTTTGATCATTACCTCAACCCAGACATTACGAGCGACTTTTTAGCTAACCAATGGCTAAACAACGGGGGTATGCAGTTCTTTCAGAATCAAATTAATTTTGCCATGTCATGCGCTACAACTGGTTGCGGAGTTTCTTACGTTCATCACCTTAATCACCCAGATCCTATGTTGAAGTCTATTTATCTGTTCCATTTGTATTATCAAGTGAGACGGGTGTTGTCTGAACTTCAGGCTCCGTTACCTACAGACAAAAACTTTAATCCCTTTAACAACGGCTTTGACAAAAAAGCGTATCAAAGGTTGTGCAATGAATTCGGAATTGATACTAAAACAGACTTCAGACAAAAACTAGACCTCAATCACGGAATGGGAACTTTATTTAGATAGCTGTAGGTAATTTATACACGGGGCCTTACGTACCTGGATTTACATCATTTAACCACAACAGCCAGGTTCCTTTACTGTATATCAGACAAAAACAAAGTACAGCATACAGCACTTTTATATTAGACACATCAAACGGATTTACCCAAAGTGGGGTGGAAAGGCTGAATGAATCTATTCGTTCGTATGCGTGGTGCATTCTGGGGTCTCAAGCAGAAACACGAAGTAATATCATTGGGGAAGGAACTAGCTTCGATGCACAAAAGCAGTTTCTAGCCAACATTGAAGATTCTATTAATTCGGCAGTAGATTTGCCCGCAAGTATTAAAAGATATCAGGACACTTTAAAGTATGCTAGATCGAAAGTAGATTACGTAATAGGTTTAGGACTGTATATGTTGCCTTCAGACCTTCAGCTTAGGATAGGAACTATATCAAACTACAACAACAATATAGTGATTGCCGACCCTCAGTTTCATATAGGCTACAATCCTACAATAAATACAGTGAATACAGTGAATACAGCAAATACGGTATTTACTGCTAGGCCTAATAATGAACCTTTAAGTTCGCCACCACTTCCGAGCCTACCAAGCCTACCAAGCTTGCCGGAACTGCAAGGCCTGCCGGTAATTGATCATGGGGTTTTGCGTCTAGAGCTTACAGGGGGTTTATTGTTTGCTGGGTTAATTGGGATTTACTATTTTAAGTAGCCAGAGTAATATTATTATAAACAAAGACCACAGATGCTCAGACGCCCAAACCACAACTTTAGAAGCAGTATTAAATATCCATGAAAATACAGAACCTAATATTCCTGGAAGTGCATCTACAAGTTTGTCACCTAAGCGTTTCAATAAGTTAGCTATGCTTTGTAACGTCTTTTTAATCCAGTCTTTAACCGGACTACCGCCAGGTCCACCAGATACGCCAGGTCCGCCAGGTCCACCACCAATGCCTACGGTTCTAGTCAGTGCTAAGACTAGTGTGCTTATTGTCATCCCAACAGCTGTAAGAATGCTAAATATTGTAACACCTTGCTCTCTGAACAGTGTTTGAATTCTTTCTGCAAGTGTAGTGTCTTCGTGTAAAATTTTATGCACCGTTTCTATTATTCTGGCGAAATTAGTTATTAATTTTTCTCTGTTTATGGATAAGGCTTCTAGCCTTGCAGCGCGTTCTGTGTAAAGGTCTGCGAGCCTTTTTTGGATCATCTGTTTTACCTCAATGCTTAAGTTCGCGTCATCAGCTTCTGCTAGTTTATTTTTTTGTTTTTCTATATGTTTGTCGAGCTCGCCGAGCTTGGCCAAACTCATCATTGTCTCCCCTCTCACAGATTGTAAAGCTTTATCTAAGCCTTGAAGTTCACGCAGTGGCAATAATGGCGTGTCATTGATAGTTTCCATAACCTGATCAATATTGGTGTCCTCATTTGTTTGTAAGGTTTTTAAGGTTGTTAATTCTGTATTGACTTGTAACGCAGAGCTAGTTAAGTCAGTTAAGTCTTGTAGTTCTATTTCTGAATTTGGTAACGATGCATCTATTCGTTGAAGTGAAGCTACTGCTTGGCGATGCAACGCTGGCACTCTATTATCGGAAAGCCCCAATGATCGTATTACAGTCACTGGGAGTTTAGTTTTCAAAGTAGACCACGCATAAAATTTGTCAGGATTCTTTGACATTGTTAACTGTACTCTCACTTTTTTACCGGATACAATAGTGTTTATAAACAAGTGATTATTTTTGTCTAGTTCGAAGTCGCTGGGACTAACATAATCCGGTTATTCGCGCCCGATGTAATTGTAAAATTTATTGATTTTTCTGGCTTTTTGGGTTTCAGTTACTTGACGTAATTCTTCTCCTATACTTGGTCTTGTTTGGCTCATGTCATCTCCTACCATAGAAAGAAGTCTGCTGGTTGTGTCAACGTCGAGGTCTTCATTAGGCTCATTTGGTTTAAACACTTCATCAAGAGCTTCACCACCTGTTGCCATTTTAAATATATTTTTTTTAATCACACTAAAAATGCAAAGCTACGGAAACTTGTTAGACCCTACACGTCGATTGAGGACGCCTTTAGGCATCAAAGGTGAGAAAAGCACAATAATCATTACAAACAATCCAAGCAGCATAGAGATTTCCAAATTTAGGTCCTGATGATGTAATAGTTCCGGGCAGTCCTAATTTGGGATTTAAAATTAGTCTGAATTCTGACGACGATCCTAACAGAACCATAGTCAACAATCTAGGTAGAGCTATAATTAAAAGAATGGTTATTAAACTTGATGGGCGAGAAATCCAAAGTATCGATGACGCCGGTATTTTGTTTTGTTACACAGATCTGTGGCTGAGTAAATATGAAAGGGAAGATTTAGTTGGTCAGGGGATTCAAGCCGCCAATGTGGCAAAACTTCGAATCAAAGCTGGCGATGCTGTCACTTCTAACAAAGGTGAAAATGCATTAGCTGCTGTATACAAAAATAGATTTTATTTTCCACTCGATTTTGAACTGCTACACAGTCATCTGCCATTTCATCAAGGTTCATTTAACGACCGGCTTTCTTACGAAATTATTTTCAATGATTATTCTCAAGTAGTAATTAGCTCTGACAATGATGCTAGGTATACAATTACAGACATCGCGCTTGAATATGAAGTGGTCACTCACTCTGAACTCAGTAGGATGATCAGGGGCCAATATGACAAACTAGCAATTTATTATGATAGGATCGTTCGCTACAGACAGTTTAATAAAGATTTATTAGACGCACTATGGACTATCAACATAAATTCACCTGCTCGAAGTTTTAAAGGTGTACTGTTGTTGTTTGTGAAAGAATCTAATTACAATCGTGACAGCGAGAATTTTATCAACCCTAATATTTCAAAAGCATCTGTTGTGATTGAAGGTAAACCTAATCAATTATTTGCGAATGGAATGATGGGAATTCAACAGTTTGATGAGATTAGGAAAATCTTGGGTGGAGGTAGATTACGGACTGACACTGTGGATTTGATTTCTAAAGATCTTCATTTGCATGACACGCGACTGCAAGATTATCTTGTGAATAAGTTTGCGTTGTGGTTAGACTTTCAAACCATACCCACCAATGAACTTCATGGATCTGGAAGAAGAATTGAAAACGGAACAGATGGTATAACAATTGAATTGCATAGGGAAGCAAGTGCTAGGTCAGAATCAGTTACAGTATACATGTATATAATTATGGATGCTCAGCTAAACATTGAAAATGGAAGATTAAAAGATTTAGTATATTAAAAATGACCTCTTTGTTACCTCGTGATCCTCATTGCGGAATGATCGTTGGCATGACATCATGCGGAAAGACTGTCTTTGTTCTGGATTTGTTAGAAAAATATTACGCAGGACACTTTGATTATATAGTAATTTTTTGCCCAACTATTCAATATAATAAAACCTACTTAGATCGTAAGTATGTCTGGACAGATGAAAATATCTTTGTTGTAAATACCAATGGCAAGCTCAATGAGTATTTAACGTATTTTTATAACCTGTTTGAGAATGAGGGTAATACGTTATTCTTAATCGATGATTGCAGTGCAGAAAAAGATATTGTATTAAAACGGAACATATTGAGCAAGCTGGCTTTCAGAGGACGCCATGTGAAAATTAGTGTCTGGTTAATCACGCAGAAATTTAATTCGATATTAAAGGATTTTAGAGAACAAGTAAAATTCGTGTGCCTGTTTTATTGCAAAGACCGTGACAGCTTTGATAACTGTTTAAAAGAAAATGACGTAATTGAATCAAAAGAGGAAAGAACTAAATTAAAAGAACAGCTAAAAAAAGGCAAGCATTTAAAATTATTATTAAAAACTGACCAACCAACTGGCTATAAAATACTTATGTAAGTAAGTAAGTTCTTTTATAATTTAATTATTGTAAGTTATAAGTTTTTTTTAAAGTCGACTTAATTAAGTTAGATGTAAGTAAGTAAGTTCTTTTATAATTTAATTATTGTAAGTTATACGTTTTTTTAAAAGTCGACTTAATTAAGTTAGATGTAAGTCACTAAGTCAAAAAAAGGTTGAAGGTAAGTAATAGTGGTGATGATTATAGTTCATTTATCTTAATGGCTCTGTGTCTGGTGGAACAATCTGAAGTTCTTCTTTTACAAAGTTTCTTTGTGGTGTTCTACGATCGCTTCTCGGTCTTAAATAATATACGGGCGGATCAGTAGATAATGCTCTGTCAACTTCATAAACGCTTAATGACCAAATTGGGTCTGTAGCTCGTCTTCTTGTGTCATTAGCAACTTCTCCAGGCTGATAAAGGTATCTAACAGTTTTGTTCATCAAAGTTAGATCCGGCTGGCCAGGCTTTGAAACGGTAACAACAATCTGTTTCTTTTTAATAGCCTCAACTGGTTTTAATCCTGTAACTCTGGCTGGTTCTGAATTCATTTCCCTTAAAACTCGAGGCAGCCTAACAACCCATTCTGTATTAGTGGTTTCAGTAAAGAGTTCCTTTGAATACTGATAAGTGAATAATCTTTCTGCCAGTTGCCGATTAAAGTTTTCTACAATACCCTGTGATCTGTGCAATCCAACAACTCCTCTTCTAACAGTTACATTATGTTTTAACAAAAGCTGGTTAACAGCTCCTTTGAATTCAGACCCTTCATCGCATTGAATAAGTCTAGGGAACCTTAGAGGCCCTCTTGAATAAATCGCATTTAAGGCTTGAGCGACCTCAGCTGAATTTTTTGTCCTAAGAGCATGCGCGTCTTTAAACCTGGTAGCTATATCAATAACAGTAAGGGCATACCTGTATTTCTTTCTATATATTTTGTCATGGGGAAGATATAACAAATCTATTTGATGCGTGTCATTTGGTCTGGAGTTTTCAAATTTTGGTCTTATTATTTTCTTCGGGGGTGGAAGATAGATTTGCCATACAGCTTGCTTCGATAACCATTGTTTAACTGTGTTTGCTGACAAGCCAGTCTTTTCTACTAGTTTATTAACTGCCATCATCCCTTTCCAATATCCGGATTGAGAATAATATAATCTAGACAAACGTGAAGTCATATTTTATTTAGATTTATATTTTTGTTTAAAGAGGTAATAAACTACTGTTATTCCAAACACAATTAAAATTAATTCTCCGGTCTCTGACATTGTAGGTGCAATGTTAGGTGTGTAGTAATCGGATAACACTGGTTGCTCTAATGAAGGTAGTGTCGTGCCAGTTAATAAATAATATTGGTGCAAAGCTTCATCAACGTCTTCGAATGTTTTATCAGCATGACCTTCTTCTTTCAATCTTGTATTAACAAAATCAAGCTGCATTAGTCTGTTTTTCTCGTATTCGGCCTGATCTTGTTGTAATTTTTCCATTGCTAAGTTATGCCGTTTTGATTCTTCTTTACTGTCCAGTTTTGAAAACAAATAATTTGATCCTGAAAAGGCTAAGGCATTTACAGCAGCAGAACCAAGCACCATTGCAGCACCAGCCATTTTTTAATTTAGTTTTTAATTTTATTTGTATTTAAAATGAATTGTGATGACTTGTTAATGCAAGAAGCTATTAATGTTACAGTTACAGGTGTTGACAATGAGAAAAGAGACAGGCTGGTTGCATTAGTAGCTTCCGGAAAGTCAAAGTATTATCTCGGTGTTGACTTAACTACTGAACAAGTGCAAAGACTGAGGCCAGAAGACATCATTATATTACATAATAAATATGATAAAGTTCTCGGCGCTTTAATGGTTAAAAGTTTAGGGCGTTCGATTGTGAAGTTATATACCAAAGCTGTGTCGACCTTTGTTACTTTAGATTGTGAGAATGATTTATTTGATGATTTGATTAAAGATCCAGTTATTGTTAATGGGATTAGTGAGGCATCAAGAAATTTGTATTATAAGTTTGGAAGCTTGTTGACCCCATTTTCAGCCGGGCTAATTACTTTTCAACACATAAATTTCTCTGCTATTAAAAATGGACTCTTCCAATCCGGAGATGGAGAAGGAGACGGAGGTGAAGAATTCAGAGAATCAACAGAACCCAGTGACAGTCACTAAACAAAAGAGCCTAGGAAGAATTGCAGCTGGAAAGAAGTTAGCAGAATTTAACAAGTTACATAGATGGAACAGACAAACAAAAGCAAACATATTAGGAAAAAAGGAATCACCAAAAGAAGAAACAATAATGCAACAAACATTAACAACAAATAAAGAAGAACCAATACAACCAATACAACCAGTACAATCTTCAAATAACATATATTATTTATGTATAGCCGGTGTAGTGGGTGCAAGTGGGTACATAATATATAAATACCGCCAAGGAAAAAATAAACAGAAACCCCCAAAACCACTTGTAGAAAAAGAACTTGAATTATCTCCATCATTGAAGCCATCATTAGATGTGTTTTCAATGCAGTAATAATTTTTTTTTTATTATATATAAAAATGAGTGTACCATATGAACAAACAATTGTTAATCTTGGATACCATAGTGTTGTCTTAGTGGGCTTAAATACAGCTTATGCTATGATTGCAAAATCTCTTTTAAAAATGAAACCTATTGAATTAGGAAAAATGGATCTTTCAGATGCTGGTAAACTGGTTGGTATCTTTTCATTATCGTTATTTACTCGGGACTATCTTGTTAAACAAAAGATCATTCCAGCAGATATTAATGTGTAATGTTATACAACCATAATGTAGAAGGGTTGTAATTTTTTTTGTTTTAACCAAAGACGCAAGATATACGAATATGTATTATATTTAGCAAATTGCGGATTCCCAGAGTGCTTTGGAGCGCTTTTTAAAAAGCTCATAAAACAGCCATAAATTGCAATAAAAGGCCTCCTTTAGTAACTCTATGAGCTTTGGCGCTCAGAGCCCATTATTGCTATCTCTAAAGGATGTGCTATTTACCTCAAATATTTTAGAAGGGTTCCAGGTTGTAGGTTGTATTGCCAGAAAATACCTAAAAATACTTTGAAACGGTTTGGAATAAGAACGAGCCCAAATGAGCTAGCGTTGTGGCCAAGTGGGCTAAGGCGGGACTAACTTGCCTTGTCCACAGGCCAGAAACCAATGGCGCCTGACAGGTGTGGGTTCGATCCTGCATCGGGGCGTTATGTTTCTCCGAATATTATTTACTTTCGACTCGGGCAACGTCTCGGGGGTTTTCTCCGGGTACTCCGGTTTGCTCCCCCAGCAAAATTTCAAAATATTTCAAAAATTTAAAGAATTTCTAAATTTCAAAAATCACAACTAATGTTAGGTAAGTTGGGTTTGGGCGCACCACAGGCTGCGACTACGCCTTCCACATGGGGAGGCGGCCCAGAATTTCCCGATAAAAAGGGACAATAAAGCATTAAAATCTAAAAAAAAAAAATCTTAAAAATGTCGGTCGGTGGTCTGTCTGTCAATCGGTCCGTCGCTCTCACATTCCATCAAACGGACTTTAAAGATCATGAAGCTCGTGTCCTAGTGGTGCCCGTGGCACCAACGCATCCAGCAAGCCCTAGGTTTCTCCCCTAAAAATACTTTGAACCCCCCCCCCCCCCCCCAGCCCCTACTCCGCACCTAGGATTGTACTCAGTTTCTGGGACTGTATACGATCGATGAGCCCAAGGCGGCATGTTGGCGCCTCGAGATAGCAGCTATTGAGGTAGAAAAACGCTATTACATTAATTAAAGGACCCAACGATCGTACATTTCAGCGTCACAGATGTTTGTGAAATTCAAGCTGAGTTTTGCCCCCACCCAAAGAACGCACAGCTTCACGTTCTTTGCCCCACCGAAATAGAATGAGTTTAAGACAAACAATTATCTTTTTTTGTTTCTTCAAAAGGACGTTTTTAATATAATCGTTAAACTCATTTTGTTTCTGTTCCTGTTAATAGCATGCAACGAAGTCGATTATAAAGATAGCACTGCAACGAAAGTGTGTATCATAGGTATAGTTGTGTAGTTTACGAAACAAAAGAAGTGATACCCCAAAACTCAATGCTTCGCGGTAGGCTTGAGCAACGATTACCAATTTGCATGTTTTTAAATGCTACAACAATTCAAGTTCCCAAGTAAACTGCAAACTCATTCTCACAAAAACCAAAATCTTTGATACTGTGGCCTTTCAAATAATTATCATTCACGTCGTTATGCAATGCTTGAACTGGGATCAAGCAAAGAACAAGATATTTTATCTCAACAAAATCGTTGGTAATAAGGGTAATGCACGCTATATTTAAATAAAAAAGGGTGGATCCTGAAACCCAAGACGAATCTGCAAACCCGGATGTGTTACTCCTGTGGGTGAAAATCTAGCATGTTTACTATGCAGATACTTTTACTAATGCTATGCATGATAGCGCATTAATAATTTAGCTTTTTCTTCAAATGTAAAGGTCGCAGTGCTTCATCATTTTCTACAAAACACGTTTTACGCTGAACCGTCGGTCCGATTTTGATACTTTTTTGCTTGGTTGCACGTAGTTCGAATAGTGGCCCATCATTTCATGTTGTTGCTTTTTTTTATTTTGCTTCTGTAGGATAATAAATCCGAGTCACAGCACAGACAAGAAAAATGGTGGTTGTTTGGTTGGTTGTTTTATTAACGTCTTCTTCATCGAAATGATAAGACGCACGCACGCACTGACGTACACACCCCACCCCACCACAAACACAGAAATACACACACATTCGGACATACACACACAAGTACACACATATACACAAACACACACACACCTTAATGAGAAGAGAATCAATAAAAGCTTTTGCTAACCTAACGCTCACATCAAAACTTATGTTATCAATAGAACTCATAGTTTGTAAATCAGTTGGGAAATAAGGACGAAAATGACTAAATTCAAGTAATGCATGCTTCAAAGATATAGTCTCATTACATTGCAAATCACATTTTTACAATATTTGGCTTTAATTCAGTTTAGAATAATTCTGTGTACCATACTTACAACTGATCTGGCAATTACACAAGGTTTGTCATAACAGAAATTGAATTTTAATGCTTTCAAAAATTTATTATTTTTCTATAAAGTGTGACATTTTCTTAGAAGACAACTGTATCATTATTGTCTGAGATTTAATATTTGAAGCACCAACTTTTGCACCACGACAAGAAGAACGAACACTTTTGAAAATAAGTATTTTTTTTCGGGCTATGTATGTGAGTGTCTGGAAATGTATTTGAATGGCTAAGGGTAAAGGGCCCCACTTTTAAATGGCTTACCATCTTGTGGCTTTTATAACTGGCATTTGCCCTCTAGGACAAGAGAGTGGAGTCAACAGCTGTCGAATCTATGCGACGAAATGAATGCGTACACAGACTAAACCTTGGTTTATTCTCTCGTCCAAAAAGATTAAGTGGAATGTGCTGCACGAGCGCGCATCAGGGTTAGCTTATTGGTACGTACGACGGGCTGTCAAATGCTAACCGCGGTCGGTTGGTTAACAGCCAGAAAGTAAAGCCGTCATTTCTGTAGTTTCCCATCACTTAACTACAGCGGGCTATAAAAAAGGAAGAAAAGATATCACCCGTAGATGCTAGCTGTGGACCATTTTTTGTATAAAAAAAGAATAGCCAGCAAAGTCACTTTAATCTGTTTACCAAAAATTAGGTAAGAGTGCTACTTTAAGTGGATTAGGACAAGCTATGTTGGTCGAATTATGAGCACACACTGTTCTTTGGAATCTACAGACCAATACCTCAAATACTGTGGTAATATTGAGCCTGTAGAAGAATGGGATGAAGACGTGCGCGCTGGCCAGAATGGCAAAGAAGAATCCAAGACACAACCACCAGAACATCATGTCAAAGTTGTACACTTCCACCGGGTTGCCTAGTAAAGTCGTTGCCGACAGGAAGGTCACGGCCATAGACAGGGCCACAGGAACGATCGCCATGGATTTTCCCGCCACCATGAACTCACTGGAACAGCATTCCATTTCAAAGTTAAACCCATCCGTGAGCAACTTGGTTTGGAGAAAAACAATTCAAACTTTAAACAAACAACCAATCACTCAATCCAATTTTTTAAAATCTAGTAAAATATAAAATGAATAAAAAATTCTAAACGAAATTAAGCTAAACATAAAAATTAAAATAACATAACATAACATTGTTACGTTGAAACGCCAATGGTAGTATATCTCAAACGCGCACGATAGATCTAATCGTTTCGTTTTGCAAAGTATTCAATAATGGAGTTTATTTACCTTTGATTTGAGTTTGCATGGTTGTTAGGAGAGGCTTTGTATAACGTTGATAATTTTCGTTGGTCGATATGGTTGGAGAATTCTCTGGACCCGCTTGTTTACTATCGATCGAAGTTTCGGGATAATTGTCGAAGTTTGAAGGAATGTTCCCGGAAGGAGAAGAAATATGTATGACGTAAGTCAGCGATGATGATCTTTTATTTGATTGGCTGTAGTGCGTCATTATAGTCTACCGTGTTCTAAATTGTTCGAGAGTATCAAGAGACTTTATAAGTACCGCCCTGTTGCAAAAAGTGGATAGTGAGAGTTGTTGATAGTGAGTTGGAAAGTGAAATTTGAGAGCGAAAAGGCGATTGTATGCAGTTGTTGATGTGTGCTGAATAAAAGTGGAAAACTTCATACGTCGACTTTGTGACTTGTATGCTGATTGAGCGGGCTGCGTGGATAAACGAATCTGAGTTACACACCTTATCAGGACTTCAGCATCGGGGCTGAATCAAATACTGATAAAGAAAAACACCAACATCAAATCGAGTGTAACAAACATAATATTACATAACACTAAATTAAATCAAATTAAATTAAATAACAACTCCACTCACGTGGGCGATTGCTTGTTTCTATCTTTAAAAGCGTAGAAAATTCCAATGACGGCATTGATGACCAACACCAGAATGAACACCACATAGTCCGCGATGTTGAACGTCCGGATGCGGCCTGTGTTGATGCTGTATTCCGCCTCCGATCCCATTGTCACCAGACAGGCTGTCCACTGATTACTGACAAGGTTCGACAGAGATGATCAGTTTTTTCAATAGAAACGCTAGTCCAGCATCCGCGAATGGATGATCTTGCTTTTTAAAAAAAGTAATAATTTAACGTCCGCTTCTATTCACATATAGATTAGCATTCCATATTCTCGCAGCACATTTTAACTGTAATGAAAAAAGGCCGATCATCGAAGCTATATTTACTTTCAAAGCCCGAGTGTTGTTCATACGTGCATTTCGGGCCTCAGTTTTAGTTTTTATCATGTAATTATTGATATATGGATATACAACAACGCAGCGGAAGTAAGATTTTATTTAATTGAAGTGTTTAAATATATTTAGTTCTCGCACAATTCATAAACACGAAGTACACCTGATTATCTAAATATACGAGGGCGAAGACAGACGCCAACCTTGTGTCAAGCCTATAGAAACATCCTTGACACTGAAAAGGTTTGACGAAACGCTAGACAGCGTATCACAGCATAGCTGAAACTACTAGGGGTGTTCGGTTTTACCGGTTTTCCGGTTAAAATCGGTTCGACTTTCTCACGTTTCGGTAAACCGGTTTGGCCTTAAAAAACCGGAAAACCGCGGTTTTTCTAAGGGACATCACTCGTCCCGTAAAGCACTAGCAATATGGCAGAAACAGAGAATTTCGTAGAGAACACGCGTGGGAAAGCTGACATTTGGAGATTCTTTCTCCTGCGAGAGACAGAAGCAGGAAAGGTTGACCAGAATTTCACAGAACACAAACTTGGAACAGCTTTTAATCTTTCAATGCGCATTGTTTTTCTAACCAATATGACATTCGCAACTTCAGATTCCACCAACGGTTTCACAAACTCAAAATTGAAAAGCAAACTCCCAAATCTACCCACAGTGGAGGAGGGAAATAGCCTCTGAGTTAAGTAGCTAGCGACATAAATTCCGAAAAAAAATTCAATACAGAGGTTATTTCCCTTGCTTACTTTGAGCCTAGCCGGTGAACCGGTTTTAAACCGCGGTTTTCTATTGGAAAAACCGGTTAAAAACCGGTTTGAGAAATCGTACCGGTTCCACCCTCTAGAAACTACCGGTAGTCGAGGCTGTCTCTCTTGCACTTTAGGCAGGGACGGAGGCCTCGACTAATCTCTTCCAACGTGCTTGAGACAGTGTTTGACTTCATTGTTTACGGTGTTGTGCAACGGTGCATTTTTGAAGAATAAATATAAAAACAAAAACATGTACTGCTGTCCTCAATACGGGGAGACTTGTTATGGCATACAGGCCAAATATAATAATCTTTTAATGGTGGGTGGGATGGGGGTGGAGAGTAGGGGTGGGGCGTGGTGGTAACGAGGTTGGGGTTGGAACGGGTAGCTGTATAAGCTATTCTATTTAATATGCGGCAGGTTTAGGCTGTGATTCAAGTGTTAAGTAAACACATCACGGTGACGTTGCTTAGTTCTATGAATTTTCATTGACAATAATTATTGCCCTTTTTACACTTACAGCCTGTGTAAAACGATCAGTGACAGCAGTGAACTCACACGTAAATACGACGTGAATAAAGATCTGCCCGCAACTTTAACTGTCAATAAAGTTGAATAAATCTTTAATATGAGTTTGAGATATATTTTCAAACCGTGTATATAGTATGATCATAGAAGAGTTTATTAATCCACTTTTTTTTAAGTGAAAGCTCTCAAATAAGCATGCAAGCAGCTTCAAAGGACATTAGGGTTCCTTGATAACGTGACCTCGCGCGAAATAAATAAAGAAATAAATAAAAAGGCTCACATGACGTGTCACTCAATACCACAGGAAAAAATATTATTCCCGTTTGGTAAATTCATAACAGCGCATCGTCACGTACCGCTGCGTTAATTTATTGGGCGCCTGTGCCTCTAGCCATGTACTGCAATAGCAGAAGTACTGCAATAGCAGAAGTTTCGATTCCATTTGCACCAATATTAAACACAAAAAATGTATTAATAATATAATTATCAGAAAATAATCATCTCTTCATGTAAATTAGACAATGTATAAGTTCTTTCGCAATTTTGATCTTGACCTCAAACATACATTACAGATATACAGATATACAGAATACAGAATCTTTATTGTCCCCACAAACACCTGCAAGGAAATTCTTGGTGCAGTGTCCATCTGCATATAAAATCTCAAGCAATAAAACCGTAACATCAACACTAAACTGAACTGAAAATAAATAATGATGATAATGATATCTACAGTGATTAAGATCCATAGACAATGACGCTATCTCACACACACACACACACACACACACACGCACGCACGCACGCACGCACACCCACACACTATCACACACACAATAATAATAATAATAATAATAATAATAATAATAATAATAATAATAATAATAATAATAATAATGTATAAGCCCAAACAATTCAGTATAAGCCTACATCACATTAAAACAATAAATAATAGATGAAATTATTGTAGTGCTTACCTTATGACGATTATAAACGATTTTCCTAATTACACAATTACAATTGCAAAGTTAAAGGCATGCATTACAAATTAACGATTCTAGTCGTACCGATTAAACCACAGGCGCTTGTATCTGGACGCGCGAGCGTCTTTGACGCGTCTCCATTCTAGGCGCTCGCGTGTCCAGATACAAGCGCCTGTGGTATAATCGGTACGACTAGAATCTTTAATTTGTAATGCATGCCTTTAACTTTGCAATTGTAATGTGTGTAATAGGAGAGTCGTTTATAATCGTCATAAGGTAAGCACAACAAGAATATTTCATCTGCGTCATAGACCCTCGCGTGTCCAGATACAAGCACCTGTGGACTATACTTTGTTCTTCTCGCATTAACAATAGAAACTGCAAAGACATGCATTTACAAGAATTCAAATTAAATTTGACGATTTTCCTTGCAAAGACCATTCTGCAAGGCACAGTGCAAGGAGGTAGAAGAAGAGGGAGACCGAAAAAGAGGTGGGAGGACAACATTCGAGAATGGACTGGTTTGACACAGCGAATCCATCAGGGCTGCTGAGGACAGAGAAAGATGGAGTATGCTGGTTAAACGATCATCTGTGGTGCCCCTACGACCTCCGGGTTACGGGACAGGATAGGCTAGGATAGGATTTTCCTAGTATCCATTGCCTGCTAACATTAACAAGTTATGTGTGGGTCGCCAAAAAAAAATAAAAAAAATTAAGGGACATGATATCTTTTTTTTTTCTTCAGCCCAGCGAGTTTACTGAATCTTTTGATCTTTCTCAAGCTCTCTGCGATCAGCTCTATCTTGTCTAAGACTATCCTGTAAATATTTTTGGAGATCAACTCCAACAAAATCTCTCTCATGACAGAGTTTAGCAAAGAGCTGTTCGCTAGGATCTTCGTGAGCCATGATGGCGAAAAGTCAAATACGATGCTTACAATAATGAAAAGCAAATAATATAGAAAACAAAAACTTATGAACTTTCTCCACTGTGTTTAAACAACCACTGCTGAAATACCTGTAGTCACTATAACCCAAATGATCTAAACAGGAACCAAAATTACTGAACCATAAGCATAAGCAGTAACTACCAAAGGCTGCGCCAAAGTTACAGCATATTAGCCTACAACAGGGCAAAGAGCTTAGCACTAAATACTTTATCCTCGTGATAGTAAAAACTAAGTGGGCAAAAAGCTCAAAGGGAAATCAACAATTGTTTATACTAAACATAGTTATGAACACCAGCGGAAGTAAACACCCAAAACAGAGCAACCATATCAACATGTGCTTTTCCAAAGACCTTATTACTATCATAAGCTCTTTGGCTAAGCTAAGTAGCTGAGTAGCTAAAGATCAGTAGGAATTATTTTAATTTATTTTAACATGTTTAACTTGTACATTTATTTATTTAAAATAATATTAAACAGCAACAATTATACACTATGTACTATTTCGACATTTTATTTCAAATCAGTATTCAGTAATGTTAACAAATCAAAAGTACCTAGAAATGTTTTCTTAATTTTCTTTTCAAATTCCAATGTAAATAAATTAAATTTAAATAATGTATAATTTATTCATTCACATCACAAAGGGTGTAAGTGAGTGCGGCTAAAAGATTGCATTTACATTCAAGCATATTATTTAACAATAAAAGGATTTATTTATTTTGTGCACTTTTCTCTGAAACTAATGGGCGAATTTCTTTCAAACTTGGTATTTAGTTAGTGTGTTTGTGTGCGTGTTTGCGTTTGTTTGTTTGTTTGTTTGTTTGTATATATATATATATATATATATATATATATATATATATATATATATATATATATATATATATATATATATATATATATATATATATATATATATATATATATATATTTGAGAGAGAGAGAGAGAGAGAGAGAGAGAGAGAGAGAATGAAAGAGAGAGCACGCGAGAGAACTCTGCATCCGTTAGGGTCTAGTTTAGTTATTTAATCGCTCAACAGCTGCTCAAGGCGCTGACCGATACAGTCTCAAACATAGATAGATAGATTAGATTAGATTAGATTAGATTAGATTAGATTAGATTAGATAGATAGATAGATAGATAGATAGATAGATAGATAGATAGATAGATAGATAGATAGATAGATAGATAGATAGATAGATAGATAGATAGATAGATAGATAGATAGATAGATAGATAGATAGATAGATAGATAGATAGATAGATAGATAGATAGATAGATAGATAGATAGATAGATAGATAGATAGATAGATAGATAGATAGATAGATAGATAGATAGATAGATAGATAGATAGATAGATAGATAGATAGATAGATAGATAGATAGATAGATAGATTACATTACATCATTATTGCTTTAGGTCCGGCGGACTCTTCCGAGCCAAATCAGGACCGGACAACCCCTGATCCGCATAAAAGATCTGCTGAAACAACCCTAGTGGTAAAACTGAATACTCTCCACCAGCCAGTCACTTCACAATAAAGACATCCCACACAGGGGATGCTGAGGCTGTACTCTAATTTATCGAACCCCCGTTTACAAAAACAAAATAGAATACAAACATCATTATATATTATCAACAAAACACATATAAAATGCCTACATTGCTAAATAATAACATCATAGGAAGCCCTAGTGACCACCTGGCAGAAAGCGTCCAATATCCCCAAGCTGATCCAACAGACCTCATACACAAATAAGGAGTCTTGTCCCGAAAGAGTTTTCAAGAAAAAAGGTAGGTGACTGGTCAAGCGAAGAAGAAGATAATATAGCAGATTGATAGAACAGAGCAGGAACGAGAAAGAGCAAATGAGAAAGACAGCGACAGTGGGAATTTAAAGCACAGATATATAGATAGATAGATAGATAGATAGATAGATAGATAGATAGATAGATAGATAGATAGATAGATAGATAGATAGATAGATAGATAGATAGATAGATAGATAGATAGATAGATAGATAGATAGATAGATAGATAGATAGATAGATAGATAGATAGATAGATAGATAGATAGATAGATAGATAGATAGATAGATAGATAGATAGATAGATAGATAGATAGATAGATAGATAGATAGATAGATAGATAGATAGATAGATAGATAGATAGATAGATAGATAGATAGATAGATAGATAGATAGATAGATAGATAGATAGATAGATAGATAGATAGATAGATAGATAGATAGATAGATAGATAGATAGATAGATAGATAGATAGATAGATAGATAGATAGATAGATAGATAGATAGATAGATAGATAGATAGATAGATAGATAGATAGATAGATAGATAGATAGATAGATAGATAGATAGATAGATAGATAGATAGATAGATAGATAGATAGATAGATAGATAGATAGATAGATAGATAGATAGATAGATAGATAGATAGATAGATAGATAGATAGATAGATAGATAGATAGATAGATAGATAGATAGATAGATAGATAGATAGATAGATAGATAGATAGATAGATAGATAGATAGATAGATAGATAGATAGATAGATAGATAGATAGATAGATAGATAGATAGATAGATAGATAGATAGATAGATAGATAGATAGATAGATAGATAGATAGATAGATAGATAGATAGATAGATAGATAGATAGATTTTTATAAATACTTTTTTATTCTCCAAAACATGCATGCAAATAATATATTTTCCATTTTCAAAGGCTAAATGAGGATGGACATATCAGAAGAAAATGTTACAACATAAAAAGAAGAATTATTAGTTCTTTTTGTCACATGCATAAAGTCATGCTCTTTGGATTTCTATTTCTTTCGCAATAATATCTACATACATATTTGGTATTTTAGAAAAAATGAACAAAGAAAGTAGAAGGATGGGGATAAGGAAGACAGAGAGGAGGAGAGAAGAGAGAGAGAGAGAGAGAGAGAGAGAGAGAGAGAGAGAGAGAGAGAGAGAGAGAGAGAGAGAGAGTTAGAAAGAGAGAGAGCACCACGGGTCATCATCATTTCACAAAATATACAAAACCAGGATTAGCACGCAGTATAGAAACAACTTCTCACTGGATGGTCCCCTATACGCTTTTGTGTCCGGGGACGGTAATCTACCCACTGAACTGAACTGATCGTCCGTGTTCTCAACGGTCATTTTCTACCTGTGAAGTTGATGATGATGATGATGATGATGATGATGATGATGATGATGATGATGATGATGATGATGATGATGATGATGATGATGATGATCTTGGTGATGACGATGATGATGTAGTCTTGTACAGCGCAGGTCTCCACAAAAACAGTTCACGCTCTTTGCGCAAAAAATAAATAAATAAAGTAGTGGGGATGAGGGTGTGAAGGGGTGGGGGGTGAAGATGGGATGAGATTAAGATTAAGTCTTTAAGACTGCCTTGAAGGCTTCTGCTGACTGTGACTGCTTCAAAGCCAATTGCAATTACATTCTTATCGGTCATTGTCCACCTGGGAAGTCGCCATAATTTATTTTCTCGAAAGATTTTAGCTGATTTGTAGTCGTCAATGTTGTAGCCGTCTGCGTTTTTTTTTAATTTCTTTTTTTTTTGGGGGGGAGGGGGGGAAGAGTGGTGGGAGGCTAACTGACTGTGATACTGCAGTGCTTGTAAGTTACTATGTCTTGTATGCTTTATCTGTTTGTACTTGTGCTTTTCTGATCATGTAATTCTATTGTTGGTAAATTTGTATTGCTATCATTGTACATTTTATCAGGTTTCATCACCAATACGATTTTACACGTGGGGTCGGACTATAATTATTCTATATTGACCTCTCTTTGATGAATGAGGTTGGCTACATTGTCGTGTTGATGTGTTTGTAATTAGTGTATCTAAGATACCTGTCATTGTATAAATTTGTCAAATGCGGTGTTAAATCATTATATTTTTTGTTGCTAGTAAGATGTCAAGCGCGGCAAGCACAATCGAAGTGCCGTACCACTCTCTACAAGCAACCATTATTATTATTATTATTATTATTATTAGTAGTAGTAGTAGTAGTAGTAGTAGTAGTAGTAGTAGTAGTAGTAGTAGTAGTAGTAGTAGTAGTACTAGTAGTAGCAGTAGTAAGAGAGTAACCTAACTGGGTAACAGGGCAGGGATAGCTCAGTGGTCAGAGCACATGACTTGTGTGAGTGCGTCTTGGGCGACATGAGTTCGAATCCTGACTTCAGCAAACTATAGTGTGATTGCTGGACATTACGGGCCAGCGCCTTGAGAAGCTCTCTGAGCTTGTAAGTGCGCTATATAAGAGAAATATCTTTCTTTCATTCTTTCTTTTACCATAATAATAGAAATTTTATATTCATAATTACCTTACATATATTTCTTGTTCCCATTGCAAACCCCTACAGGGCGTGGAATTAAGACTTTTGCCGTGCCATGTAATAACAGCTTCCGTACACAGTTTCAAATGAAGTCTAACGAAGTTTCAGATTGTATCAACCAAACTTAACCATTAACTTAGTTGAATGGTGTTTGTTTTTTAATAGTTGTTTACTTTGAAATATTCTGGAATTAGAACGATCCAAAAGTCAGTCTGTCCGCAAATCTGCCTGTCAGTCCGTTACGCGCTATATCTCAAGAACCACTGAAGAGATTTTGAACAAGCTTCATAGGAACATTACCTAAGTTAGTGCCCAGCCTCCCGTATCATAAATTTTTCTCGTCATTTCGATGGAGTCATTTGTTGCTAAACATGTTTTGCTTTCTATCTCCAAAACGGTTGAAAGATTTTGTTAAATAAGCCTATTTTCGGTACAAATCATGGCCAATCGTTCAATAGCAGTTCGGTTGTCAGTCTATCGCTCAGAATGTCACTAGTTTGTTTAAATGCTGCCTTGTCTCAAGAATAACTGAACCGATAGTTTTTACTATGCCGACATTTAAATACTGCTAAGCATTTAATTTAAGGTCATTCATAGTTAAATTTTCTCAAAGGTCAAGGTAGCAATGCTTCATCATTTTCTAAACCCGTTGATTTTGTTGTTATTTTGCGTGCTGATAGTTCAGATAGTGGAATCATTCCATGTTTTCATTTTGCTTCTTTATAATTAAGGCGAGTCACAACTCCAGCAAGATAATTAGCGTTTTTGAAAATGCTTATATGTATACCAGTGTTTGGAAATACATTTAAATGGTCTGCTGGTATTATATTGGAAACAGCCCGCTTATGGTTTCAGCTTTTTTTTGTAACAGTATAATATTAAACACACTATTGTTATTGCCATCAAACTTTGTCATCATCTCAGTGGTAATGATGGTGGTGATAATGATTAATGCTGACGTGAGAGAGAGAGAGACAGAGGAGAGAGAGGGGGAGGGAGAGGGGGAAGGGCGGAGAAGAGAAGGAATTAATGGAGAGAGTGGGAAGAAGGGAGAGACAGATGGAAGGAAATAAGAGAGAGATATAGAAACAGAAAGAGAGACAGCATGCAGAGAAAGAGAGAGAGTGAGAGAGTGAGAGAGAAAGAGAGAGAGAGAGAGAAGATGGGGAGGGGTGAGACAAATAAAGTTTGGCAACAATACAACTAACAGAGACTACTTTATGAGATCCTTTTATTTACCCAAATTTAGGACAACCTTTCATTTACAAAAAATAAATAAACAAATAAACAAAATAAAAATAAATAAAAACAAACACACACACACACAATCAAAACAAAACCAAACTATGATGGACAAATGACTAACCACTTAACTAAGTAGATAAATTGTAAATATCAGTAATGAAATGGCAGTATACATGCGGTTAGTCAATCAGCAACAACAGTGAGCAATCAGAATAGCAGCATGTGATTCAGAAGACAATACTGCATTTCCAACAAAAGGTAATGGTTATCAACATTCTATCATTTACAATCATCCAGCCAGAATAATGTGACCATCAATAAATTACAGTAAAGAAAGTCAACAAAATCAACTAACAATTATTTATTTAAGAAACAAATCATGGATGTGAATATTCGCATAATTTGGCCCTCAACCAAATAATAAAGTATTTTTTATCACAATGGTGTATAATTATTATGCTATAATTGCAGAAGGAAAGACATTTTTTCTAAAGACAATAAACAAACAATAATTGCAAACATTAACTGAACTGTTAATCGGTGAAAGAATTAAAAGAAGAAACAAAATGCCAACCTACACAAAACCCTTCCGAGTGAGCATTGCAAAAGTCTATCTAGAGTAGCAACAAGAAATTAGTAAAACCGTTTGCAAAGTAAACGTAGAAAACAAAAACACAAAACAAAAAATACAAAAAACAATACTTTTAAATAAAAATAAATAAATAAAAATTTTATAAAACCATGATATTGGTTCCACAAAAACAGACCAATATTTACAAATGACGAAGTGGACTTGGTTGCAATATGATAATTGGTGGGTTTATTTCACACAACACACAGTGAAACTAAAACAGTCAACACTTTGAAATTTCAAACAAATCTTGCGTATAAAGACACAAACTGAAGACATTGAATTAAAGCATGATTATTAAATAACATTTTTACAGTATTTCATTACATCTTCAGTGAGGAGGTTAGGGGTGAAGGGTGTGTGGGGGTGGGGGGTGGGTTTGTTGAAACCCAGAAATTTCAACTTGCCCACCAGGCTAGTGAGTGACTGATGCATAATTCTTCTCATGCAGCATTTTCTCTCAAGTCACACAACAACTTTCACAAAACAAATCACAGAAAAATGGCTAGCGATTTTGTAAAACATTTGGTGGAAAAAAAAATCATTGAAAATATAATGTATGGCAGCAAAATCAAGTCTCAAGTTGGGCGAGTAAGCTACAAGGTTGCCTGAGCGGATTTTTACAAGCATTTGATGCCAAGGTGAGTGCCTTCAGCATTAATCATGTGAACCATCATTGGCTGTGTGCTTTAGGAATGAAATGCTCATGCTAAAGTGGCCCACTTTCACACAGTCATTGCCACAATTCGTTTTCACATTCACAGTTGGCAAAAACCAAGCCTACAACAAACAGAAATACCTCTTTCAAAAGTAAAGTTTACCCATAGAGTAATAATACATAAATAATAATAATAATAATAATAATAATAATAATTATGTGTTTATGTGTCTCGTAATAGCCTCGCAATGTGTGGCTAAAAATCGCATCGCCTTCAGCTGAAATAAAGTACATCATGGTGCCGTTTTAATAACGCAAAGTCATAAACGAAACAAACCACTTATTCTTCTAACTGAAGCACTTCATAACAACTCGTTGTGGTGTTTTTATCTCCTCTTTTTTTCTGCATGATACAAAATGTACGTAAAAAAATATATTAAAAAAACAAAAACAACAAAATGACGCTTTGGTCGAATGTAAGCAATGAAACAAACTGCAGGGAAGCCAGCCTTGGGATAATGTCTAAGCTTGCTGGCTAGCCTTGCTTTGGAACGTTTTGTAAACAGAGATGTGTTTACATAATGATTATGGAACAGAAGTCCAATATGCAAGAGCGTATTGGTGAGTTTGAGCAACAAGAGCCCACTGTGTCGTACTTATTGTGACAGCAATGCAAATGTTAGGTGAACTCACGTTCACGTAAAATAAAAAAAATCCTTTGAATTGGGCCCTTTTAACAATCATGCATTTAAGCTTTGCTGAAACCAGATCCATGCAACTATTTGTGTACAGTGACGACTGTGAGGCTCTAGTCTCTGTTGTAGAAGGTCTAAGGCTATTCATTGAAGCTCGCAGCCACTTGCCTGATTGTTAGCATGTACATTTCAATCTCTACTCTGCTGTAAGCCTCCTGCTCTCTCTCTCTCTCATGGTAGACAATAGTCCACTGTCTGTTACTGACTCAAGCCTCAGAGGATGCTAATAATAATTAAAAAACAATGATCATCGTCTACAAAAAAATCAAACAGCAAACAAAGGATTAAACATATCACAATGAATCAAAACAATCTTATAACAACACAATAATTGAAACAAGTTAACAAACAACACAAAACATAATATTATAAAGGATCAATAAATCACACAATCTATTTTTAAAACAAATTGAATCAAACGATCTAAAAAATAAACAAATAAATTCACAATTCAGACACAACAAAACATACAATTAACTAAATTTTAAAAAGCTTTAGCCTTCATAACCTTAAGTCTGCTTCACCACAAACTCTCTACTGGTTCCGACAAAAGGTTTGATGGTGCCGAAAATATTCTTGGAGCTACCGAAATGCCTGATGCGGTACGTTCCGGAGGTCTGCATAGGAGGAATATCCCATCGGATGACAGCATCACTCTCACCAAGCAACAGGCTCACAGACTTCCAGTAATACCTAACAACAGTAAAAATTGCAAAAATAACAAATCAAATGTCAAGAAAGAAAGACAAAAATATTTGTGGGTGTTAAATACATGGAAGAGCTGATGTGGACAAATTAAAAGTGGGTAATTTTAAAATATCTTTTAAAAAATTACCTTTTCCCTCACTCCCCTTCCTTCCCAAATTTTTTTTGTTAAATTCAAGAAGTAAGGCGCTAGGCATCTATGACATTTTTTTTTATTTTTTTATTTTCAATACAAATGTTTGTCTCTATTTATTATTCTTGCCAAAGTCATTTTCATCAGTTGACAATGTTTGAAAAAAGACAAGGACAATAAGATAAGGGGAACAGAATACAGAGGTAAGCCAACTGAAGGCTCTAGAAGAGACCTCGCAAACCAACATGAATATTTGATTCCAAGCCTATCACAGCCTAAGCTGAATATGGAGAACATTGGAAGCTCACTGCACGGTGCTGATGAAGGAAAACAACAAGGAACGTTTTGTATAGAACAATGAATGCCTAAAATAAATTCTGAATCAATTAAAACGGCTTAACTTGAGTAAACTTTACTGCACCAAAAACAAATTCAGGGGGCTAAAAGTGTTCAACCTTTTCACTGCCACGTCCATTTAATAAAATACCATTGGGTAACTATTTGCCAAGGGTATCTTGCTCATGCAGGGTAATAATGCAGAAAAAAAAATCTAGCACACACACACACACACACACACACACACACACACACACAACTATTCATTCAACATGTATGCAACTTATTTTCTGAAATGAAAATAAATGTATAGACGTTTTACAACAGTTTTAAACTGGCATATAGTGTCTGCTCTTGTCACTTTGAGATGAAATTCAAGATAAGCGATTAACTTCCACCCCTTAACTCTTCCGTGCCGGGAAGCAAGTTTTCCAGTAGCCGCCATGCATCTCCACCTGTCGGGAGGCAGGTATTCCAGTATCCCACACTTGCATACGGTCCAAGCGAGAAAACTCCGCATTGCAAAAATATATTGAAAGCACGGTTATTTCCCATGTTAATAAAACATACGGTCACCTTCGCCAGGTCGAATTTTCTTGTTCTGATGCGAATTTGGCGTGCAATTTGATTTTTACATGACGAAAAATCGAGGACTATCAAGATCTTTCTCTCTCTCTGCTATTTTTGTGTTGAGCTGCTATAATATTTTGTGGAAATTTACCAAAAGAAATATCTAAATACTTTAATGTTAACCTAAATAGCTCAAAAAAACTTACATAAATGCTTTTTTTCAATGTTATTGTGAAAATTCAAGAAAAAAAATGCGAAAGAGGCTTTCATTTAGGAATTTTTTCAGTTCTTATTATTAAACAAACATAAAATTTATATAGTTTTGTAAAGAAATTAGTTTTCTATAAGTATGCCAAATTTCATATCAATAAGCCTGCACTGAGCTAGGCAAGAGCCGATTTTGTACAACTAGTGGTTTTCACAACAGTCTGGCCCTGCAGGCTCAGGCCAGCAGTGATGTTTAGCTGCTGCACGCTCAGGCAGAATAGTGTTAAGGAATCAAGATACATTTTGTTTCATGCAAATGCAGTACTGTGTACTAAAGTTCTATGCAATGTTCAACTGGGAGTTACTTTACAACCATGTCACATCTCTTCTTGGTGCAAATGCACATTTCCCCTCCACATCCTATAGACTGGACAACTCTGGTCACTGGCACTGATGGGTCTATCTAACATGAAGAATACCTCTTTGGGGTCAAGAGGTTAAACTTAAACAATGGGCTGCTGATATTTTCACTCCAGCATGGGATAACTATTAGCTAAACTAAACTCACCGTGTTTCCCAATCATTGTCAGTGAAGAGAACTTTCCAGCTGCCCTCGGGCTGCTTCTGCTCAACTGTCAAAAATGTGCTGTTCAGCTGAAAGGGAAGAAAACCAAAACAAACAGATACATAGTTATAAAAATGATACAAAAAGTAAACTGATTGGCACAAATATTAATTTTGTGAAGAAAGAAACTGGTGACTAGATAGTGGCCCCTATCAAAACTGACTTGCAGATGCGTTCACAATTAAGAGAATTGAAACAAGTAACCTTATTCTTAGTCTTTTATAATCATATAGATCATTATGGACATAACAATTTTTCAGACATCACGCTTCTAAACAAAAGAAAGAATGAAAACATTTTTATGGACAAAAGACCGAAGAACAAGAAAGAATGAACGTGAAAAAGGAAAATAAAAGAGAAAAAATATTGTTTTTGGTATAGCACGCTTTCAGAAAAGATAAAAGAGATCACAAATTTAAAAAAACCAACAAAGATTGACACGAACCCTCAAGTCATTTCTGGGGTTGGCACTGATAAAAGTGACCTCCACCACACTTCCATAAGCACCCTGAAACACGCACAAGGAAACATCTCACTTGTCACACAGATTCCAACATTTCACGCAGACTGCAAACACGAACAAATTATAAAACTCAAGCTTTTACAATCAAGAAGTGCACTCATTACATTTCCATATAATACAAAGCCATAGCCAAACGACCTCCCACCCAACAACCCCTCTTTACACCCCGTCCAAAAAAATTGGGGAAAGAGGTGCATAGAGGGAAAGCCAACACTCTTAACATGAAATCCCATCTATCAACTTCAACATCACTAAAGCTGAGACATATAACATAAACAATCAAACTGAAACAAAACGGTAAACAAATATGCTAACAAGAAACTCGCACAATCCACACACGATAATGCTGCCACTATACGGTACTTACAGGAGAGTAAGAGGGTTGAGCGTCAACCTTCACGTCGCCAAAGTTCTTGCCAATGGGTGCTTCATCGAAAATGACGGGCGGAAGGAAGTGCCACTGATCTTTTATCAAGTTGGGAGGATCAGGGCCTAGCGGCACTGGCTGACCCTGAGAACAAACCAGAGAGTGTAAAACGTTGGACTGACTGCACTGCACTCCTTAGTTTCTAGCTCCACTAGTTCTGTTATTTATTTATTTATTGAATCAGTCTTATCAAGCACTTTTCCAGCTCAAGTGCTGCTCAAGGCGCTGGTTGATACTTGATCTAAAGTCTAACTCAAGCTGCTTGAGGCGCCCACTTGCAACCTTTGGGCAAATAGTCTGACACTCAGATGACTGAGCACAATCCTGGGTGACCGGGGATGGGGAGCAAGGACCTAATGCATGCTGAATATATTATTTGGAGCTGGCTCTCACTCATCTAGGACGTGAGCATCAGAATCTTTATAATCCATGCGGATAAATGCATGCATTCACTGACTACCCCTAGGTTTATACTGTTCTCCAAAGGAGTCAAATTTCATCATCTTTTAACAGATTAGAATTATGAAAAGCATTGGCTGTATTACTCACTTCTCAGCTCTAACAACTCAAAAATGGCGCATCAACCAAACAAACTCCAGCAAGCAAATATAATTTTGGGGAACTGATGACATGTTGATGTGCACAAGCAGGAAAGAACGGCATCGTGTTGTTTTCATCAAATCTAAAGTCTACTTGCATAGCACACAACCTCATGTGACAAAAAGATATGCTCAGAGAGCTGCAGTAGTGTCATAGGCCAAAGATCATCCTGACCTGCCTACCACAAAACTTCACATTTCATATCAAATTAGAACATTTCCCAATTCCAGTATATGACAAACGTTTTGTTAAATGGAGGCACTGTGGTCTAATGGTAGTGCTTCGGCTTGCGGATCGGAAGGTCCCGGGTTCGAGCCCTGGCCGGGCCATTGTGTTGTGTCCCTGGGAAAGACACTTTACTCCTGTTTTCCTACTCCTTCGGATGAGAGTATAAACCGAGGTCTAGTCTGTATCGCATACATTCCATCATAACGGACTTTAAAGATCCTGACGCTCATGTCCTAGACGGGTGAGTGCCGGTGACAAGAAAACACCCAGCATGCACCTAGGTCCTTCTCCCCCATCCCTGGCTGCCCAGGATTGTGCTCAGTTGTCCGGGTGTCAGACCATGCGCCCAAAGGCTGCGGGTGGGCGTCTCGGGCGCCTTGAGTTAGATCCTGTATCGGCCAGCGCTTTGAGCAGCTCTTGAGCTGGAAAAGCGCTATATAAGAACGATTAAATAAATAAATAAATAAATAAATAAATAAATAAATTAGCAACCTGGATTTTCATAGCAGCAGCAGCAAATTCTGTTCTGTGTTCTGTGACAAACAACACCAAAACTAACCTTTGCCATAGCTTCAGCAAGAGCATTGAAATTTTGCATGAAGGCTTGGAGGGTGTGAGGTCCGTAAATAGTTGAAGCTCCTTCATATCGCTGAATCTAGAAACCAAGAGCAGCAAGCAAATAAGCTAAGAACACCAATTGCATCACATATAAAGGCTGTCACGGAGTGATGTAGTTAGAGGGTGTAGGCCTATGTATGTAACACTGCTTTGTAGGATAGACAATGGAGTACAGGCTGTCGATTGGGGTAAGGGTGTTGAGAGTAAGCAAATCACGCAGTAAGCGTGGATCAGCTGCAGTGTTGACTGATTGTAGAGAGTTTTGTCATGACTTTACAAGGCCTAGTGCACAGGTTTGGATGTAAGCAGAGGGTATCAAGGCAGAGCAGGCAAGAAGTTCGAACTGGGAGGTTGATTTCCAGTTAGATGTATTCTTGTGAACGATGGCAAGGACGCGATAGGCTTTGAAATAGAACCTATTTCATGGTATGGTAGTAGTTGAACTAAATTATAGCAGTGGCCTGCTTCATATTTCTGTGAATTGTTTATTTTCAGATAAAGTAGTAGTGGAATGGTGAATATTGGAAGTCTAGCTATACGTTGAAGAGGTATTACAGACTTGTGACAGTGGCATAGGGCAAAGTCACAGTGGTGTAATTATCATTGCAGTCATTAGGATAAGCTGTAGTTGTTGCTGTTCGACTATGAATAGTGACAAAAATGTACGTTGTGCATCAACTTATGGAATACTAGGAGCGCTTGCTATTTTTCATCCATCGCTGGGTGTCAGGATCGACGGGCCTGTATCTGAGACAAGCCGTTTGGGTAAGTGTACAACCTGGTTTCTAGTTGCCCTGAATTTGTATGCTTATGCATGGGGAGTGCAGTGGTTAAAGTACATTGTGTGGACGCGGGTGTGCGTTCATGCATGGCTGCTAATATATGCTGAATAAATAATTATCATTATATTTTAGAGCAAAGTCAGTCTTAATTTATGGGTTGTCACTTCATATCATGCTTTCATACATTTGTGTTATTAATGGAATGTTATTGATGCTAATGACAATGTTAATGATGGTGTAGTTTGTAATAGTTCTATGTAGTGTTGTAACTGAGGAGCAACATGTAAATCAGTGAAGTATTGGATGTGTTTAGTCAGTGCCATTCAGAACATGAACAATTAGCTAGCGGTAGCGTAAGTGACAGCGTGAGGTCTCTTGGGGGATAGCAGGGATGAGGGGATTGTGGGATGTTGGATGAAATTGTACCCAGCGTGAATAACTGTTGCAGGCTTTCCATCTTTATTTCCGTTTCCATCCCAATTTCTACTTCCCTCTCCGGATTCTGTTCCCACTGCTATCATATTGTCACCACCACTGTGTACCATGTGGGCAACTGACAGGCCGTGGCTAACTATCCACTGTTGAAGGACCTCAGACCAGTGGCGTTCGCTGAGACTGTCCTTAGTCATCGTGTTCATCGGTCGTCTGATCTCCGCCTAGATTCTCACCTTCATTCTTCACGTCCTATATCTTCATATCTTCCGCCTTCATCTTCATGTTCACGTCTCCTTCACTAAGGGAGTCGAGTCGTCGCACAGCAGGGCTTTGAGCATGTACGAGGAAGGGACTAGCTTTATTGTCACCATTGACAGCCGAGTCCCTATCATTACTATCTCTCACTCCCTCCACCCCGCGATCACAAGACTTGCCTGACTTTTATATTATCTTGAAATATATTTTTATGTCATTGTTTAGTTTATTCTTTTGTCAGGTTTGCATGTGTTGAATAAATGAATACGATTGTGACCACCATCTTTGGTGTTTCGTTGTATATTGTTCATCCTTGTTTGTCGTTTTCACCCTCGTCTTAGCAATTGTGGGAAGTCAACCAGCTGGCGATTGATTGAAAGTGTGATTGTGTATACGTGAGTGTCTGTGTGTGCGCATGTGGGGTCAGCTGTAGTGCAATATAGGCACAGTGTAAGATATCAATGTAGGGAGTAGTTGTAATCATCATTATCATCTTCATGATCTTCATCATCATCACCACCATCATCATTCATCCATCCACCTGTATCCTCCTCCTCTTCTTCTTCTTTCTCAACATCATCATTATTATCAGTGAGTGGTAGCAGCACATGCAGAAATAGCAATAACTTAGTTTTCTATTTGTAACAAGTTTGTCTAATTTCAAAATACGTGAATAGGTATTAAAGTAAACAACACATAAAATTTATTACATCTGTAGAAGGCTTACTGTACCTGATACTCTTCAAAGGTAGTGACGTAGTCAGCGTAATCATTGGAAAGCCCCGCAATTACAGACAAAGTGTCTGATGGCATGCCATTCTTTATCAACGTCTGCAAATATACAAAATAACATAAAACAAGATAAAGATCACAGACCAAAAATAGCTGCCAGTATGCCTTTATTTTGCAATAGCGGATTATTCAGTTTAATTACTTCAGTGAAAAGATTTAAATAGGAAGCAAAACACTTGTGACCATGTCAGTTTGTGTACAAAACAATCCAAAAACATCCAAACTGCTGAAACTCAACTATTTGCCAATGGGACAAGGGCATGCTTTAGTGCTGTACATGTTATAGTTCTCTCTCTAAGCCGCATTATAATGTATTTATTTGAGAAAAGTGTCACAAACAAACAAAATAATTTACATGATTTTTTTCTTAAATCTAATTGCCCATACCTGAGTCACTGAATCCCTTGCTCTTCTTCCAGACATAGTGCTAGATAATAAAAGAAAGGACAAATGTAATAAATATCTGTAAATAATTACAATAAAAAGACATGGTAATTATCCCTATTTAACATTGTTCATTTAAACACCTGCTACACAGGTGCTGCTGCTGTTTCTTGAGGTTTCTGTAGCTTACAGAGTCCAAATCTAGAAACCTGATAATTTATTACTTCTGTACCTAAATTAATAAATAAATAATGTAAAGAAAAAATCCCATCCCCCCAAAAAAATAAAAATAACACTAAAAATCAGTCTAAAAAAAAGTGACATCAGAAATTTTTTTACGACTGTTGTTTTGTTCAAAATAAAATAATTATCCCGAACAATCAACAAAATTTTATCTCATCTCTCTAAAGGATCTGTTATTAAAGTTCAATGTAATAAAAATGTATTATCCAACACAATTGTAAATTCTTTATTTTTTCAATTTAACCTTTTTTTATTGGGGGAGAGAGGGGGGGGGGGGGGGGGGGGGGGGGGGGGGGGGGGGGGGGGGGGGGGGGGGGGGGGGGGGGGGGGGGGGGGGGGGGGGGGGGGGAGCGTGGATACTCAACTGACTTACGTAAATTCGGCAGGAGGAAGAAGGATAGCCAACTGGCCCACTCTGAACAGCTGAATGTCCACAATTTGAGGCTGCCACAGGTAAGGCTTGGTGATCTGCATTTCAAAAATATAAAAAACGGTCAATAAAGACAATAAAACAAAGTAATTTAAACTAGAAGGGTAAAGCCCTTTACATACACATACAGTTTCATGGAAACTATTTACAATATTCTACATAAAAATGAGTGCAACTTCAGTCAGCAAAGATACTTCATTCTTATAGACTGTTTGTTTTGAAAATTAAAATTTTATCTCTAAATTTATTATTAATAAGCATACTTACCATGACTCAACAAGTGCAATGTATTGGCGTTGCTAGGTGAGAGTGCCTCTTTAGCGGAAGCTGGCCAAATCAAATCAAACATAGAGTTGCTTCCCTTGCACTAAACCATCCCGTGCACCACGTGCTACAACACGCGTCTAAGCGCTCACAGCAAAAGTCAGCACACCTCATTCCTTATTTGGAACTGCGGGGAGGTGGGAGGGATATTAAATTGAGTCATGGTAAGTATGCTTATTAATAATAAATTTAGAGATAAAATTTTAATATTAATTACACATACTAACCATGACTCAACAAGTGCAGATTAGCACGAAAAGGACGGAGGGAAGCAACTTTATCTGAAACAATCTTACAGTGAACAGGCTGGAGAAGAGGACCGGGAGTGTAGGGCCATGACCACAGAACCGACTCCAAGAAGCCATCCTCTCGAGTATGGCAAGACAGAAACAGGATGCAAGCTGGAACCGGCCGAGGTCTCCTGAAGCCCAGAAAGCCCCTATAGAAGGCCGGACAACAGCCAAGCGTGAAGACGGAGAATGCTTGGATTACCGTGTGGAATCCCGGATCGAGGCTGCAGAAGCGATCGCGCCCCGAGAGCGAGAGGAATGCACCGCCCCTGGGAAAGACAAAGGAGATCGGGGAACCAGGGCTGAGCTGGCCAAAAGGGAGCCACGAGAATGAGAGAAGGGGACTCCTCCTCAGCTTTCCTGAGAACCTGCGGAAGGAGGGAGAATGGTGGGAAGGCATAAGCCTCCAACCCCTCCCAAGAAATGGACAACGCGTCCACCGCCCAAGCCAGGCAATCTGTGACCGGCGACACAAACAGGGGTAGCCTGGAAGAGTAACGAGTGGCAAAAAGATCAATCAGAGGTTTAAACCACTCCGCCCAAACTGGTAGAAGAACAGAGTGGGACAGTGTCCATTCCGTGTGGACCACACAATGAGGGCGACTCAGAAGATCGGCTAAGACATTGACAGAGCCGCTGACATGCTTAGCAACAAGCGTACAACCGAAATCAGCTAACCACAAAAGGAGGCTCTCCACCATCATGGAGAGAGCAGGGGAATGGGTACCCCCGAAGTGGTTGATGAGAGAAACCACAGTGGTACTGTCGGAGCGAATGAGCAAGAGGCCCCGAGGCAGGGAGGGAAGAAAACGATGAAGAGCCAGGCAAACGGCTTCCATCTCCAGGCGACTGATATGCCAAGACAGCTGGTCCTGAGACCAAAAACCGTGAGCTGAAAGGCTGCCGGTATGCGCACCCCAACCGACCAAAGACGCATCCGTGAAGATTTCGGCCACCGGAAGCGGAGGGGAGATAGGAACCCCCGAAGCAAGCCACTCAACATTCCTCCAAGGAAGCAGAGAAGCGCGAAGGTCCTCCGTGACCGGAAAAAGAGCGTCCCAGGAACCGCTGGACTGATTCCAACGGGAAGAAAGCCAACGTTGAATCGGCCGCTTGCGAACTCCCGCGAGGGGAACCAGAGGAACCATAGACTCGAACGACCCCAAAAGAGAGGCCATAAATCTGGCTGAAACGAAATCCTGACTCTCCAAAAGTAGCAGAAGGGACTGAAGCTTCTGCACCCGACGAGCTAAAGGGTGGACCGACCAATCGCGAGTGTCGAACGACATCCCCAGGTAGTTGAAAACCTGAGATGGGGACAACTCGGACTTGAGAGGGTTCACAGAGAACCCCAAGCGCCGTGTCCAAAGGAGAACGAGCCTGGTGTGCACAAGACAGAGATCGTGAGAACTAGCCTTGACCAACCAGTCATCAAGATAAGCAGAGAACCGCACCCCGAGTCCGCGGACTACGGCAGCGAGTTCTTTGACAATCCTTGTGAAAACCCAAGGACTGAGAGACAAACCAAAGGGAAGGGCTTTGAAATGAAAAACCCGATCTCTCCAGACGAAACACATCCAACGCCTGTGAAGAGGATGAATAGACATATGGAAATAGGCGTCAGAAAGATCGATAGAGGTAGCCCAATCCCCTGGGCGCAGAGACATACGCACCGCAGCGAGAGTTTCCATGCGGAAACGAATGCGGCGAAGAAACTTGTTCAACGAGGAAAGATCGAGCACCGGGCGCCAACCGCCGGAAGCCTTCGGGACAACGAAGAGGCGGCCGTAAAACCCCGGGGAGTGAGGGCAAAGGACCTCCTCTATAGCGCCCTTCTGGAGAAGGGCTATGACCTCCGCATCGAGAATCGCCTGAGCCTCAGGAGGAGACAGGGGGCGAAACAAAGGCGGGGAGCGACGAAGAGGGGGCCGAAAGGAACCCCACTGAAGTTTAAACCCCGACCGAATCACCTCTAGAACCCAACTGCTTGCAGAGGGGAGGCCGAGCCAAGCATGAAACTGACGAGCCAAGCCACCTGCCCGGAGGGTTAGAACACCTAGGGGTGGACAGGCAAGGACAGGACTGAAGGAAAACGCGCCACTGCGTAAACGCCTATGGCCTACCTCAACCCTGCCACGGGAAGAGGAAGTACCACACCGCCCACCCCGAGAAGAGCGACCACGGACCGAGCGACTTCGACCCCTGTCAGGAAAGAAAGGCGGGGCCGAAGGGGTGGCTCGACCCCAGAAGGCGAAACCATCCGACTGGGACCGCTCCGACTCCTCACGAACAGCCGTGCGAACGTAAGGACCAAACAGAGAGTGGGGTACCAAGGGTCCCACTCGAAGCGAGGAGGACAAGAGCGGAGGCAACGGAGACGCTGACTGAAGAAAGGCGTCACGACGCGCAAGAAGCAATAGCCTGCGACTCGCAACCCAGAACGATGGAGGTATAGAGGGCCTGCAACAAGGACCTCACCGAATACAACGAAACCTCGTCCCAGAAAACTTGCCCAGAAAAAAGAGCAGAAGACAGCGCAGCAGATAGCGTGTCAGCAAGAGAAGTATACTCAAGGGACCTACCAATAGCCTCCTCTATCTGTGCCAGACCACCGATTGGAACAGGGATCGACGAAGGAGGCAAAGGCTTGAGGCCCCTAAAAAGCGCAAGATCATCCTGTGAAACCGGGAGCGATGACTTCGGGAGAAAAGACCAAGAGAGGAACTTCCCGGGAACACCGGTCAATGAGGAAGAACTCAAAAAAGAGCCCACAGCGGAAGCTCTAGGGAACTGAGGCACTTCATCCAACGAAGCGGAAGAGGCCTCGCCCGCTTTAAGGCCTCTAGCCGTAGAATAGGCCCAATCCACAAAAAATTTAACACTAGGCGACTCCCTGAAAACAAGGGAAGCCTCATCAGACTCGGCAGAAGCAAGAGTCCCGCCTAAGAAGGAATGGAGGTGTGGTAGGGGTACCGAAACCACCTCCACCACCTGAGGACAAAATGCTGCAGCGTGCTGAACCGCCTCTTGAAAAAGAGCATCAGGGTTAAGGGCCGGATATAACGCCCCAGCACCCGTGAAATCAGGAACTAGGGTAGGAGGAACCAAGAGTGCCCCACCCCCACCAGAAGTCGGCGCGCACAAAGGCAAAACGGCGTTCGCATGTGATCCGGAGGAAGGTAACGAAAAAACCGAACCAACAGAACCGGAAACCAGTACCCCCGACCCACAACCGAAACCGGAAGTGTCAGAGGTCGAAGGGTGAACAGGGAATGCTTGACCCAAACCGGAAACTGAAGGGGGCCACGGGCAAACCGTACCCCCCGATCCGGAAACCAGAGCCCCCACCCCACGACCGCAAGCGGAAGTGGAGTACAAAGGAGGATGGGAGGGAGAATCCAAACCGGAAAAGGGAGAAGGTAACGGGTGTACCGTACCCCCCGTACCGGAAACCAGAGCCCCCGCCCCACGACCGCAAGCGGAAGTGGAGTGCAATGGGGGCTGGACCGGGGAGGTGAGGGACAAACCGGACGAACCGGAAGCCACACCCCCTGTCGCAGCTGGACGTAACACTGCGTGCAGTGCTTTATATGTCCCAAGCTTGACATTAGCCCGAAGGCCCGACCCGGTCTGAATCCCACAGGAAACAGAAGGGAAGGCTTCGGCAGGGAGCTTATCCAGCCGTGCCGGGGCGTCCCCGCCGGACATTTTAATGTGGTCCTAAACTAGGGCGACCACTTATATAAGCCAGAAGTCCCGACCCGATCTGAATCCCGTAGGAAACAGAAGGGAAGGCTTCAGCAGGTAGCTTGTCCGGCCGCGCCGGGGCATCCCCGCTGGAAAAATTATGTGGTCCTAAACTAGGACGACCACTTATATGTTTCTGGTCGTAACCTTGACCAGAAACGGCCCCAAGGTCACTTCTGGCAAGACCAAGGAGCCACCCCTCACCTCACTACCACCACTCCCCACCTCTCCACCACCACTTCTACTGACCTGAAAGGCAGAAGACAAAGAAGAAGGGGGCGCAGGAGTGGACAAACAGCGACGCCAACGAAGCAAAGCGGTAGAATTGTCGGCAGAAGAGGGGACGGAAGAAACCCCGGTCTTAGCGGGAGCTGCGCTAACAGTAACAGAAGAAGGGACCGTAAACCGACCTATCTAGCGTAAACGGTCGACGAAGTAGAGACACGCAGCGACGGGGTGGAACTTGACGAACCGCTGCGGTAATAGGATAACAGGATAATAAACTAGACAAAATAGAGAAAACCTTTCAACTCCGCCGGCAGTAAACGCAGTAAGCCAGCAAACAGAGAGCTACAGTAGGCACAACCACTCTAACCAAGTGCCAAAAAGGAATGAGGTGTGCTGACTTTTGCCGTGAGCGCTTAGACGCGTGTTGTAGCACGTGGTGCACGGGACGGTTTAGTGCAAGGGAAGCAACTCTATGTTTGATTTGATTTGGCCAGCTTCCGCTAAAGAGGCACTCTCACCTAGCAACGCCAATACATTGCACTTGTTGAGTCATGGTTAGTATGTGTAATTAATTTATGTTTTAAAATAGTTAACATGTTTTAAAAGTTGCAATTTCAATGTCTACTATCACCAAAATCATTAAATGTGTTATCCAAATGTTACAGACGTTGTGAAAGTTATTGCTAAATCTCCTGTTGGTAGACTGTTATAGACTGTTTTGAAATTATGTTTTGAAATAGTTAAACTTAAAGTGTTTTAATAGTTACATTTTCAATGTCTAATATCACCTAAATGTGTGAAGAGACGTTAAATTAAAGATTGATTGAGATACTTCATCTTGTATGTCTTCTCTTGTGTACCCTCTACATGTTGCCAGTTTGCAATGTGTTACAAGTGAAGCCTGCATCATTATCATCCTCATTGTCATCAGCATAATTCCTTTTTATCTACCTCTCCCGTGTCCAGAAGAATAGGCTTGGGACTATGGCACTGAATCTGCTCTTTTGTTGGCGTCTTCAGGAAATCACGAATAATGTTCCAGAAGGGGTTGCTTGTGTTGGTTCCTGTAAAAGTAGTGAAATTCAGATAATGAAAGCATGACCCAACAGAAACATTCATTTAAACTGAAGCACACTTGTTACATTTTACAATAACAACAAAAAAAAGACAACTATGGGGTTACTGATGAGCATCGAGCCATATTTTGTCTGACTGAATGAAAATCACCTACAAAGTTGTCAATTCAAGAACCAAGAACTGTGTGACTATTAATACATCTATAGATTCTTCCTATATAATTAAATCTCATAATAAAAATATTGTACAACCCCCCCCCCACCCCCCACCAAAAAAAATGCTTGGAAATGTTTTTTGCAGTGTACAATAATCACTGCCAATAACATTCACACAAACACAACACAGTCAGTATAGAATACAACACTGTTTCATTAAAAGCAAGAAGCATCTGAACCACGTCAAACCTCCATTCAACCATTTATCTGAAGCTCCCCGTTGAACTAAATGCTAAACTGCACATTAAGCCTTTTATCCTCCACCCCAGCCTCCGAACACTTCCTAACCTTCCCAAGCCTAGCTAATGCAACCTTTGGCAGAAGTTCACAAAATTCAAACAGGAAATTACCCCCGCATTCACTTCACTGAGGCTGCCGTGTATATGCCATTAAAACAACATCAATGATCATCGACTAATATTAATAATCAGTGGCGTAGCTAGGGGAGGATTGGTCCTGATTTGGCTCGGAAGAGTCCGCTGGACCTAAAGCAATAATCATGTAGTTAGGGAAGGGGGGAGGGGGGGGGGAGGGGTCCAAATTAGAAAGTCCCCCCGGGCCCCCACTTGAGGGGGGCCCCCAAAGGAGTGTCCGAAACATTTTTTTAAATTAAATATTAAATGTTACGCCATGTAATCTTGCTATTCACGTTGTCATATAAGTTAGTGACACTGTTGCATGTATTCCACACAGGTTAAGGATTTCAAAATTACGTATATCAACACGCATGTAAAAACTGGTAAAAAGTTTACTAAAAACTGTCAATACATAACTCCGGTTTTTGGAAAACACGTTATCTTGACGGCATTTTATCGGTATCTTCTATTTTATGTCCATGCTATAATCCATCTGTCCATAGACATAAAGAGAAGGGAAATAGTTCGTACATTTATGTCTATTCGTCTGGAGAAATTTCATAATCATGGCGGATGAAACAAGTATATATAATTTTTTTGTATATATTTTTTTTAATTTGTCATCTTGCATGTGCATATATCAATACCATTGCTTCGGGTTCCGGTAAATGGCGACGTGGCTTTTATGAACTTGTGAAGATTTGAAGGAAAATCTGTTTCATCCTCGTTGTTGTGATGGTGGCTAGTGTGTGAAGATTCAAGAAAGAGTCTTAATGATTATTATTTGTTAATTTTACTGATATACTGTACCAATTTGAATTTAGACCTATATATTTATTAAGTACATTATCTCATGTCATGATGTCGAATGTCAAAATGCAGGGGCTCCAAAAGAGGCCAAGCACCCTGACCCCCAAATCCCTAGCTACGCCACTGTTAATAATAAAAGATTACAATGGTTATGTCAGTCCGCCTACCACTGTCACTATCAAACGCTATCTTCTTTTATCAATAATATTGCGGCAAACAAGAAGGAAAAATATGTAGTATCCACACCATGAGTTATTGTCCCCTCACATCGTTCGTCTGTGCGAAAATGCAAAAAAAAAAGAGCTTTGTGTGCTGTAAACATAAAACCAGAAAACACCAGCTTTTGTTCTTCAAACTAGATTTTTATAGTTTATTTTTGTTACCAAAGCCTACATTAGGTTGTAAAACAAACTGAACAACGACACAGTTACAATACTACTACTGTTACTACTACCAAACTACAGCAATTTCACCTTGTTTGAAATTGAATGCTCCTGGCCCATCGGTTGTTCCTGCTGCAAAACTGTAACCCATGGCAGGCTTGCAAGTCTTCACCTATCAGCCAAACAGTACACAATACCATCACTATCATGGTTGATGTAATGCCATTGGTTCAGCGCATTGATACATTTTGTTTATTTTTACCTTGTTGCATTGTCATACAACAGCAATCAAGCGTTATTACTGCATGCGCAGACAGACACCAGCCAATAAATTTAACTCTTACAGCGTATAAGCAAGTGCTATGCAATTGAGACTTACGGCACATACTTTGGCGAAGACCTTTTTTTTAAATAAGTAGTTTGCAGGACAGTTTTTATTGTTCAGTTTAGCAGTGACATAAAAAAGAAAGAAGTGTAATCATAAATACTGATAAATATAACAATTAAGTGCTGCATTTGCCTAGCCTTACCGTAGTAGAGTCATTTAGCTTGATTTCAACGTTGGTCATGTCAACATAGGTATGTCTGAAGTCAACCGTTCCAATAATCGGTCTTTCAGTGTTATCATACAGTTCCTGAAAACATAATTACAACATGTAGTATAATACATTCATTGAGTATCCTTAAATAATATTCATAAAGATTCATTTGCTCTAAGGTTTTGTTGAAAGTTGTACTCAAATGTTTACAACTTTAAACAGTAAAGGTTCTGTTAAGCTTTTCCTCAAGTAATTATGTTGCCAGATTACATTTTAGTGAAGTTATGAGGAATTTTTCAACTCTTATTTCTCAACCTAAATGTCATTAGTGTTGAGTTGTAGAGATCATTATGATGTTGTGAAGTATTCCTAGTAAAATATTACATAATCTATATCTAGAACCACTTTCTTCACATAATTCCCACCAGGGGTTCACAAAAATGGGTATTAAGTAGAAGTACATCATGTAAAAAAAACTTCAAAATCATAAAATGAAAGTTTACTGAAAGGGTACTAACAATCCAAAACAATGTATGGGAAGAAAATGTAAAACTGTCATAAACCATATTCCGAGGTGTTACTACATAAGTGATTACTAAAAAAGCACTCAGTAGTTTCCCGGTGTTCTAAGGTCTAACTAATAATACTCTGTTGGCTGAAGATATTTACACTTTTCAAATTATAGATTCGGTCAGTAATTTCTTTACATAACAGTCTACAGTAACAGATTCATTCCTTTACATACCAGTGCTTTGTTGAACTGATTCGTGCCAATGATTTTCGTGCTATCAAACATGTCTTTTCCAGGTCCAGCTGCAATGCACAGTTCATTCTGTGTCCAAAATAAAAGAAAAGAAATAAAAACACACACAAATCAGTACAATATTAAGTAACAGAATGAATCCAAAGTTTAAAAAACAACAACATAACAATAAAAAACACATTGTCAAATTTTAATATCTCAGATGAACTGACAACGATTTTACATATTCGAATGAACATAGTTCAAATTCTATAACTGCTACTTCAAACTTTCAAGAGTAACTTGTTGCACGTATACCAGACACACACAAACAAACCAGCTCGGAACTTTTAGGAGAATAACATACAGCCTTTGTTCAAACACATGAATGCAGACAAACCTTGCCATGACAAGTACTGGTGAGAATATCGCAAGGAAGACCACTGTCTATGCAGTGAGGACCTTTCGTGTTCGGTGACACATCTCCCAAGTTGCTCTGTGCAAATGCTGCAACGTAGCGTCCCTGCACATGATAATCTTTTTTTTTTAAATGCATACAATCATGTTGACAATGAATATGATATATGGTGTATCAATCACTAGTACCAAGTCGACAACAACATAGCATTTACAAAGAATGAGATTTTATTAAAAATGCAAACATCATGTATAAATATGTGTATCACTAGTACCAAAAACAACCACACACACAAAAAACACAACACACATACATAGAATTCTCCTTGCTTTTGTATTAAATATGCTCAAGATGTCTTCTACAGAACAGGGTCTTAAACAACATTTTCATTGTCTAAAACACTAACACATGTACCAGTTCAACATGCTTCTTTGTTTTTGTCCTAAGTTTAGACCCAGACTTCTTGTTTTAAACCTAAGCATCCCAGTTCAGATTCCCAGCAGTTTATAATGCAATCTTGACTGTTTGACTGCTTCACTGATGTTTGGAGTTCTGTTGGGAAGTATTGTTTTGTTCTGTTGCGTTTTGTCTGCATAGTGCAGTGATGAAGAGCTGAGCAAGAAAATTTGCATTGTATTGTCCTCTCGTTTTTCTGCCCAAAACAGTTAGTTATTCTTTGTTTACAGGTTCCAGGAGACTGCAAAGAGCCGAATCAGGACCACAAAATCAAGACCACAACTTGGCTGAAAGAAGACTCGCCCTGATCCATACAAAAGATCTGCCGAAACAACCCTAGTGGCAACACTGAAGGCACTCCGCCAGCCGGTCACTTTACAATAAAGACATCCCACGCAGGGGACGCTGAGGCTATACTCTAATTTATCTAACCCCCGTTTACAAAAACAAAATAGAATACAAACATCATTATAAAACATCAACAAAACACATAGATATAAAATGCCTACATTGCTAAATAATAATATCATAGGAAGCCCCAGTGACCATTGGCAAAAAGAGTCCAATATTCCCAAACTGATCCAACAGACCTCACACACAAATGACAAGTTTTGTCCTGGAATAGTTTTCAAGAAAAAAGGTAGGTGACTGGTGTAGCGAAGAAGATAGTATAGCAGATTGATAGAGTAGGAATGAGAGAAGAACAAAGTAGAAAGACAGCGACAGTGGGAATTTAAAGCACTAAATATCCAGAAAGTGGGGATACTATTTATACAGAACCCCCCCCAACCCCCCCACCCCAACGGGGGTGCTTAAAACAGTGACTAAGAGCTTAGCTAAAAAATGTGCATAGTATTGCTTTGTACATTGGCCAGTGCCTTGAGCAGCTCTTGAGCTTTAAAAGCTCTATATAAGAATAATTAAAATTTGTCTTTTTTGAGTGGGTTTTATTGTCCAAGTTAGCATTTCAACAAAAAGTTTATTTATGCATTTGCTTCTCATTCTTGTAATCTTGACTGTTATGAAAACTCACCGGGATGGACAAGCCTCCCCTCGCCATCATGTAGCGTTCAAAAAGCTGGGAAGCATAGCCCTTGTTGTCCCCACTGATCAGACCATTGGTGTTGTTCATGCTTGTGCAGTGGACTGCAAACCAGCTGCAGATTTTAAGATAAAGGAGTAAGTTTATAGTTTAATATGAAGATCCGCCATCTGCAACTTTAAGAAAATGGAAAATTTATAACTGTATGATGTCAGGACCAGATGCAATTGAAAAGAATAAGTTTTTAGCTGTGAATGTAACAGATGGTGAAAAGGGTCACATGAAACTTCAATAAACTTAACCACAAAAATCTCAGATTCCGTTTGGTAAGTCTGCAGCAATTTTTATTTTTTAAGTTTCATATGTACATTTTGTTTGAACCATTGATTTTAGCAAGGGTGTATCCATTAAGGACTATTGTGGATTTATTACCCATGCAACATTGCCCAAAAGCTAAGAGTAAATAGGTATGAAAACATATCTTTAGTTTTCTTTGAGATAATACTAATTCAACTGGGCAAAGGAAAATTATACATTGCAGATAAATTGCTCCAGTGATGATGATGTCGGCTTGTTTAAGTTGTTACCTGCACTATTCCACAATGGCAATGGCAGCATGCGCAGAGCATGCAAACAAAACAACAAAATCTTACTCTTTGCCTACATTCTTGCCTGGATTAGCAGATTCACCTTGATTGGAGGAGTTGTGATACATGCTGCATATGTCACTTGTTGCAGGTGGAAATTTCAGCTTGAACCCAAATAAGTTAAGAATTCTGTAAAGTTTACCGACAAACTTACTTGATCATCCCCAAAGGACGGCCCTGCTCATCTTCAATTCGTAACATTGTCATGTTTTTATCAACATCATACTTGTACCTGCAAAGACCATGAAAATATATATTCATAAAACATATATTAAAATAATCATATGTCAAAAAATATGCAGAGTTTGAAATGAACTTTTGTGGTTTGGAGCCACATCAATACAAATGCTGGGGCAAACCACATAACTGTGGTGTAGTACAAAGTGATTCATTTGATCTCACAGTCAATGGTAACATTAATAGCCTTTTAAAAAAAAATCACCATACTGTTGTGTTGTTTTGGTGAAAAACTCTTCAAGCAAAAAGAGTACTTCCGTTTTAGTTGCAGAATGATATCTCTTCGTTTTTAATTTTTTCTAATTATGCTCGGCACATCCCTTTCACCCAATCTCCCTCCCCCTTACCCCCACACCAAAAAAAACCAACAAAAACAACAAACAAACAAACAAAACACAATTTATTGTGCACAGCCGTCTTTAAGCTAAGTAAACAACCTTGTATCTATTCATGTTAAAAGTTTCATAATATTTATGGGAGTAGACAGCGTACGTCAAGATTTTGATCCGGCATGGCCCCAAGTTCTGTGTTTACAGTTTACACCCCCCCATCCCTTCTGTTCTTGTCAACTGTGTGTTGTCAATTTGTACATCAGTTTAATCTTAATAGTGTGCTGCAGCATTGACCAAAGCATACTCCTTGTGTATATTCACTTGGTAATCTTTTAATATAAAAACAGAACAATGTAGGAATAAAACTTGTTACGTACTTCTGCCTTTCCTCTGGTGGGTTGTTGAGATAGGCCGATGGACTTCTGTTGATGTTTGAGTCCAGCAACTCCCCTACACTCACATACATTTTGGCTGGCCTTATCGACTCATGGGCTTGTATTATGCTCTGCACAAAAACAACATTGTAACATGTTCATTAAGTGATTTACCACAATTTATTTAGGATTCACTTTGCAGATCTGATGTTAGCTGGATTGCGCACACTGCTTCAAAAAATTAGTTTCAAGTTTTGCACAATCCACTTTCAGTAAAATTCAATTTTCCTGCTGCATCACACAGGACAATGCATCCATTGATCCAACAAATTTTAACACTGTGCCTACTACAACAGCACCACATTGCTTGAATAAATAAATTTACATTGTTTGAAATTTTGTTTATCTTGAAAACTGCATAAAAAGTAAAGGTTCAAGGCTGACAAGCATTCATTTGGCTGATAATTATTTTTAATCATCTACCCTTTCAACAAAAATAAACAATAGTAATTCATGTCAAAACTGTTTCTCTAAAATCAAAAATCTCAATGGGAATAGACGTTAAATTTAAATAAATAAATTAATCTCACCACTGAACAACTAACATACAGGTAAACGATAATTCTCAGAAACTGATACATAATATCATCAGCTGCTTCACTTCAGTCAAATGAAGGTACAAATATTCTCGGTTTGCTTGCCCAATACCCATACAAACAAGGGACAAGGGATGCAAGCAAGTGTAATGTACACGCCACCAACATAACACTTACAAATCGTCATAGTTATCACTATCACAAACAACAATTACTTCTGGCCCAATGCACCAATGCAGGGTTCAGCCTGACACAAAAAAGCTATGGGCCATTGGGCCCCTCAGATCAAATTTCAATGGGCCATGATTTCAGCAGTAATTTACGTACATGTAAAAGATAACCTGGAGATATTATTACAGAAATTAAAACAAAATAGATTATTGTGAATGTGCATGTGTTGTGAAGCATGTTTACCAACAAAACACTAACCAGAACAGGGATCAGTATTTTGACTTGACTCGGGGCTCACACAATCATCTTGCGTAGGATTAGCGGCGGTAGACTGGTTTAACAGCAGCAAACAACAGTCTAGACTGTCCTACCTCAAGTTTAGGTGTTTGTTTTTTTGGGGGGAGAGGGGGGGGGGGGCATTTTCAAAGCGGCACAAAGAAAAACACAAAATCCTCCTTGCACGGACACAACATACGCGCAGACGATAGAAAATTCTGATTTGGAAGAATCGTACAACACTTCTTATTGGCTGAAAGATCAACATCCGGGCCCTCATACTAGCCAATCGCTGAACTTGCCTTAGCAAAAGTACGTTTGTCGCCTCCAATACAGTGCACTGTTATTGTGGTGGCGCACTGGTACCAAAAATCGAAGCGCCATTCGGCCCCTGGCAAGAATTGTAGATGGGTCATTTTTAATTTTTATGCGTCAATGGCGCAGGGCGCGCTAGTAAACTGATCCCTGCCAATGCTTACTTCAACGATTCCCTTGACAAGAGCATCAAAGGATTCCTTCACAAAGCCCCAGGATGTGATTTCATAAAGGAGGTACTGGTGAAAACCTGCAGGTCCAGAATGAGTATGGATGCCGCTGATGCCAACATTACGTTCCGTGTAGAGGTCTCCGTACAAAGTCTTCAGCTGCTTGATAACCTGTCACAGCCAAAAGAGAATAACAACACAAATGAAAAACATGCAACTCAAGCCAAAAATAAATTAAACAGGCTGTGTTATTGAAGAAAAACAAATTCTACCAGAATACAGATCTATATTATACATAAACGAAAATAATGCAAATCATCATTCACTGAAGAGTATAAACCGAGGTCTAGTCTGTGTACGCATGGACGTTAAAGATCATGCCGCTCATGCCCTAGACGGGTAAGTGCCGGCTACACAAATATAACCAGCATGCACTAGGTCCCTTCTCCCCACCCCCAGTCACCCAGGATTGTGCTCAGTCATCTGGATGCAGGTGGGCACCCCAAGCAGCTTGAGTTAGATCATAAGCCTTGAGCTGGAAAAGCGCTGTATAAGATTGATTCCCCCCCCCCCCCAAAAAAAAAAAAAAGAAAATTTAAAAAATAAAAATACAATGTAAAATTATATTTAAAACAAAAACGACACCATCCCAACCCATACCCACACAACATTTTTTCTACCCCCTCACTCCCCCCCCCCCTTTTCCTCTTCTTTTTTTTTCTTGTTCTAACAGCCAAAATAAACACTGAAATCCTTCACAATGACAAACTTAAGCACTTCACACAATATATGCCTTTGCCAATAATTATAATGCATAGCACAAACATAATAAAAAACACAACTCTATTTTAAAGATTAAGCAACTATGCATGCTTATTTATGTTTGTTTGTATGCATGCTTTTTTAACTGTTTATAATATTGGGGACAATCACACAGTGCAAGCCCTTAAGACATACTTTATCACAAACAGAACATTGACAAGGCATCTGTGAAGGAATTATCTACACCAGTCTTGACACATAAGTTAGAAACTGGAACAACTAATAATGATAGCAAGCAATGGAGACCATGTTCCAGGTGTTCAACATGTCAACAACTTGGACAAGATAAGACTGTAGAGAAATGTGTTATTTCAGAAAATCACAAATAAATCATACAGGATGTGAGAAAATTAGTGTGACAGACGATCATGTATAAGCTTAACCTTGAATACAGAATAATGGCTTATAAAATCAATGACTGCTGGTAAATCATCTCAAAATTTAAAAAAAATAAAACAACTATAAAAACCCTAAATAAAAAGACGCCGGATGGACAAAGATAACCTGAATTAGTTTTGTAAAATGACCTGCATTCTGATACTAAGTACCCAGTACAACAACAGTATGACAGGTAAACGTTTTGTAGTTGAATGAGAATTTGGGGTCATGTACAGAATCACCGACCAAGATAAGAACAAATCTGGCACAAATTCTTAACAAAAATAAATCAAATCTAATAATAGCAACACTGCCAAAAGGATAGATCAATGCATTTATGTTTTTACGGCAATGTAATAGGCGATTATACTAGTGAGTTTGAAAGGTGAGTGTCAGCTACACAAATACACCCAGCAATCACAAGGTCCTTTCTTTTACATCCCTGGTCACCCAGGATTGTGCTTATGTAGCCAAGCAGAGTATTTGACCCCGGTCTCTCTGCCATCATCTTGAGGACACAGCCCAATCTGAACTGTTATTTTCATAAAAATGTGTTGCCTTGCAGAAGGCGGGGAAGTGTGTTGATAGTAAACTGGATTGCCGGCTACTAGTGCCAAGACACTCTCTGCAGGTCACTGCTACTAACCTGCATAAAATGCCTGCCGACAATGTAGTCCTGCTCACCACCAAAATCAAAAGACGAATGGCCAGGCGGGGAGAACATATGTTGTGTCGCTTTGTCCTGCATAACCTAATGGCCACACCAAAGGATTCTGCACAGCAGGAGCCACCCAAAGGCTAGACTAACCAACAAATGGAAGGTAGACTATCTCTCCCAAGCATGAACAGTCACCACCCATTTCGCCACAAATCCCACAGCTCAAATCAAACCATGTCCTCATGATTTCCCAGTACGAAACAGGTATGTCTGTAACCACCACTGACTACGCCCAGGCAGTCTCCATTCACTGACTTAACAGTGAATAACTGCCTTCAACAGTTACCATGATCCAGCATCATCCTGTCCCCCGGTCGTTTGCACCACTTGTAGCCAAGTGGAGTATTTGACGCCCGCCTCTCAGCCACGACCTTGAGAACACAGCCCGACCTGAACTGTTATTTTCATTTATCCCTCATATTGATTGATTGATTTATTGTTGCTTTAGGTCCAGCGGACTCTTCCGAGCCAAATCAGGACCGGTTATCCCTCATAAGAGAGACATAAAAATTTGCTTTGCAAGGCGGGGAAACATGTTGATAGTAAACCGGATTGCTGGCTACTATGTCCAAGACACTATCTGCAGGCAACTGCCACTAACCTGCATAAAATGCCTGCTGACATGTGTAGTCCTGCTCACCACCAAAAGCTGAAGTCAGGCGGTGAGAAAATATGTCGTACCGCCTTGTCCTGCATAACCCAATGGTCACACCAAAGGATTCTGCACAGCAGGAGCCACCAAAGTCTAGACTAACCAACAAATGGAAAGTAGACAATCTCTCCCAAGCATGAACAGTCGATCGCTTCCCATTCCGCCACATTTATTTTTCGGGGTGTCAGACAATGCGCCCAAAGGATGCAAGTGACCACCTCGGGCAGCTTGAGTTAGATCCTGTATCTGCCAGTGCCTTGAGCATCTCTTTGGCTGTAAAAGTGCTATAGAAGAATGATTAAATAAATAAATAGGCTCACCTCTAATTTGATTCCTTGTGACAACATGCAAGAGTCTGTGCTGACAAAAACAAATCGTTTTGCATTCTTGCCAACAAACACAAACGCTCTGCTGAACTGCCTAAGATGAATTCCATTTGCTGTCTGTCCCGGATTGGCATATCCCATCTACAATAAAGAAACAAAACATTTCAACACAAATAAATTAATTTGTGAAATAAAGATCACGAATCACGTGACAACAGACAAGGCAGTGTAGCGGGCCCTTTTGAAACAAAAAATATCATGTAGCAGGTCTACAAGAGAGCAATATGAACAAGAGAGTTCTTTTAAACAGTGACGCTGTTTGAAAGTTCTTTCATCGGTGAAGCGGTTCATGTGTCACACTAGAAGTTCCACCACGTCTACGTCTACAAGCAGCTTCACTAAATATTAAATAATGTAATGGTTTTCGATTTACTTTCAGTTTCGGCGTGCTGTTTATAGTTATATTAAAAACTCACCAAATTAACTTCTGCTGCTGGACCAGTGATGTCAAATATTCCAGTTCCAACTGAAAAGTCTGTCTGGCCAACAACACAGACAAAGCACAATGCAAAGACAGGCAAGAGCCATGTCTTCTGGAACCTTTCTCCAGCCATTTTGTCTTCTCATAAGTCAAACGTAGGCCTACGGTCACATGATAAGGAGATTCTTTGGAATTCCTTGTTTGTGGGAGGTAGGCTATAACTTTCAAATGAAATTATTATATACATTCTTGGCATATAAAATAACTTTAAAATATAGACATTTAAAAATAATTTATTTTTTACTAATGAAGAGTAATCAGCTTTGAGGAGATATTATTTTATAGTTTCTTTTACCCTTTTATAAATTATAGCACCCCTTGATAAAATGGATCTGCTAAAAATACCGACAACTCTGTGCGGACTTCCCCCTCTCTCTCCCCTCCACCATAGGCCTTCCAACCTCTACTATGCCCCGCAGTTTCAGAAGGTGGAAAGGCAGTCTGACATACATTCTTCATGAGAGGGTGCCCTCATCCCGTCACGTAGACTAGACGCACACCGACACGCCGAGGCTTTTTTTCTTTAAATGCTGCTGAAATATAAAAGTGGAAGCTGTCGGCTTGGGTCTGTGATTTCTCTGTTCGAGCACCGAAGTAGGCTACTGCGATAGCGCTGTATTGGAACGATTCAACAGAAAGTTTTAGCACTTTCTAAACTTCCACAGAAAGTTTTGATGTGTGCAGCGTGCCACTGAAGCTACTGTTGATTGCATGATGGTTCCAGAATCGCTATGGGCCGTTTTTCTTTCTGCCTGCGTGGCAAGTATAGTGAAGGCAGAGGTGTTTACATCAATGGCACATCTAGAAGCCACTTTGTATGCGGAGAGGGACATTTCTCTCACACTCCAAAGACATGTCAGGAAAGAAAGGGAAAAGTTGGACAAGCTGGAACAGTAAGTATTATTGTGATCGTTGAAGGGAGGTGAACATGTTTCTGGTATTACCCAGTGAAATAATCATGCCAAATACATGCTGATTGTGCTGAAGTGTGATGTCAATGACACTATTATGGCATTGCCAGATGCAAGTTTTGCACAGTCTGAACAAAACAAAACAAAAATCAATGCCTTCGCTTAAGACAGTTCAAGCAACAAAAATAATGCACCAAAATTCAAGCAACAAAAATAATGCACCAAAACGCCCACCCATTATTAAAGTAAATAAACATATTCAATAAATAATGAAGTGAATAAATGACTAAATAAATAAATAAATATATAAAGTTCGAATAAATATTAGAAGTTTGTTGTTAACGCTGAGTTGTTGTAAAAGTCAGATAATCAGCATTGTGAAAAGAGGTCAGGTTTAAGGGCAAATGTGCAAAATGTGTTAAGTAATTAACAGTAATGTTTATAATTATTTTTATTCGTTACAATAATTTTTTCGGGTTATTTATGTATGTATGTATATATATATATATATATATATATATATATATATATATATATATATATATATATATATATATATATATATATATATATATATATATAAAATGTATGTTTTTTTGTTTATTTTTAAATAAATGATAAAACTGTAATTATTATTTTGTGACATTTTCTAAGATGTACATTGTATTTGTAATAAAACTGCAATTCAGTTCAATTCAAATTTCTATATATTTTAAGGTTATATCTCAATGTGATTTTAGACAATAAAAAAAGAAGGAAACGTTTTTTAAAAAATAGAAAAACAAAATCCCACATAAAAAAAATTAAGCAAACAAACAACATTAAAAATAACTCTCTTAATCTTAATTATAAAAATACTTTTGCATAGATCTGCATTTTAAGGTTATTATTTAATTATTCTTAGTTTCCATCAACTACTATTATATCATAATATGTCTCATGATATTCAGCCGAGAATGGTATTTCCACTTCTGATTTATTCCTTTCTACAGTACATGTGTTCTAAGTTAGTCTTAAATATCTGCATTAGAGTTACATAGTTCACATTGTAATCTAATTATTAACACTAGTTTACTAGCCACATCCCCCAACAATCATCCTCCCTACCCCCAAGCCCCACCCTACAGACACACACATGCATGCATCATTGCATGCCAGTGCTCTCACAGTCACACACATACACATCCTCAGTAAATAAGAGGTTTGTAAACTGAGTTTGCTTTTCTTTATTATTATCTTTTTTAAATCTGCTTTAGTGTTAATTACAGCTCTGTAACTGTGTAGTGCAACTATTGTAAATGACAGATTCTTTGTTCAGTATTATATAGTTCATTTTTCTATTTGAGAGGTTTCCTTTTCCATCCTAAAGAAAGAGAGAAGAGAGGAAATTATTGTAACATGAGTCTACTATGTATTACTGACGATAATACTAGGTGAGGCTGAGGCAGGGGCTGAAACCTTGTGAAGGCATTCTTGTTGTGCTTGCCCATCAACTACTAGGCTGCATGCATTCTATTACTAGACACCTTTCTCTCATTCACTTTGTCATGCACAAGCAGGTTTATTTGCTCTAGTTCCTTGTAGGTCACTTGAATGCTCAAGCCTTTATAGGTGTACTTATGTGGTTTGCTTAGTTACATTATATATGATGACAACAGTGACATTTTCCTTTCCTTCACTCCTATGATGCATGAGCAGTGCTGTAAAGATATCTGCATCTGACTCAGCATGTTTAAATCCAGCTATGAAAAAGAGAAAGAAAAATAAATCTTAAAATGCGTAATTAAATGCTACATTCCTTTTTCTTTTTATTCTGGTTACCCACCGCAGTCTCTTTATTAAATGATTGAGAATTTGAACGTATGATGCTTCTAGTATGACGGTGTGCGTGGCATGATTTATATAATTAATGTCCAATCTACATGAGATAGTGGGTATGTGCCCCTGTGATCTTACATTTCCATTTACTGATTTAGTGTAGGCCTATGTGCTTAGCGATTTTTATATTCTTTTATGAACTTATTTATCTAAAAGTCTTACGTTGTATATTGATGTGATTATTGCTTGCCAACAGTGATTGTTATGTTGCAATACCTTCTAAGTTCTATCATGATTATGACACTGAACGCAAATCAGCTAGGTGTTTGTTTTCCCCACGTAACTTATGATTACAGTTTTAAATGGTTAATTCAGTAATGTCTTCTTGATATACTTTTATCCTGTTTTACTGTTTACTGTTTATTGTTGTTATACTGTCCTCTATCATCTTGTAACATTTATATGTGGTAACACATGTGAATTTCTCTTTGATTGAGATAATAAAGTGATCGTATTCGTATTGTTTCACAACAGCCCTCAAACGGTTTCATTTGTAGATCGTATTATTTTAGTTCTTTGCTTCAGACTTTCATGTATCCTTGCTATTAGTATTACACCTTCCTTGTATCCTTGCTATTAGTATTACACCTTCCTTGTATCCTTGCTATTAGTATTACGCCTTCTTTTCCATCCTTGAACATGTGTTGTAATTACTAAATTAGCATGCATTCTTTGACTAATTGCTTAGAATTATTTTGCTCAAGTAGGAGTAGTGTGAGGACAAAATACAAATATAAATAAATTAAATTACAAATCAATTTATTGTCCTCACCATAATATGCAATGAGCAACAGAGATTTGAAATAAAATAAACTTAAAATGCTAAAATTACTTTCAGTTCCAACCTCCTTTCACATACGCCACAGACTGTCTTCCCTCTCTCCACACTTAACTTGCAAATATAGTTGGATCTCATTTTTGATATGATGATGATGGTCATTGTTGTCAGGGTGGCGACGTGGTGATCGTCCTTAACGCTCATGCAATAGGACGTTAAGCATCGTTTTCCTTCCTTGCAAATATTCGTCCCCTATACGCTTATGTGTCCGGGGACGTTAATCTATTTTAACTAACTAACTAACTTGCAAACAAAAACAAAAATAAAAAAACTTCACCAAGCTGAGATCGAGAGACTATTTCATTATAAAATAAAATAGACAGTGAAACCTTTGAAAATGTCTTTTCTTTGTACAGTTTATTACTCAAATAATCTTTCTTAATGATTTTTAGTTTAGGGGACAGACAGTTTTTTTCCTTCGTTTCTATATATCCTTGTGGGACAGCTGCTATATAGGACTGCAGGCGTTAGGTGCAAATGTGATTGATTAAAAGGGTCCACTATACCCACTTGGCTCTTGTGGCCACCCAGGTCTTTCGACAATGTAGCTGTTGTGTAATGGCTTTACAGCCAGCCTCTGACAGGGCATGATTGATTCAAAGGAAAGTGAGAACTGTCTTTCGTCATTACCAACAGTAAATCAAGCCACTGTCTCTTGGGACCGGATGATAGAGTTTTGTCAGCCGATGCTGCATAGGGCAGGGAAGAGTAATTGAGTATTGATCCAAAGGGTGACTGCAGGGCAAAAGAGCTAATACAGTAATTGAACCATAATGTCAGAGCTGTCATTGATATAGTGCTGTAAGTGCTGAGAAGAGTAAAATGAGCACAGGAGGGGAAATTGGTTTGGGTACTTAATGCCCATGGGGTTTGTTCTAAGAAAGAATGGGCAGGCTGGTTAATTTCCAGGTAATTACCTTTTGTCATTGAAACTTATTTAGAAAGTTTTAAATGTTTGTGGATGCCTAGTAATAGTATTTTATCATGCTACTTCTTTTATTTATTTTGGTTGAAATGCTACATGAAAAAAAGTTTGGTTACTCTTGTATTAGAAATGATCCCTTTTGATTGTTGACTTTGTTCCTGATACTTTTGATCAAATCCATAGAACTTTTGTAACTTCAGAATTGTTCTGTCTCCATTATTCCATTAAGTACATTGGGTTATTTATTTATTTTTCAGACGGTAATATAATTTCTGTTTTCAGGATAGCCAAAGACTATGCTGATCACAGCCAGAAGGCACTTGACAATCCAGCATTCTACTTGGGAAATCCTGTCAACGCTTTCCTCTTGATCAAGCGCTTCACCCTTGATTGGGAACGGGAAGTGCAGCCTATCCTCAGTAACAACACGTGGCAAGGTAAACAACTGGGAAAGAATGAAGAAATGAACGATACAATAAATGAATACATTAATAAAATTAAGGGACCTGGATGAAACAAAAACACCAAGGTGTTAATCTCAGAAATGACAATTTTTAAAATCTTAATTAAAGTATAATTTGGCAACACCTATGCTGGTTTACCAATATTATGTTATTTAATAGTATTTATTTTATGTTATTTTATTTATTTATTTATTTTTACAAACTTAAGAAATCCTAATTAAGCTAGATTAATTACTTCCTCGTTGTTTCTGTTTTTGTATTATTATTTTGTATTTATGTAAACTTAATGATCTATTGTACTTTGGGTTCAGATTTCAGTGAAGAACTGAAGTTCATCCGGCAAGATCTGCCCAGCTTTGAAGACCTGAGTGGAGCTGCAACTGCGCTGATGCGACTTCAAGACACATATAAACTGGACACCTCAAAAATTGCCCACGGAGACATTGGAGGAGTTGTATCGACGACTTTGACAGGTATATTGTCATTGTGTCCCGAAGTGCAACAGGAATAATATGATTGGAGGGTGTTAAAAATAAACAAGTACATACAGAAGATAAGGACACATGTACACAAATAAATTTAAGTTGTGTTAGTTTGTTGCATTGTTTTACACAGGTTGCACATTTGTTGATTTTGTATGTTTTATTTTATTTATTTTTTTTGTTCGTTATTTTTATTTTTTTAATTTGTTCATTTTGTTTTAATGCAAATTCTGCAGTTATCTCAAGGATTTATAAATGTAACTCATGAGAGTATAGGTTAACTATTCTTAATTGATCTTTTTATCATATATGGAACTGATTTGTACTGAAGAGTTTCCTATTAATTTATTTAAAGAGAATACTTCAAACTCTTAATTGATTACTACTGTATATCAAGTTATTCATTCTTTTAAAATGTACATTTATAAATGTTCTCAATGATTGTAAGCATGCTGCACAAGTTTTCCTTGAAGATTGAGTCAGCTAGTGACTGCTATTTTCACTATAGGTCACCTTAGTAATTTGACAAATAAATAAACCATGTTCACATAAAATAACAGCATCATTTAGTGGTTTGAGAACAAATTAACGATAGCAGTGATTACTAAAGCAGTTGGATGTGGCCATTAGAAACAGCTTGCATGTGAATCAGATATGATTTTTTTTCATACTTTAATATGGATTTGCATTGCAACTGTGAGTAACCATTTTGAGTAAAATAACTGCATGTTTGTGAGTTAAAAAAAAGAAAAGAAAAGAATAAATCAAAGCAAAAATGAAGTCAGTTTTAGCTGTAGTGTGAATATTTAGTACAAGGCCAACTAACTTAGTAAGGCTATACTTAAACTAATGTATGTATATGTACTGTGACCAATTATATTGAAAATAAAAGCATGGTTTGTTTCAGTGGAGATTGTCGCAATGTATTGTTTGAAAGTATTGATTGATCTAACAGCATGGGATGCGAATACACAAATACATGTTATTGTAATGTATTGTAATGTAGGTATTGATGTAGCAGTTGTTATTTGTAAGATTAACTTGCATCCTCAGACGACGAGTGCTTTGAGCTTGGTAGACTGTCGTACAATGCTGACGATTTCTACCATACCGCACTGTGGATGGAAGAGGCACTGTCCATGCTTGAGGATAGTGATGTTCTGAAGAGGCGTGTAGAACTGCTAGACTACTTGGCCTTCTCTTATTACAAGGTACTTTGTTCATAATAGTAGTGGTTTTTGGTCGCGCATAGTATGACTTCTAATTTTGATGTATGTAATTTGTTTTCATCAAAATACAGTGAAAGCTTTGTTATTGGAGTGAAAGTGTGGTCACTCTTGACTGAGCTTTCTGTTTGAAGTTGGAGTGTCAGCAATTTCAGTACTCGTCTTAGCTCAGACTGTTCACACTTTTCTGTAGTCTTGTTTTACCATATATACCAACTATTGCTCTGTTTTCCCTTCTACACGTTTCAGTTCTCTTTGTGATTATAACTTTTCTGTTCAAATTGTAAACAGTCTACAATTATTATTGGTTAGCTATTTCTGCTCGTCTATTTTTCAGTTTGTGCCTTTCATGTTCAGAATTTGCTCAGTGTAGTATATACTGTTAGCTGCAGCTGTTCTAACTTTGTTAAAATAACTATTAATTATTATGGCACTTCTGTAGGTTTATCTGATCTGCTGCTGCCACAAGTTGTTCTCACTATTCATACAAGTCCTATACATCAAACCCTGATAAAACTAGACAATAAATTGAATCGGACAAAAAATAGGTCATATGACAGGTTCTGATTGACAGTGAAAGTTCCAACATGCAGAATTGGAAGTGTTAAAATGACAGCATGTCATCATCCTAGGGTAGAGGCCTGTTTACAGCTTGAATCAGCAGCACTGGTAGTTGAAGAACAAAACCATCCCAATCTTTCACATTATTGACTTACCCGTTATATATTTCTCTTGTCCTTAACCAGGCTACTGTTTGTGTTTCTGCATGATGTGGCTAATCTTCCTTCTTCCGTTGGAGAGATAGATCTCTTTTCTGTTTATTGATTTATGCATGGTGTGACTTTAACTAGTTTGTCCATCCTTTCTTGACATGCATGGTCATTAAATTCCTTGTCTGTGGATCCTGTCATTGATGTGCTGTGAATGCTGCTGCATTGTGCTGCACGAAATTTGCACAGAAGTATAACCAATACAGAGAGGGAAAAAAAAGAATCTGAGGTTTGTGGTTCACAGCGGCAGACTGTTTTCTTCTGGGACGCTTGTCCTACAATGAAAAGGACCTGTACCATGCCATTTTGTGGATGCAAGAAGCTCTGGATATAGACACAGAGTATACCAAGTCTTCAACCGCTGAGGAAAACCTAAAGGCTATTGACAGAGCAGAAGCTCTTGACTATCTGTCCTATTCTTTGGCCATGGTGAGTAATAGTGAAATGGTTAAGACTAAGAGGTGTGTATTTATTGAACATTTCAAAGGACCAATACACCTGTTTCAAATCATCTTCTTCAAAATACACATAGAAAATAATATTAGACCCATGGCTCCCAACTTTCTATTTATCTCAGCTTTTGTTCCTTTACCCCTTGGGGTCATGAGCAATCTTGCCACTGTAGATTGTTCAAACCTATAAAGGGAACAGTGAAAGCCACAGTTGAAAACCTGTCTTTCCTTTATAGGCAAGACGCTTCACTGCGGCAACAGTACCCCCGTTGGAGTGCCGGGGGTTTTCAGTATAAATGGTATCCCCACTTTGTGGAAGTTTAGTGCTTTAAATTCCCACTGTCGCTGTCTTCCTCATTTACTCTTTCCTATTCCTGCTCTGTCCTTCACTCTGCTATACTATCTTCTTCTTCGCTAGATCAATGACCTACCTTTTTTCTTGAAAACTCTTCCTGGACAAGACTCCTTGTTTGTGTATGAGGTCTGTTGGATCAGCTTGGGAGTGTTGGACGCTTTCTGCCGGGTGGTCACTAGGGCTTCCTATGATTGTACTATTTAGCACTATAGGCATTTTATATGTATGTGTTTGGTTGATGATTTATAATGATGTTTGTATTCTATTTTGTTTTTGTAACCGGGGTGTTCGCGTAGTTGAGGTCAACCCTCAGCCGTCCCCCGCGTGGGATGTCTTTATTGTAAAGTGACTGGCCGGTGGAGGGCATTCAATTTTCCCACTGGGGTTGTTTCAGCAGATCTTTTATGCGGATCGGGGGTTGTCCGGTCCTGATTTGGCTCGGAAGAGTCCGCTGGACCTAAAGCAACAATAAATCAATCAATCAATCAATTTTGTTCCTTTGTAATATCTGATTGCTGTTTCAAAATGTGTTTGCACCATATCACTTCTTTTCTATTAAAAATGTCAATAATCTGTATTTACACGTTGTGTCTATTTTCACGATATGGCTACCATTCTGACATCTCCAGCTGTTTCACTGCTGTGACCTTTCACTTGCAATAAATTGTCACCATATTTCACATATTCCACATTTGTCCTAGGGTACCCCCGTTAGGGTGCCGGGGGTTTCAGTATAAATAGTATCCCCACTTTCTGGAAATTTAGTGCTTTAAATTCCCACTGTCGCTGTCTTTCTCATTTGCTCTTTCTCATTCCTGCTCTGTTCTATCAATCTGCTATACTATCGTCTTCTTCGCTAGACCAGTCTCCTACCTTTTTTCTTGAAAACTCTTCCGGGACAAGACTCCTTGTTTGTGTATGAGGTCTGTTAGATCAGCTTGGGAATATTGTACGCTTTCTGCCAGGTGGTCACTAGGGCTTCCTATGATGTTATTATTTAGCAATGTAGGCATTTTATATGTATGTGTTTTGTTGATAATTTATAATGATGTTTGTATTCTATTTTGTTTTTGTAAACGGGGGTTCGATAAGTTGGGGTGAAGCCTCAGCCGTCCCCTGCGTGGGATGTCTTTATTGTAAAGTGACTGGCTGGTGGAGGGCATTCAGTTTTCCCACTAGGGTTGTTTCAGCATATCTTTTATGCGGATTTGGGGTTGTCCGGTCCTGATTTGGCTCGGAAGAGTCCGCTGGACCTAAAGCAACAATTATTAATGTAATTTTCACGATATGGCTACCATTCTGACATCTCCAGCTGTTTCACTGCTGTGACCTGTCACTTGCAATAAATTGTCACCATATTTCACAATGGAAATTATGTAGTTTTCTGTTCCACATTCAGTGTTCCCGATTACGCACAGTAGTGCGTCAATTACGCACAAAATATGAAAAATGACGCAGGAAAATGTGCATGTGTGCGTCCTGTGGACGCACACATTTTTTTGGAATCGCTGAAGTCATAAATACGACCAACGAGTGGCGAACTAATTCACGGCATAATCAGAATCAGAACCCAACTGAGACTGCCATTGCAGACGATTAAAGAATATGTCCGGAGTTGTCGTCCTTAAAAATCGCATGCGCGCGCATTGTAAACTTCTTCCAAGCAATACATTCACTGAACAAAAAAAATCTTCGTTAATCCATTTTTTGATTCTATCATACACGATCATGTCACTTCTGACTTGGTTGACTGGGCCCAAAACCCGTCCATCCACCGATTTGGGGACTCTCAAAATTTGCCCAAGGACTTTTAAAATTTTATACCTGGGAGTCCCAAGGACTCTCATTTTTTGTGTGTGGAGGGAACACTGCACATTTGTCCTAGGGTACATGTATTTATTTGGTTCATATTTGTTTCTTGCTTTCTTAATAGTGTAAAGTGTAGATTATTTCAAGCACCATCTGACTTTTTTTGCGTGTGTTGTTGTTCAGTTGTTGGAATAAATGACGTAATACATGTTGATGATATTTGTACTTGTTATGGAAGCGCTGATAGCGATAGTATATTTTTAGTGTAGCTACACCGCATGGCCAACCCTCATGTACTCATTCTCTCATCATGTCCCCTGATGAAATGTGTTACTTAATTATGAAATATATGTTATTGGCCTCATCTCGGTAACCTTATTAAATATATATAATAATTATTCTTGTATAGCCCTTTTCTAGCTCGAGATTAATTGTTTGGCCACTGGTGGCAGAAGGGATTGAAGTTTCGAGATCATCTTTATCACACTATCTTTGCTTAACTGTGGTGTTTTGCATTTATTAAAAGCAAGAAAGAGCACGTGTCTTTTGAATGATCTGTTAAGTTGCTGATTGTGTTAATGAAGATGATGATGATGAGGATGATGATGACTTGCAATACTCCAAATATTCTAAGTCTGTTGAAAACATGAATGATTGACAGTTAACGTTATTGATGGTACTGTTTTGATATTTATATTTTAATGTTTTGCAGCAAGGCCATGTGAAGCATGCATTGTCTCTGACCAATGAGTTGTTGGAATTAGGTGAGACTTGATTATGTGTAACAAATACCTTTCTATGTTAACCAATAAAGATATTGTGTACAAAACTCAGAACAACCATTATAAGTTTAGTTTGTGTGTATGCGTGGATTACCATATTTCCTTCTCCAGAGGTCATTTAGAAAATTATAGCAGGACAACACATAATATATAATTGTTTAGATGTCATGTAATGTTATTGTTAGGTTCAGAGCAGAGCAGTCGAATACAATTTTCTACATTCAAAATCTACATTTCCTAGTAGTTTTAGTTGTTCCAAGTTTTTTTTATATCACTGTAAATAATTCTAACATAGGTCATTCACTGTTATGATTGAGTTATGGCAGTAATGTTTCCAGGCAGCAATATGTTTCGGTTATTGAACTTATTAATTTATTTTGCAGCCCCTGACCATGAGCGAGCCGTCAACAACAAGCGCTACTTTGAAGATATGCTTGTTAAGCAAGGAGAGAGTCCAGCTGGATCAAATGAACGCCCTGCTGTGAAAAGGGAGGTTGATGAATACAAGCAGTCTGATGAATTTCAGATGTATGAGGCCCTCTGCAGAGGGGAGGAGATTATGGTAATTTTAACTTTTTTTGTATTTATTTCTTTATTTTTCTATTGCGTTTGGAATTGTTCGATTTTGGTATGGAGTATGATGACAGATAGATAGATAGAGTATGATGATAGACCTACAACGAAGAATACAAAGCATGGAGATGAAGTGCTACGGAAGACCTCTGGGAATTTCCTATCAGACAATGGTCCCGATAGGAAGTCCTCTCCTGGATCGCACAAACAACTGCTGCCCTGACAAGGTTGAAGCCCATTTGGAAAGACATGACCATCAGCCTACATTCCAAGGTAAGGCTCCTGCGCTCCCTTGTAATCTCCATCTTCCTATACGTTTGCGAAACATGGACCCTCACAACAGATCTACAACGAAGAATACAAAGCATGGAAATAAGGTGCTACAGAAGACTTCTGGGCATTTCCTATACCCAGCACATCGCCAACAACGAAGTCTGACAGACCATCACACAAGCCATTGGACAACACGATTACATGCTCATAGTGGTGAAGAAACGGAAACTCTGATGGTATGGCCACATCACCAGAGCATCAGGCCTTGCAAAGACCATCCTGCAAGGCATGGTGCAAGGAGGCACAAAAAGAGAGAGACAGAAAAAGAGGTTGGAAGACAACATTCAAGAATGGACTGGCTTGACACTAAGCAAAGCCATGGGGGTTGCTGAGGGCAGAAACAGTTAAACGTTTGGTGTGTTTTTTTTTTTGTTTTTTTTTGGAGAGTGGGAAGGGGGGACCTTTTTTTTTAAAATTAGGGATACAGATTTTAGACTAATTATACGGTCTAATATTCCAATCTGTCCCTTAACAAATTAACATAGTAAAGAACCTTTAACATCAACTTGTAAATCATGTAACTCACACACACACACACACACATGCACGCACACACATGCACACACAATCACACTAACATCTTCATCATTGTCTTTAAACAATTTTAGGCAACCACCCCACTCCCTATCCTTCACCCTAATACTACTACTACTACTACTACTACAACCACCACCATCACCACCATTATTACTAATATTATTATAGTTATAACAAAAATTACAATAATAATAACAATAATAATAATAAATAAATAAATAAAGAAATATATAATAAATAATAAAAATAATTACATGAAAAAAAAAAAGGACAGAGAGAGATGGAGTACGCTGGTTAAACGATCATCTGTGGTGTCCCAACGACTTTTGAGTTACGGGATAGAATAGGTTAGGATGATGATAGGATATTTATTTGTTTATCGAGTGATCTTTTATAGTGCTTTACTATCTCGAGGGCTGCTCAGGACATTGGCTGATTCAGGATCTAGCACAAGCTGCCCAATGCGCCAACTCAGGCTCATTGTTTAACGCCCTAAACCACAGCACAGTCCTGGGCAACAGGGAGTGGGAGGATGAGACCTAGTGCTTGCTGGGTGTGTTGGTGCAACTGGCACTTGCCTATATAGGACATAAGCATCAGGATCTTTACAGTCTGTGAGATAGAATGCATGTGTGCACAGATTAGACCTCAATTTATACTCTAATCCAAATGACTTGATAGGCTTCATACAAAATTTATTTTTTTCTTCACCCCATGCGTGGTTCGTACCTGTACCCATTCATTTGGCACTGGAAACTCTGGCATTGGAGACTAGTATTCTATCCTATCCTATTCTACCTCAGTGCTAACAGGCCAGCCTTGATATATTTATATGGGACCTGAACCATTATTGTCATCATCAAAACACCAAACAGTTAAAACTTAAAGAATGCTTTTCTTCTCGACTTGATTCGCTAACCATAATGGCATTATGGTATAATTTAAAAGTGATACTAGTATCAAAACATCTAAATGCTTTGAAAATCAAAGTGAAAAGTAAAAGAAATGGCATTTTGCTCTATTTGTTCATATTTTTGCTCAGATTTCATAATTTGCAAGTGTTATACTCTGAACCCTTGAAACCGTGACCTCATTTGAATCCTTGTAATGGGAAGCTCAAATGTTACCTCCTCACAATCATTTTTGTTGTTATTCTGCTCACAGAAAATAAAGGATGCCCATAAGCTAAAGTGCCAGTATGTGCACAAGAACAACCCCTTGCTTATTCTTCAGCCAGCCAAAGAGGAAGAGATGCATCTGGATCCATGGATTGTGGTTTATCACGATATTCTCTCAGACAGAGAAATCAACGACATTAAGATGCTGGCTACACCAAGAGTAAGTATGATTGACTTTGAACAGTAAGTGAGTACTGTTTGCATGTGTCACTTCTACAGTCGGAAAGTATTTCTCTCAGGTATAGATATTAACAAATACATTCTAATTCGGGTTTGTTTTATTCTATCTTTTGTCTGTTGTGAGGATTTCGTTTATAAATATTTATGTTTGATTCTGTTTGTATGGCAGTTAAACCGTGCAACTGTCCAGAATGCTAAAACAGGAGAGTTAGAAACAGCTACATATAGAATCAGCAAAAGGTAAGAGAATTTTCAATTTCCAATAAACAGGTAGACATGTAGAACTCATACTTTCCAATTGTTCTACACTAATATTTTATATATTTTTCCCCTTGAAGTCGGTGCGTTTTTTTATAACTTTGTTTTTCTTCTTTTCGGTATTCCGCATAAGGGTACTGAATGCATTTGTTCGTTCATCAAATGCAAGAAAAAATATGCTAACAACCTAAAGCTTTCTGCTCACTCACCCATTAGACTACTTATTTTGCACACCCATCCCACCTATTTTTCATTACTCATCGTATAATTTTGTTGTATATCACTGAATTGTGTACTTAACTACTTTTTCTCATCATTTACACACGCAAATCAATTTGGCTTTGCGTAAATGCTGTAAATGATAATCCTTTCTGACATGGCCAGTGCTGTACACTTAAAAAATGCTTTTAATAAATCAAAAATTTGCGTTCTTACCTTGAGAGTTATGAGGTTTTTTAATTTATTCTTTTAGAATCCTGTCTGACTATTGACTTTTGCCGAGTCACTTGGGCAATTGAAGACTTCTTGAGTGCATTTAATGAACATTGGATGTTATTGAGTTGTTTCAGGACATAGCTGCTGGCTTCTAATGACATGTTATTACTTTATACACAGTGTAAAGCTGTCTGTGTTTTTTTTGGTTTTTTTTGCGGGGCTTGAGCGAGTCAAACAGCTATATCTCATTCAGTTGCTTCCCTTGAGTGACTACACACACATTAATTCATTAATTTATCATGAATTAAGAAGAAATTATTGCACAGCACTAGAACAATGCATTATTTTATAATTATTATTATTATTATTAACTTACAAGGCAGTGTTCATTTCTTCTTTTTTAGCGCTTGGTTGAAATCAACAGACCATCCAACAGTTGACAAAATCAATGAAAGAATTGAAGCAATCACTGGTTTAGAAATGGATACTGCTGAAGAATTACAGGTATGTACTATGAGAGACATTGCTGATTGCCTAAGGCATGTAAGTCTATAACATTGCTGTGTTATCACAATAGAATGAGCTAGTTCCAATACTCTGTGCACTGAAAGTTCATACTGACCCAGCTTTAACTTACCCTCCTGCCAAATGCCTCTTCTGGATCTGAACGTTTCTAACATCTATTTACAGGCATATCATATGCCCAATGGTAGGGGTGCGCAGCTAATAACCATCTAATGGTTTCTTCACTTTATTGTCAATGGTTAGTTTGTTAATAACTTGACATTTTGTTCTAATAACTTTGGCAACCGTGAAAGAAACTTCACATATCCATCTATGAATCTCTGTGGTCATTGATTTAACTATTTTTAAAGATGATATTACTGTGGAAATTATTACAATGTATTCCAAACACAAACCAATTGTGATGAATAAATGTTGCAGATGATTATTATGCGCCTAATCTAGACTCTAGATATTGCTATTCTAAATTTCATATTCAATTAATTTGCTATAATGTTTAATTTTATGCCGTTTCTGACCATGACTTGTTCTTGTCCTTTCTTGTAGATTGCAAATTATGGCATAGGCGGACACTATGAGCCTCATTATGACTTTGCAAGGGTGAGATTTGAATTTTCTTTGTCTTTTTGTGTGTGTGTGATTATTTTTATAAATTTAGGACCATTGCCACTAGTGTGTGTGTGTGAGAGAGAGACAAAAAACTGAGATTATGATGATTAGAAGTTAATTTATACAGCTTATAAAAACTTCCACAGCTGAAGGTTTGCTCACATACATATATAAATTTTTTAATTTTAGTAGGGGGTGGGGAGGGGGGGGGGAGGAAGTTGATCAAAATTACTAGAGTATTAACAAAGAACATATCGAGATCCCCCAACCAACCCCACCAAAAAACATTTAACATGCATAAGAGGAGTAAAGGGAACAATTTAATATATATATACTGATAGGTTAAAGCCCATTTAGAAAGACAGGACTATCAGTCTACATTCCAAGATAAGGCTGCTGCGCTCCCTTGTCATCTCCATCTTCCTTTACGCTTGCAAAACATGGACCCTCACGGCAGATCTACAACGAAGAATACAAAGCATGGAGATGAGGTGCTTACAGAAGACTTCTGGGCATTTCCTATACCCAGCACATCACCAACAACGAAGTTCGACAGATCATCACACAAGCCATTGGACAACACGAAGAAATGAACACAGTGATGGTATGGCCACATCACCAGAGCATCAGGCCTTGCAAAGACCATCCTGCAAAACACAATGCAAGGAGGCAAAAGAAGAGGGAGACAGAAAAAGGGGCGGGAGGGCAACATTCGTGAATGGACTGGCTTGACATTGAGCGTAGCTATGAGGGCTGCTGAGGATAGAGACAGATGGAGTACGCTGGTTAAACGATCATCTGTGGTGCCCCAACGACTTTGAGTTATGGGATAGGATAAAATATATCTGAAAATGTGGTTTCTAGTGAAATTAACTTGTGAAGACTCTTGAATGAGTATCATTTTCAATTTCCATGGCTGATAAGAAATATTTTTTAATGGTGAGAGAGTCTAAAAATGTGGTGATAATTTTAATTTTTTGAACAAACAAATTTTTTTACAAATTATTTTGGATCCCGTTATTAAAAAAAATTATGTATGTAATATTTATATATTTATAATAATACAGTATGCTATGTACGCGCCTCTCCCCAAGGCTCAAAGCGCGGCGATCTATACCAACATACACGCTCACCTGTCTCATTTACCCTCACACAAACCAAATACACATACATCACTCAAACAGGTGGTTTAAAGGCAGGGAGATCGCTATTAGAAGACGGAAGAAAATCGAATTTTTATGTTTGAAATTTTTATATTGACTGCATCCTGTACCATTATTTTAAATATATTCTTTTACATTTATATGTTTGATGCATGTCTGGAAAATGATTGCTTGAAATGTTAACGCTTTTATGCCATTGTTTTAAATGGTGGTTATTGCAGGACAGAAAAAGAACTGTCTTTGAGTTGCTAGTGGGAAACCGCATTGCCACTTTTCTGATTTATGTAAGTTTTACACAAATGTTTTGCGGAATGTCATGTGTAATCCTCTCCTGAAACTGAAGATGTATTGCTTGAAAATGAAGTCTTTGGAGACTAAGAAATGTTTTTTCAAAATTATAGGCATCATTGGGCAACATTTTTTCTGTGCTTGCTCCAGTTTATACACTCTTGGTTACCATATGCATTTCTATACAGAAAATAAAATATCCACATTTGTTCTTTTGATTTGGTTTGTTATTTCTGTGTTAAAATTTTGGTTGACAAAGCAACTTTTCCAGACTTCATCTGTAATGCATCTTTGTTTTGGAGAGAAAGGTTATTCCTGTTGGCTTGTAGGCTTTCCGCCCATGTGTGTATTGAAACGGAATGTTTGTTTGCTCCTCAATAGAAAGAGGAAAAAGATGCCTTCAAGTCTCTTGGAACTGGAAACAGGATAGCTACATTTTTGAATTATGTAAGTTGTGGCTGTACCTTCTGGAACTGAACGATAAAGCATGTAATGCTGTTACTGATTTTGATAGACTTTCCTTTGATTCTGTATGAGCATTGATTTATTAATTGTTCTAACCATCTCATGTTTCCGGTGTTGGCTTCAACTCTCAATAGAAAGTTTTGTAAGTTGATTTTTTTATACTTAATATGAAGCCATAAAAGCTTTTCAGTCTTTTAAGGGTACAAGAGCTCTTTTTTTTACTCTCTCTCTCTCTCTCTCTCTCTCTCTCTCTCTCTCTCTCTCTCTCTCTCTCTCTCTCTCTCTCTCTTTCTCTCTCTCTCTCTCTCTCTCTCTCTCTCTCTCTCTCTCTCTCTCTCTCTCTCTCTCTCTCTCTCTCTCTCTCTCTCTCTCTCTCTCTCTCTCTCTCTCTCTCTCTCTCTCTCTCTCTCTCTCTCTCTCTCTCTCTCTCTCTCTCTCTCTCTCTCTCTCTCTCTCTCTCTCTCTCTCTCTCTCTCTCTCTCTCTCTCTCTCTATCTATACTCTGAAGACTCAAAAGCTTACGAATAATTTTTTCAATGATACATCATAGAGTACAAATAAACACCTGCAGACTGTTTACGGCAGGTGCTCTGTTGCTTGCTGTAGCACAGAGGAGAGAAACATTTACAACAAAGCATACATTATTTAGGCGTTTGTTATCTAATTTTGAAGTTGCTTTCACCCGAGCAACAAGCTGAAAGTGGGCCATTGCAGCATGCAGTATTTAAAAAGATGGTAGCACGAAGAAAGCTTTGCATGCATATACAACTTTGAAATGGCTCTTTTGTTTTGTGTTATTTTTAATAATTTAATTTTTCTGCAGATGTCAGATGTTGAAGCTGGAGGGGCAACCGTTTTCCCTTATCTTGGTCTTAAACTGTATCCTAAAAAGGTATAATATTAATTTTATCCGTTTCAGCTTTAATGACACGATGATGCACCATTTTAAGGGAAAAAAATCACTTATAACGCTTGAGCTATGAACTGCCTTAATAATTCACATACACACACAAACACACACGCACGCACACACAGCCGAGAATACACAGTATTATCATGACTTTCCCGAAACGCCACCTACGTTGTGCTGACAATGGATCATATTTCGTCCCCATTTTTAAGTACTTTGAAGTGTTCGAACAACCCTAACCCAGCCCTAACCCTAACAGATCATTGTTTTGACGTCAAAACAAGTAGGCATGTCAATAGAAGTTATGTAGATGTTCACTGATTTGTCCAGATAACACTGTGTAAACAAGGACACACACGCACACACGCACTAAATTTTATGAAATCAGTTCAATGGCAGCAGCATAAGACCAGTTTAAAGAAGTGGACGGATGTGTGGACAACAATGAAAGGAATATCCCATCCTCAACATACCTAATGGGATTTTTTTTTAATAGAAAAGGTTCCAGTGTGATGTGTTTATTTTTTGTTGTTAAGTGTAATCATACCCTCTTATCTTTGTATTTTTACAGGGTACTGCAGCATTCTGGTACAACTTACACAGAAATGGTGATGGTATTTACCGTACACGCCATGCCGCTTGCCCAGTGTTAGTTGGTGTAAAGTGGGTAGGAAACAAGTGGGTCCATGAGAGGGGCCAAGAGTTCAGACGACCCTGCAGCGTTAGCCCCGATGAATGAAGCCCTGTTGTCGCCTATGTTTACCTGCCTGCTAATGCTTTGGCAATGTGATCGTTGGAAATCATGCTGTACTGTTTGCTTGAGAATGTTACATTTTGAGTAACTGAATTGGTGTTTCATAAACCAGTATGTCATTATTACAATGTTGATCAAATGAGCTGTTGTACCAATGCTGATCCAGAAATTGCGAGAAAGGACAACATTTTAAATTTTCGGTGGTTTTGCATTACTAATCAGATTATGGTATCTCTTATTTTGTTTGCATTCTCTGGAGTGAAAAAGAAGAGAATTGAATATTTTATTTCATTGGTTTTAGAAAGTGTGTGGATGCCTTTATAAATCTAATGGAAACTGAAACCTTTTTCTTTATAGCTTAAAAACATGGAGCTTATGCTTAAATTATAATTTTTATGGCTTTTGCCAAACGAGAACCATTTGTTATCATTTTTGAGTGACGCTAACCTTCCTTGGTATTTTGTCAAGCAGTCACCGAATTTTGCCAAGTCTGTGGTTATGTAGTGCCTGTTTTTTTTTCCTTTTTTCTGAAATGGATAACTATACTAATGGTGTTTTGTTGTGTGGTTTTTTTGTTTGTTCATCATGGTGACATGTACCTCGTAATCGTATTTTATTCAGATCACATGAATCTCATCATTTAATTTCAAAGACTTTCATCAGTACTCCATTAGACTGAGTGCATAATATGATGTTTTCATTAGAATCGGTTAACTTTGTGTGAATGTGCTGAATATTACTATGATCCCGCTCATATGATTTGATGTGTATGCTCTTATTCAGGTTTTAAATGAGTACAATATTTATATGGAGGCAAGTTTATTAGGTTGGATTCTATTTATGTTTTAGATCTATTGCATGTATTGTAAAGTTTGTAGAGTAGGGTGACCACTTGCGGCCACGAATGAACACTTTCTCATACTTCTTTTGTTTTACGAACCAATCAGAATCCAAGTTTGATTTTTTTTAATTGGGAGGTCGCAGTAACGGCACTGACTTGGCCGGGGTTCTATAAATGAAACATTGTGGACCTACTTAGCGATTTCTTCACCATTTCAGTGTAGCATGATGCGGCCAGGTGCCCAAGGTGCGTCCAATAATAAGCCACAGCTGCGGCCACCATGCCTACACGCCACCTGTATTTCTTTTTCAGCATTAGATTTTATGACTATTCTACATATTTACGTCTATTGGCATGCAATGTGAAATCCAATAAACACAAAAAGACATGCAGCTGATAATATTCAAGATGTGATAAAGATTGATGAAAACACCCACATGAAATCTTAAAAAAGAAACTTTTCTTGGGTCAATACTTACAGACAGTAAATTTCATATGCAGAGCGCGGCCATAAACCGGAAATCACGACAAAAAGGCTAAGGTAGACTCAAGGGCAGCAATTGTGATTCCTCAAAGCTTTAAAGCTAGTAGAATAGGAGTTATTAGAATTGGCCGCACCTCGGTCTGGCCGCATGATGGTCACCGTACTCTATACATAAGTTTGAGGACATGTCAGAAAGTTTTGATGGATAGTTTCCTGCCTCCCAAAATTTCCAAATATTACTTACAAAAGAATTATATTATTATCATAGCTTATAACAGTAGTACATAGATGAATCAAACATATTAATGATGACTTTGAGGCCCTTGAATTTATTTTTGTTCGCCATCTTTGAAATGATATCTGCTAAAGTTTAAATTGTCATTAGTGTATTTACAGTAGGAAAAAAAAGTCAAGTCTCCATCAGTAGGAAGCTGTTGGAAAGACAATTAGAAAGCTGATGATGATTTATGATCGTTTTGCTTGTAGAGTGGTAATTCCTTATTGACATTCCTCTTCGCATAACACAGATACGTCTGTTCTGGAAAGGAGTAGATGTTGGCTGCACATTACTTTGATCTGACTGTATTATTACTACACAGATAGTAAAATTCGTATCAAAGCATGTTAGCTCCATTTTGAGTATTTTAACTCAATGCCACATTAACTTAGAAAGCTAGAGGAGGAGGAGGGCCTGTGCTTTCCATGTTTGGCCTGGTACTTGGATCGTAAGTTCCCGCCGGCTAGAGATTAAGTGGTTATTAAGTGGTGCTTATTCTGTAACCAGAGGCATTGATCACTGATGGAGTAAAGAGTTTCCATGATTTATCCTCTTTTTCCAGTTTTGAAAATTAAGAAAGGGCAGTTCATTTTTCATGTTATGCCACCAATGTGAATAACATTTGTCTGTAAATCTTACATAATTGTCGTTATTGTAATCGTAATTATTCATGTGACAGATGAGGTACTCTGGTAACCAAATTGAATATGTGATGTTAATCATCTGATGGCAATGATTCGATTATTCATTTCTTTTGAGTGCTATGAGCCTGATCCTGATATGTGAAGACCTTCTACAAGACTTCATATTCATTATCAACGTCATTGTCGACATCATCAGTGTTACCATTATCATCTTTTTCCTCATCATCACCTCCATTATAATCATCACCATCATCATTATGTTTTCATTTCAATTTTATGTTTATAATGTCATTTCGTTTCCTGGTACCGGTACAGCTTATAGGAATTAGTTTTGAAGATCACGATTTAGATTTGAGCAGTATTTGTGTGTTGCATTGTTAATGTGTGCATGTTTTGAAGAAGTATGAAGAATTTCTGTTCCCTTTTCAACCCAGACCGTTGTAAGAATCGTGAGTTTTACAGTGTGCTCCAATCAGTGAGGGAGTACTGATAAAGTGAATTTGCATTTTTATATTATATATATTCACAGTTGTGGAGATGGACAAAGAAGCGTAGTGGCAAGCGATAGGAACTGTTCAGAATGGCAGTGGATACTTGTTAATATTTTTTGTTTTACTAATGAAATCAAAATATATATGCATTTCCTGCTCAGATTACAGAAGTAATAGTCTTTAATTCAATAACTTAAACTACCTCTAGGTCAAGTGTAAGCGCTGTTGCCTTATGAAGTAATGGACATCTCTGTCCATGTGCACATATTAATTACCTTTAGGATGCTTTTCATTTTAATTGAGCTTTTTGACTCAGCATGCATAGCAGTGTGAGTCTAGGTACTCACCCGCCCCCAAAAAATTTCCAGTGTTTTGCAAATCTATTATTAGTCCTAAATAGTAAAAAAAATTACATAAATAAGACAACGTTGTCAGTTTGTCTATCTGTCTGCCCTCTGCTGTCCTCCATCCGCCATCTGTCTGTGCAAAACTTGCAAGTGGATTAATATCTCAGAACCTATTTTAACTGTTACAACCAAACTTGGTAAGATTGTGTATACCCATGAGATCTTATAAATGATCAGTGAATAAATAACTTCACTTCAAGGTCAAGGTCACAGGGTCAACAAATGCTAGTAAAAAAATTACAATTTTTCACAAAATTTCACCCGTTTTCTAGATTATTAATATTGAACTTATGATTCTTTGATGCATGATAGATATCATTGAGACACACATACTATAAAAGTTTGGTCAACCTTACTTGAAGGTTAAGATCACTGAATTCTGAGCGGTCCAAAGTTTGTTAGTATAAAAGACACATTGAAGAGATCTTCATAATAGGTATTTTGAAGTGACCCTGACCCTAAAATATGAGAAATATAAAGTCCAAACTTGTATATAGAAATGATAGGTTGATCTTTCACATGTTTCGTTTGTGCATTGGTCTTGAAGGTCAAGGTCATTTTTGGCCTTGCAAAAACATACCAATAAATAGGTCGTCGTATGGTGGAATGGCTGTTTATTTAACGCATATTATGAACAACATTGGGTTATTTGATCAGATATGCGTAAAGGTCAAGGTCATCCCAAGGTCAAGGTCACTGAAGGTCAATTTCATCCCAAGGTCACAGGTTTTTTTGCCTTAATACAAAATTTGCTGTAGTTTATTTGATAGTACATGATTGTGTTTGGAGCCAGAAATCGGTCATCTCAAGGTCAAGAGCATAGAAAGATCAAAGTTGGTATTTGCATTTTATTGCCACTATTTCATTTTTTATTTGTTTCAGGGCACTCGTTTTTATGTTAAATATTGCAAATTCTATAAGGAGCTTGAGTCATATGGACTTTGCCATTCTAATTTAGGCGTGTATTTGTAAAGCTTTACATTCATTGCCTTCTTTTCCTATGTAAATACACACATGGCATTTCTAGCGTTCACTAATTTTGAAGGATGCATTGTGAGTATGGTCTTTGAGTTACATTTAAGTTTGGTGCTATTATCCACTATACTTGCATAAAAATATATATTGCCATTTGTCAGTCAATAATTTTTGTGAAATGGTATTATCATTGTTACCATCAACTTTATTATTCAATTTGTTTCTATAGGTGTTTGTTGAATTGTTTTTTTCATGAGTGTTCTTTAAAACCTTTTCATAGCGGATGGAGCAGTAATGCACATTTCTGTGATGAGACTACCAATGGGAGAGTCATTAGAGTCTGTGTTCTCTTCCATGGCTTCTCCTCTTAGGTCTGCATATTGCAGGCAGACCATGTAGATTTGTCACTTTGGAAATCTTTATAACATTAAGCATATTGCAGGCAGAACAAATAGATTGGTCACTGGAGACACCTTTTTTAACATTGATATCTTGCACTTTACTTTTCAAACGAAGATCTGAAGCTTTATAAAAAAAATTGATGAAATTAAATATTACAAGATTTATAAATTTTGGTTTTGGCTTCATGACATTGAAGTAAACAAAATGTGTGCTCTTTGTTGTTGGCCTATGACGTTATGAAAATTAAAGTTGAGTTTATGAAAATAAATTGCTAGAATTGTATATTCTTTTAGTAATTTAAAGATACTTGTTTGAAAACCTGCAAGGACAGACTCACAATTTGTTAAAGTAAACAGTCGAGTCGCGCTATCAAACTAATGTGGAGTCCAATATGTTAATATTCGTATTAATATTTTAATATAAACACACATTTTCAACCCATTGTTGGGTGCCAGGGAGAGGGGGGGGGGGGTGGTTCTGTATAAATAGTGTCCATGCTTTCTAGAAATTAGTGCTTTAAATTCCCACTGTCGCTGTCTTTTTCTTTTGTTCTTTCTCATTCCTACTCTGTTCTATCAATCTACTTCGCTAGACCAGTCACCTACCTTTTATCTTGAAAACTTTCCCACATCTCCTCCTTTGTGTTTGGTGTCTGTTGGGTCAGCTTTGCTGTGTTTGCTGTGCACCAGATTAAAATTTGACCTGGACAAACTGCAAGACCCGTTGGTGGCAGAAATATTCCAAGTCACAATTGGAGGGAACTATGCACCACTGCTCATTTTGGGAGCTGGTGAGGTAGATATCAACACAATGACCACCACCTTCAACTCAGCTGCGACAGATGCCGCCACTGAGATCCTTGGCAAGCACCGCCCAAAGAAGAAACCGTGGATCACACCCGGTCATGTTCTCCTCAGCCACAGTCACTCCTCACAATGAAGTCAGTCTCGGAGATCAGGAGAGAAGACCAAAGGCACAGCAGCAACAGAAGATTGGAGAACAAAAGAAACATGTGTGTTATGTTTGTAATGAGGCATTTACTGAGGCTAGATATTTGTTGAGGCATAAGCTTACACATACAGGAGAGAAAAATCATGTCTGTGATGTTTGTAAGAAAGCTTTCATTCAGGCTAGCAGTTTGAAGGGACATAAGCTTATAAATACAGGAGAGAAAAATCATGTGTGAGGTTTGTAATAAGGCATTTGCTGAAACTATTTGACAAGGCATAAGCTTTCACATACAGGAAAGAAAAATAATGTTTGTAATAAAGCTTTCACGCATTCTTACCATTTGAAGGAACATAAGCTTATAAATACAGGAGAAAAAAATCATATGTGTGATGATTGTAATAAGCTTTCACATATGCCTGTGATTTGAAGATCCATAAGTTTATGTAGGAGAGAAAAATCATGTGTGTTATGCTTTCACTACAGGAAGCAGTTTGAAGGTACATAAGCTTTTTTCATACAGGAGAGTTGTTGTATCAATTTTAAAACAGGAGAGAAATATCATGCGTGTGATGCTTGTAATCAAGCTTTCACTTGGGCTGGCCTTTTGAAGGTACATCAGCTTATGCATACAGCAGAGAAAAATCATGTGTGTGATGTTTGTAATAACTCAGGCTGGCAATTTAAAGAAACAAACTATTCACACTGGATAGAAAAATCATCCATGGCCTTACTCCAACAAAACAATTTCATTTCACACGGTTTCATTTAATCTCTCTCTCTCTCTCTCTCTCTGTGCCCCCCCCCCCCCATCTCTCTCTCTCTCTTTCTCTCTCTCTCTCTCTCTCTCTCTCTCTCTCTCTCTCTCTCTCTCTCTCTCTCTCTCGCTCTCTCTCTCTCTCTCTCAGCACTTTGAGTTGGACAGAAGACAAAATTAAGGTGCGCTAGCGTCCTGAGTATATTATTAGTAAAGTATATTATTAGTAAAGTATATTATTAGTAAAGTATATTATTAGTAAAGTGTATTATTAGTAAAGTATATTATTAGTAAAGTATATTATTAGTAAAGTGTATTGTTAGTAAAGTATATTATTATTAAAGTATATTATTAGTAAAGTATATTATTAGTAAAGTATATTATTAGTAAAGTGTATTGTTAGTAAAGTATATTATTAGTAAAGTGTATTGTTAGTAAAGTATATTATTAGTAAAGTATATTATTAGTAAAGTATATTATTAGTAAAGTGTATTGTTAGTAAATATAATTATTAGTAAACTATATTATTAGTAAAGTGTATTATTAGTAAAGTATATTATTAGTACAGTATATTATTAGTAAAGGATGTTATTAGTAAAGGATATTATTGGTAAACCGTATTATTAGTACAGTTTATTATTTGTAAAGTATATTATTAGTAAGGTGTATTATTAGTATAGTGTATTATTAATATAGTGTATTATTAGTAAAGTATATTAGTAGTAAAGTATATTATTAGTAAAGTAACGTATATTATTAGTAACGTGTTTTATTAGTGAAGTATATATTATTAGTAAAGTATATTATTTGTATAGTGTACTATTAGTAAAGTATATTATTAGTATAGTATATTATGAGTAAAGTGTATTATTAGTCCTGTGGGTTCGGGCATTAAATAGAATAAACCCAACGTTTCCCTGCGTGTCGTAAGAGGCGACTAACAGGGGTGACGTTAGCACGGCATCACTGGGCGAAAGTCTTCTACACAGAAGTCACCGGCCAGGGCGGAGGAACCTCACGTTACTACAGGTTCAACGACCACGTGCTCAGGGCCAAGGCGAGTCACACTGTATTAGTGGATTTCGGCTGTGGCCACCAGCCTGGAGAGGATTGGGCACCGCCAGGTCTTTTTTGCCCAAGACACACTACATGATGACACAATCCACTAATTCCATACCGGATCGGTCGTCGCCCGGCACAAGGACCGCGCCTTCCGTTGGCCACCAGGACGGAGGTGTTAAGTATGCTACTGATGGACAATTTAGCAAGATCCGCACGAGAAACAACATCGTCATTGGAACCTGGAATGTCAGGACCCTAACTGCGGAAGGAAAATTAGAAGAACTGGCCCACGAGTTGGACCACTATCGATGGAACGTTCTAGGCATCAGCGGACTGCGCTGGAAAGGCCTAGGTGAAACAACGCCCGACAAAGGCCACAAGCTCTATTTCAGCGGTAGAGATGACAGGCACAAACACGGCGTTGGATTCTTTGTCCACAAGAACATTCTAGCCACTGTCATGGGTTGCCGTCTCCAGTAGACTCATTACCATCCGCCTGAGAGCAGCCCCTTTCAACATCACCATCATCCAGGCCTATGCCCCAACATCAGACTATGACGACAGCGAAGTGGAGAATTTTTATGAAAATCTACAGGCGGTCCTTGACTAAGTGCCGAAGAAGGACACAGTCATAGTGCAAGGCGACTGGAATGCCAAGGTTGGCCAAGATGCGCACCACAACTGGGGAGACACATGTGGACCCCACTGCAACAACGAGACAAATGACAGGGGTCTGAGACTCTTGGAGTTTGCCAGATACAACAATCTGGTACTGGCAAACACGCTTGGTCTCCACAAAAACTCCAGACGATGGACATGGCACAGTCCCGGCGGTGAGCATCACAACCAAATAGACTACATCATTGTCAAGAAACGCTTCAGATCAAGCATCAACATTGGCAGGACACGCACTTTTCCAGGAGCCGACATCGGAAGTGACCACGATCTCGTGTTGATGTCTTTCCGGCTCCACTTGAAGAGAGTAAATACAGCAAAGTGCACTAGACTGAAGTTCGACCCGGACAAACTGCAAGACCCGGAGGTGGCAGAACTATATTTCAGGCCACAATTGGAAGGAAATTTGCACCACTGCTCATTTTGGGGGCTGGTGAAGTAGATGACAACACCATGACCACCACCTTCAACTCAGCTGTGACAGATGCCGCCACTGAGATCCTTGGCAAGCACCGACCAAAGAAGAAGCCGTGGATCACACCTGAACTTTTGGATATGTGTGATAAACGAAGAGAGATTTAAAAAAAAAAAAAAAAAAACCTCAACAATGACATCCGAAAAGGCGTGCGCACAGCAAATTAGTAGAACTGGATAGAAGATCAATGCCAGGAAATAGAGAACAGTCTGAACAAGAACAACAGCAAGAAGGCCTACCAGACTGTGAAGCGGCTGACAAGTGTCAAACAGCCCAAAGTCTCCACGATCCAAAGCAAGTCTGGCATATGCCTTACAGAAGAACAAGAAGTCTTGGACAGATGGACAGAGTACTACTCTGGAGACCCATCAGTTCTAGCATGTCCCGAGAACAGAGAAGAAGAAGAAATCCTCCCAATTCTCCGGGAAGAAGTTGAGGCAGCAGTGCAATCGCTAAAGAAAGGGAAGTCAGCGGGAGTGGACAACATATCCGCCGAACTGCTACAAGCAGGAGGAGAAGCGATGATTGATGCCCTCACCATTATCTGTAACAAGATCTGGCAGAGTGGGGAGTGGCCTATACCATGGACCCAGTCGCTTGTCATCACTCTTCCCAAAAAAGGTAACCTTCAGGAGTGTGAAAATTACCGGACCATCAGCCTCATCAGCCATCCCAGCAAGGTCCTCCTGAAAATAATACTTAACAGGTTGAAACCCCAAGCTGAACAAATCATAGCTGAAGAACAAGCAGGATTCAGGGCAGGGCGAAGTACCACTGAGCAGATTTTCAACCTCAGAATAATCTGTGAGAAATACCTACAGCACCAACATCTATATCATGTGTTCATAGACTTCAAGAAGGCGTTTGACCGAGTCTGGCATGCAGCTCTATGGGCAACAATGAAAGTGTACAACATCAGCCCTAAAATTATTGAAGTCATCAAAAGCCTGTATGACAAGGCTACCAGTGCAGTCCTCCACAACAGCGCCATCGGGAACTGGTTCAGATCAACAATCGGTGTGCGTCAAGGATGCCTACTCTCTCCAACACTCTTCATCATCTTCCTAGAGCGCATCATGTCAGATGCTCTTGCAGATCATGAAGGCACAGTCAGCATAGGGGGTAGAGCAATCTCCAATCTTCGTTTTGCGGATGACATTGATAGATTGACTGGTGAGGAACAAGAACTTGAACAGCTGGTAAAAAAAAAAAAAAGGTAAAGGTAGTCCCATAGCCTTGTGGCCGTAGGGGAGCGTGATGTTGGAGATCACACTTATCTTGGGCCAGCGTAATGAGGGTGATGCCCAACTCTCTCCCTCGCTGCTTTACCTTCCCCACCCTCAAGAGAGTAGGTACTCAATCACAGTTGAGTCAACTGGGGGCGTTGTTGTTTGTCGCTTCACACCTTAGCGGTCACCCATCCAAGTGCTAACCGCACCGGACGGTGCTTCACTTTCGACACAGTAGCGAGTGCTCCAACCACTGCACTATCCGACACCCCGAACAGCTGGTACAGAGGCATTACACCACCTCCAGAGCCTATGGAATGGAAATAAGTGCAGAGAAGACCAAAATGATGACCAACAACACCAATGGCATCAACACGGACATCAAAGTCCAAGGCCAATCCCTCAACACAGTGCATAGCTTCAAATATTTAGGAGCCATATTGTATCAGACAATGGGTCCCGACGGGAAATCCTCTCCAGGATCGCACAAACAACTGCTGCTCTGACAAGGGTGAAGCCCATTTGGAAAGACAGGACCATCAGTCTACATTCCAAAGTAAGACTGCTGCGCTCCCTTGTCATCTCCATCTTCCTATATGCTTGCGAAGCATGGACCCTCACAGCAGATCTCCAACGAAGAATACAAAGCATGGAGATGAGGTACGTGCTACAGAAGACTTCTGGGCATTTCCTATACCCAACACATCACCAACGACGAAGTCCGACAGACCATCACACAAGCCATTGGACAACACGATGACCTGCTCACAGTGGGGAAGAAACGGAAACTCCGATGGTATGGCCACGTCACCAGATCATCAGGCCTTGCAAAGACTATTCTGCAAGGCACAGTGCAAGGAGGTAGAAGAAGAGGGAGACCGAAAAAGAGGTGGGAGGACAACATTCGAGAATGGACTGGTTTGACACTGAGCGAAGCCATCGGGGCTGCTGAGGACAGAGAAAGATGGAGTATGCTGGTTAAACGATCATCTGTGGTGCTCATACGACCTCCAGGTTACGGGACAGGATAGGATAGGATAGGATAGGATAGGAATAGTATTATTAGTACAGTATATTATTAGTACATGTAAAGTGTATTATTAGTAAAGTATATTATCAGTACAGTGTATTACTAGTAAAGTGTATTATTAGTAATGTTTTATTAGTAAAGTTTATTATTAGTAAAGTATATTATTAGTAAAGTGTATTATTAGTAAAGTATATGTTACACTGTTGTTGTCTTTATCAATTGTTGATTCAGCCCCGATGCTTGAATCTTAATAAGTGTAACTCAGATTCGTTAATCCACGCAACCTGTTCACTCAGCAACAAGGCAGGAGTCGTCGTATGAAAATTTCCAGCTTTATTCAGCATACATCAACAACTGCATACAAGATCACTTTTCACTTTTTCTACTCCTTCACTTTTTTAAAACTCGTTTCGTTTCGTTTGGGTAGATTAACGTCCCCGGACACATTGCGTATAGGGGACAATTTTAAACTCTTAAACAGCGCGGGTACTTATAGTCTCTCTATACTCTAGAGAAAATTGGAACATTCCAGCATGACGCACCGGAACTATGCACTATCTTACCTCATATAACTTTATTTGGGTTAGAAGAATTTCTTAGCTACTAGATTTATCCAGATGCTTCGATCGATAGTAAACAAGTAATTCTAGAAAATTCTCCAATAATATCGACCAACGAAAATAACATCATACAAAGCTTCTTCTAACAACAACGCAAAATCAAATCAAAGGTAAATACGCTCTGTTATTGCATGCTTTGCAAAACAAAACGATTGGATCTATCGTGCGCGTCTCAAACGTAACGTTACCCCCTACACATGAAGAAATTTACTTAATTTCTTTCAACAATGTTGACGTTGAGACGCAATGCACAAGCAAAGTCCAGAATTAAAACTTATTTCAGTCTGTCTAAATACTGTCAATGTTATTCCATCTGCAAGGAACCGACGCCCTCGTCGGTTACGGTTATCATCGGCCCAGGGTCAAAGACAGTGATCGCGTGGGCTCTCCTGGAGTCGGTGCACCTATTGGTTCCTCCTTCCATCGAATGACTGATGAAGTCGACGTTGTCAGCTCCCAGAATGCATTTGCTGGATCTCACGGTCAAGTTGGCTTCTGTGAGACGGTGAAACAGCTCCCTCAAGGTCTCAGGTCTGGAGTTTCAGACTGTTGCAGTAGCCTAGGGTCCTTATGTGTCTCCCCAGTTGTAGTACGCATCTTGGCCAACCTTGGCATTGCAGTCGCCTTGCACTATGTGTTCTTCCTCGACACTTGGTCAAGGACAGCCTGCAGATGTTCATAGAAATCCTCCACTTCGTTGTCGTCAGAGTCTGATGTTGGGGTATAGGTCTAGATGATGGTGATTGTGACGGTGGGTCTATTGTTGCTGGGCTCTGCACAATGGAACGATATTACCCACTCGTCTTTCGTCGATGGAGATCGCTAGTTAATCTCCCCGTGACTAATCTTAATACATTTATAAGTTTAGCTCGGTCTGTATTTAGGCTGGGGTTACAGAGATAGAGAGAAAAATCATGGTAAGAGATTCACTGACACCTTAGCTCTCACACGGCTATGAAACATAGGTAGTCTAGTCCAGCCATGCACTTGTTAACAGTAAAAATCACACATTTATTTCCTCTACTCTATACAAAATCTTCTAATCACTTATACTAACTTAAATGTCCAAATATCACTTCGAATAGATCAGTCCTTGATAGGTATCTGCAGCTTATTGTCTCATCATAGGGCTACTCGATCTGCCTGTCCTCCGGCCTATTCCGGTTTCTGGAAGAGGGGACTATCGCACATTCCATCTAGAACAGTTTTGGTGCACGATTTCGGTAGCACTTAGCTTTGTTCAGTTGAAGAGCTGTGTTGTGGTGGAGTGTTCTCCTGGCTGGCCGACTGGTGTGTTATCGTAGCTCAGTGCTCGAATCCACTGCAGGCCGAATGTCAGAGGTGACGCGCAATGGTCTTCCTTCAGCTTCGGGCCAACGGTGCCTGCTCGTCTGCAAAATATGAGACGAATTTCTGCAACACCGTGTATACTAGGTGTGTGCAGAGCGTCTCACTGACGGCAAAAATAGCCCTCAGTGACTGCTCCACTAATACAAACAATGGACGATCATTTTTCTACGTCAGTGGTCCGCTGGAATCTCCACTCTAATCCCTATACACAGCATGGCTAAACTAAACACATGGAGCAATAATCAACCATCTACACATTCTCCGGTATAGCCACTGGTCTGCAAGAATACACACAGGAAAAACAACAGTACAGTATAGTAGGAGATACTTCATGGTGACGAAGCCGGTCATGTGTCCGCCACGTGGTCACGCAAAGTTTGACTAACATTCACAATTCTAAACATGGCAAACTTCACAAACATAATTCAACAATAATATCAATAAATCGTGATGAAACAAAAGATAGATCATTTACCTTTTTGACAATGTCAGGCTGTTGCTAACTAGGTTGAATAGAATTTCACCAGTTCCTGCTTTTAGTCTTCCAGTAGAGAGATCTGAGCCTAGCTCCTTCCTCGATGCAGTTCGAACCCAGAATAAATCTACCTAGTCTTTGGTCCGCCTAAACCGGCTAGAACTAGTATACCTGAGCGCCCTATGGCCAGGGGGTGTATATGTCAGCTGAATGAAGTCATTGCCTAACTGAGCCAGCGTCAGCATACACATGCTTAGTCCCCCATTGACTTTCGTCGTCTGCTGCACAGCAACGTTAATTTACATAAGCTAGTAGGCTGACTTATTCAATGCGAGTATAAGTAGTGCTGGTTAAATCTAGCCTCTTGCGACAGGCTCCCTCAACTGAAAAAAGGCGATGACTACTGGATTCGACCTTTTTCTACTACAGAGCCTAGTTTAACACGCGCACTATCTTACAAACTAGTTAAGTTGCTCTACCTGAGCTGCAATGCTATGCCAGGTAGCTATGGACACTAGTGACAGAGTTTTACTGGACGGGGACGAATTCTGGTGCTGTGGCCCTTAGTTGTGTTGGGTGGGCGACAGCTGATATGTGTCCTCCACGAGATGACGACTTAGGTAGTCAGCTCCGTGGTTCTCTTTGCCGGGGATGTACTCGATTTGGAAAGAGTATGCCTGAAGGGTGAGTGCCCATCGCATCAGGCGCGAGTTCAAGGATTTGGAGGCTGCCAGGAACGATAGCGGTTGATGGTCCACCTGAACTGTGAAGTGGGTAGTGTGTCTCGGCGTGTCTCAGTTTTCTGCTGGCGTAGGCGACAGGGAATAGCGTCTCTGGATTCTTGGGGTCGCGCTGTAGCAATACTGCTCCGAGGCTTAACTTCCTCCATGATGGCGATGGCTAACGAGTTGTGAGTGCTGGGGGTCGCGGATCGGTCCGTATAGGGCCTACTTCTTGAGGAGATTGATGTGGTGGTATCGGACTCTCCCTTGTTCTTAGGCGTCGTAACCCTAACCCCTAATCCTTACTAAGACTACGATAGCACTGTGCGCATGCGTCAAATTGTGTAATGCGTCGACCAATCAAAATGCTCCCAGTCGCTCCAGTCCAAATAAGATACTAGAACTTTGACGATGTCACACCGTTATTTGTGAAATCGTCAAAGTTTCTAGTATCTTATTTGGGCTGGGATCGACTGGAAGCATTCTGATTGGTCGACGCATTACAAAATTTGACGCAAGCGCATAGTGCTATCGTAGTCTTAGTAAGGATTAGGGTTAGAGTTTTGGTATAAGGTTAGGGTTACGACGCCTAAGAACATCGTGAAAAAGCCGGCCAGACTTTAACTGGCGCATGCGCAAAGGCGCCCGGCTAAAGTAAGATACCCAAAACTTTGACGATGTTACACCGGTGTAACATTGATAAAGTTCCGGGTATCTTACTTTACCAGCATACTCCATCTTTCTGATGGAGAATGTTGGTTAAGATTTACGTCCCCCAAAACCTTAGGCATATTGGGGACAAAGGTGGAGAAAGATGGAGTATGCTGGTTAAACGATCATCTGTGGTGCTCCTACGACCTCCGGGTTACGGGACAGGATAGGATAGGATCTTACTTTAGCCGGGCGCCTTTGCGCATGCGCCAGCGATGTTCTTAGGCGTCGTAACCCTGACCCATGAACTAAATATAGTATTCTGTGGTCCATGTCTAACCCTAATCCTTACTAAGACTACGATAGCACTGTGCGCATGCGTCGAAATTTGTAATGCGTCGACCAATCAGAATGCTCCCATCCCAAATAAGATAAAGTTGACTTTGACGATGTCACGCCGGTATACTCCGTGACTACAGCGACAGCATGCTTCCTGCCCCTGGGACCGGGCCATTAGTGATCACACTTGTTCAAGAGGGGGACGGCCATACAGGACTTTGGCCCGTGGAGTGTCCGGCGTGTGGACGGGGACTGGGCCAATAGCTGACAGGACGACTTGATGTGGGCCCTGCAGGTGAGTGGTGTTTTGTGGTCACTGTGTCAAGGTCTAGGCTGCCTTCCTCAAGTGCCTGCATGCATTGAATATTTTGACCTCTGTCCCACCATCAAACTGCTGCTGATAGGATAGGATAGGATAGGATAGGATAGGATAGAACAGAAAAGCTGAGTTGGTCCCATGTTTGCATATTTCAGTAGTTCGCACTCCAAGAAATAGGCACAGAATCATGTTACATTTCTAATTAAAGACACACGAGTCAGTAATACAAAATAAGGTACAATGTCTATGTTATGTGCCTATGCTGGGGACCAGACTTGACCGGTTTTAGTCTAGAAGCCTACATTACATGATTTTTGCTTTAGTATAGGTCCAGCGGACTCTTCCGAGCCAAATCAGGACCGGACAACCCCCGATCCGCATAAAAGATCTGCTGAAACAACCTTAGTGGTTAAACTGAATGCTCTCCACCAGCCAGTCACTTTACAATAAAGACATCCCACTCAAGGAACGCTGAGGCTATACTCTAATCTATTTTATCGAACCCCTGTTTACAAAAACAAAATAGAATACAAACATTATAAATTATGAACAAAACACATACATATAAAATGCCTACATTGCTAAATAATAACATCATAGGAAGCCCTATAGTGACCACCTGGCAGAAAGCGTCCAATATTCCCAAGCTGATCCAACAGACCTCACACACAAATAAGGAGTTTTGTCCCGGAAGAGTTTTCAAGAAAAAAGGTAGTGACTGGTCTAGTGAAGAAGAAGATAGTATAGCAGATTGATAGAACAGAGCAGGAATGAGAAAGAACAAATGAGAAAGACGGCGACAGTGGGAATTTAAAGCACTAAATTTCCAGAAAGTGGGGATACTATTTATACTGAAACCCCCGGCACCCCAATGGGGGAGTCTAGAAGCCTAAGGGGATCAGAGCCTAAGGGGATCAGATTGCCTCCCCACTAAAATTAGCAATGCACGGCACGAATGTTAGGGTTTGAGTTTGGGGTAAATTATGGTTAGGGACAGTGTTAGCCAGCCATATCTTTACTCCTAAACCTAACTTTAGCCCTAACCCGAACGAAATAACTATTTCTCTAAGTGCGACGTGGCCTTTTTGACGAACGGAAGCATGTTTGACATTAAGTGGACCGTTAGCGTGTTGGCCACAGCGGACGACAAGAGTTTAGCAATTGTAATACATGTACACTGACAGTGAACAATGGTGGTGTGTAGACAATGTTAGCTCTCTTCGCTCTGTCTCTCTCTCTCCTCTCTCTCTCTCTCTCTCTCTCTCTCTCTCTCAATAAATAAATAAATGCATCAGGCCAACTGTATACAGATAAGCTACAACAGTTGTACTTGTAGGAAATTAGGAAATATACATAAACAACAATAGCTCAGTGCATGATTTATTTTTTACATACATTATTTTACATGCAAAGAACTGTAATGGAATAAAAGAAATAAAAGTATTACATTAAATCAACTTTAATTAATTAAATTAAATTAAATTAAAACTGTTATTTTTATGAACAGGGACTCCTTTTATAGCCTTGCATGTGGTGCTCAGTAAAGAACTTCATGACGACATGAAAGAAAAGCAAGGGGTGGTGATCGCCAACAGCGCCTGTGGCTTAGCCCTGGGTCTCCGAGCTGTCGGTGTGCCGCTCGCAGTGCTGAGTGTCGATGTGTGGAGACATGACAGGCAGGAGTAGGACAGGAGGATTATCACGATGGCAACCACCCAGGCAGACAAGGTCACTTTGGTGGACTTTGTCTATGTACAGGACCTGGAGCCCCCAGTGGTGATTAGAGTGGTGGGGAGGACTCAGCGTGATGAGGATGTTGATACCATTGACAGGCTGTCCCTGGCAACAAGGGCCACCACTCAGCTGGTGGTCCTCACCCTACCTGGGTAAGTGATGATGATGACAATGACGACGATGATGATGGCGATGGTAATGATGATGCTGCCGCTGCTGTGCTGCTGCTGATGATGGTGACGGTAACGATGATGATAATGCTGCCGATGATGATAAAGGTTAATAACGGTCCTATAGGCATGTGCTATTTTTTAGACTGCAAAGCGGAGATGAAGCAATGAAAGAAACTTGCGTTGTTTTTGATTGGCTACATTTATTTGACCACTTCTGTTACTGTGTGCCGTTCATAACACTAACATCTCTCTCTCCCTCCTCCTCCTCTCTCTCTATATATTATTCTGTCTCTTTTTTTCCTAGTTCGTTTTCCTCTTCTCTTTCTTTGTCTGTTTTGTTTCCATGTCTCTTTTTTATACTCACGTTCTTTTTTCTTTGTCTCTTTCTATTCGTTCTTCTTGTTTTTCTCTCTTTCTCTTTTATATCGTTTTACTATATCTCTGTTTATTTCTTTATGTCTTTGTCTGTCTCTTTTCTTTTTGTTTGTCACTCCTTTTACTCTTTTTTCTACTTCATTCTTTTTTTTTCTCTCTCTCCCTCTCCATTGTATCTGTTTGTCTGTCTGTCTGCCTGTTTGTCTGTCTTTATCTTTATGCGTGAGCACCTGGGCTTGTCTTTACATGAACAGAAACCTACACTGTTGTTCTGACTATCCATTGCTGAAGTGACAGTGATTAAGGTGATGATGATGATGATGATGAGGCACATTTTTACAATACTGACAAAGATGCTAATTAAGGAGAGATAATTCTATACATGACAGCGACGACGACAGTGACGACGATGAGATTGAGGTTGATGGCTATAGTTGTTGTGGATGTGAAAACTGACTGTTGCAACCGTGGTGAATTAAAGGAGTGTGTCCACCAGTGGAAAACTCATGCTGACGACTTGTCTCTTTTCAGGTGGCCAGGATTACATCCAAGACGTGGATGCCAGGAACAGTCTCAACCACCACCACCACAACTACAACAACCACTACAGCAACAACCACTACAACTACTACAACAACTACAACAACAGCTCCAAACACAACAACATATACAACTACAACTGCAACAACAACTACAACCACAACTACAGCAGCAGCTACAACAACTACAAGTACTACTGCAACTACAACAACAACTTCTAAGTGGAGTATATCAGGGTCAGCCTCAGCCAATACCTCCACCATCACCAGAGCAACAACGACGAAGTCCTGAACATCAGGAACAGCCTCCACCAACAACAGTAAGAGACTCTGCAACAGCAACTCTTTCTCTCTCTCTCTTTCTCTCTCTCTCTCTCTCTCCTCCAACCCCCCATGTCTGTCTGTGAGTATGATGAAGCGTCTTTATGCATGAGCAGCTGGGCTTGTTTTTATGTGAACATAAACCTATGATGTTCAAGATTTAAGATATATTTATTATTCCTATAAATTACAAGAAAATGTAGTGTGTGTGTGTGTGTGACAATTTCCAATCAACAAAAACAAAGTCATGCAAAAATAAAATGAAAACATGGTTCATTATATCACATAAACACTAAGTGTAGCACTGCAGTGCATACAAGAAATTACGTTAACTTTATCTTCCACAGACACTTCAGTCTACAGGCACTAGACAATTGATAATCAACCTTTCAAAGACACTCCACACCACAGACACTAAGACAATTGATAATCAAGCTTCCAGGCAATCAGCCAGCAGCTCCCACATATATATAACAGGTAATGTAACAGTGTATGTACAATATTATAATGCACACATACTGCCAACTTAAATATATACAGGTAATGTAGCAGTGTATAAAATACAATATATACATACTGCCAACATAAATATATACAGGTAATGTAACTGTTAATACAATACAATGTACACATACTGCCAACATAAACATATGCAGGTAATGTAACAGTGTACACAATACAATGTACGCATACTGCCAACATAAACATATGCAGGTAATGTAACAGTGTACACAATACAATGTACGCATACTGCCAACATAAACATATGCAGGTAATGTAACACAAAACAAAAAAATGGCCAACATAAATATATACAGGTAAAGTAGCAGTGTATACAATACAATGTACACATACTGCTAACATAAATATATACAGTGTATACAATACAATGTACCAAAAGGCCAACTTAAATATATACAGGTAAAGTAGCAGTGCATACAATACAATGTACACATACTGCCAATATATACAGGTAATGTGTAACAGTGTATACAATACTATAAAGAAAAGAAGCGTTATTAAAACATGTTCTATAATATCATAGTTTGTATCCACTAGGTTCTGACTATCCATTGCTGAAGCGACAGTGGTGTTGATGATGATGATGATGATGATGATGCACATTTCTTCAAGTTTGATTAGGATTCTAAAGACGAAAAAAATATAATTATCTAGCTGATGGAAGATGACAGCGATGATGACAGCGACAACGATGAGGTTGAGGTTGGCGGTTAATTGACCTGGATGTGAAAACTGGCTGTTGCAGCCACAACCGTGGTGATATAATGAGCCACAACCGTGGTGGTATAATGGAGTGTGTCCACTAGCGATGCTTTATCTTAGTGGAAAACTCACGGTGATGCCTTGTCTCTTTTCAGATGGCCGGGACGACATAGAAATCAGCGACAGCCTCTACCACCACCTCACCACCATCACCACAACAACAAGAACAACAACTACAAGAACAACCAGAAGTACTAGAACTACTACAACAACAACTACAACAACCATAAGTACTAGAACTACTACAACTACTATTACAACTGCTTCAATGACCTCATGACGCTGTCCACAGCAACAACTACAAAATGACTCAAAACAAGATCAGCAACAGCAGTAACTTCAATAATAACAGTCCTACAAGCTGCGAAATAACAATCATGACCTGTAAATCTGTCATGACAGCAGCAACAGCAAGAGTTAAAATAACGGTATCAGCAGCATGTACAGTGGCAGCTGTCTGTAGCAACAGTTAAAATAACAGTATGAGCAACATCGACAGCAGTAACTCTCTGTAGCAACAGTTAAAATAGCAATATCAGCAACATCAACATCAATAACTCTCTGTAGCAGCCGCAACAGTTAAAATAACAATATCAGCAACATCAACAACAGTAAGTGTAGCAACAGCAAACAATAACGGTCAGTTAATCAGTAGCAGCAGCTAGAACTGCAAAGTACAGCCAGATGATCAGCATCATAAGGGCATGCAGTTGGCTGAGTGGTGTACTCAACGGCAGAACAATGGAAGCATTGAATGTCAAGTGATAACATTGCAGCCTGTAAAGTCAGTGGTTCCATGCCCATTGACGGCCTGGGGTGCCGAAACAAAAAATAAAACATGGCTCTGAGACACAGTTGGCAAAGTGCTGTACTCAACGGCAGAACATTTTTTTAAAGCATTGCATGTCAAGTGATAACATTGCAGCCTGTAAAGTCAGTGTTTCCATGCCCATTGACGGCCTGGGGTTCCGAAACAAAAAATAAAACATGGCTCTGAGATACAGTTGGCAAAGTGCTGTACTCAACGGCAGAACATTTAAAGCATTGCATGTCAAGTGATAACATTGCAGCCTGTAAAGTCAGTGGTTCCATGCCCATTGACGGCCTGGGGTGCCGAAACAAAAAACAAAACATGGCTCTGAGATACAGTTGAGTTGGCAAAGTGGTGTACTCAACGACAGAACATTTAAAGCATTGCATGTCAAACGTTAACATTGCAGCCTTTACGGCCAGTGGTTGGAAGTTAGTCGACAGCCTGTAGTGCTGAAACACCAATAACGTGACCATCAGAAACTGCCGAGCTACTCTGACGTTCACAATATAATATGAATATTATGACCCTCAGACACTACCAAACTACTCTGATGACCACAATAACATGACCCTTAAAGGTGTCGGTTGTGAATGCTTACATCAAAGCACTGGAATAATTGCTAAAATATATTATTTAATTTACTTACAATAATATTAACTTACTTTAGTCATTACTGCTACATCATGGTTAATGAGTAACACTAAAACATAAGGACTAAACCATTGAAAGGGTAGAAAAATAACAGAAAATGTTGTAAGTATTCACAACCGACACCGATATTTTGAGTATCAACATTGACTGGTCAAAAAACAAATTCAGAATTGAAAAAAAATAAAACACACCACCACTACAAACAAAAAGGTACATTCTTATTTTTAAAGATGAATTTTGTTAAAAATGTATATTTAAACGTTTTTTCAGCTTTGTTGTAAGCATTCACAACCAACACCAATTTTTAAAGTTTCATGATAAGCTGGTCAGTACATTTTTTTAAATGAGTATTTATGCAAAGACACTTCACCACTGTTTTAAAACGACAACAGGCACACTTTAAAAGATGGAATTTTATTTTATTCATATATAAACACTTCAGAGGTTTATTTGTTAGACCTAAAATTCACAACAGACGTTGATGTGCATTATAAAAAGAAACTTATAATAGGAAATCCCATCTCAGTGTTTCCCAAAACGCACATGTGTGCGTCAGAGACTCACAAAAACTGAAAAAGGACGCATGAAAAAAAAAAAGGTGCGTCACAAGGGATGCAACGTTTTTTTTGTTTTTTTTTAACTGCCGTTATGTATCCTGGCACCTCTGAGCTATCGTGCGTCCGAGCCGAGTAAGCGCGGTGATCTACCCTACCCACTGACCGCGCTGACATGCATGCGCAGACTTTTTGTTTGCTTCTGAAAAGCTGAACCATGTCGCTCGACACATGGCTACGGAAAACGATGCAATCGTTGAATGTTGAATCATCATTTTCAGTTCTCCCTAGACTAGGCAATGATGATCTTGTCTGTAATACGCAGTTGAACAGATTTTTTGGTCTTTTTTTTTTTCTTCTGGTCATCGACTTAGTCCCCTCTAACACTAACTGCTTTTACAGAGACAATTTGTCAGTACATGCAGATTGATGTGTTTAAATTGTCGTATGACCATTTCATGTTTGTTCTATGGTCATTTTATGTAATTTTAAGGTTCCTCTAGTCAATGATGGATTCCTTTGTAACATTTATCAGAACAGTATTCCTTTTGTTGTGTTGCTTGTTTTATGGCTATTCATAATTTTCAATAAAGTTGCATTGAAAACTAAGCTTTGTTTGACTTTGAGGCGTATTTGTGTGTCCGTGATGTTGGTAATCAAAATCAAGGTAAATGTAGGAATTGTAAGGGGACTCACAAATTTTGTAAGGGGACTTTTGAAATTTTGCACCAGAGAGTCCCAAAGACTCCTTGAAAACAAAGCTGTGGAAAACACTGCATCTGTATATTTCTACTGAGATAAAATAAACAAAAAACCCAATTCAAATCAAAACAAAAATAGTCAACTAAAGTATTCTTAAGTACATGAAAACGTCGATCTCAAGGTTATAGTCGTGAAAAAAAGAGTCGCTCATGAAAATCTCAAACTATGCGATCTTTTCAGCAAACAGCAATTTTACGCGCCTATTGTTAATGAATACCGGTTTGTTCCTGTAACATTCGCTAAAAATAACCATTTCCGGCCTTTTAAACTTAAGTTTTTTTCTATTTATAATATTTTTTAAGTAAAAAGTGTCAGTCGTGAATTCTTACATTTTCTGACCAATTTTATAAGCCATTTTTAAGCATAGTAAAACTAAATATTCGATTAACTTATCGGTTTTATTCGAAACAGTGGTTAAAGATTAACAGAAGTCCGCCAATTTTGTAATCTCTAACCCTTTATAAGTTTATTTTAATAGTTAAGTAAAAATGAAAGTAGTTCACTGTGCTTATGACTGAGATTCACGAATGACATGAATGACACCAACAAGCGGTTTTTTTCTTTAAAATGTTTTGGTGTGGGTATATATATATATATATATATATAGAGAGAGAGAGAGAGAGAGAGAGAGAGAGAGTGAGAGAGAGAGAGAGATAGAGAGATATCTATGTAGAGATCTATGTATTGTAATCTTCTTGTTAGTTATAATTAAAAGTCTAGATGCAAGCACTTCGATGTGCATATGATGTAATTGTCAACCTTCCATTCTTTTACATTCCTCAGCTTATACTGTACCATCATTTTTGTTTGATTGTTTCACAGTTTGTTTGCTTGTTTTTATTGGAGTTGAATCAATAGAGAATTGGTTGTAAACCATTATCGACTTGTCTTTGCTTTCGCCCATCTTCTTTTTTTCTCTATTTCTCATCTCACTTGCATCACCTCACACCTGCCACTCACACACATAAGGGGTTTTCCTCTTAACCCAACCCTTCAACACTTAGACATCTTAAATGCTAATCTTGTTTGTCTAATCTTGTCCTCTCTCTCACATACACCCCTTTTTGCTTGCATACACATGAATATAACAAATTAAAAATATCACAAAAGGCACAAATTATTCTATTTTATAAGTTTGAAAGAAACTGTCGGATCTGACTATACCAACACCGTTGTTATATTATAATAGTCAGTAACATCTATATTTTTAATGCTTGTTATATTTTGATATTCAATAGGTAAAAGATCACGAATTTTAGAACATTTTGTCAGGATATGCTCTACACTAATTTTATTTCCGCATATGCAAGTAACATTACCGCAATATTTTGTTCTCCATGCATTCAAAAGTAACCTATGACTGAGCAAGGCTGCTAATTTGCCTAGAAATTCCGGAATGTTCTGGAAGTTTATAATAATTACTTGTTTTGCGAACAACAATTTGAATAATGTTGAACATTTCATTTTTAAAGGAAATCGGTTCAGCAAATATATTTCTTGCACCAATTTGAGCTGCTCTGTCAGCCATATCATTGTATTTTAAATCACACATTTTAAACAAGTGATGGAATCCAGCATATATTTATTTCCGTACCTCTGAGTTTTAAGCAATGTATTAAATATTTAATTTCAAATATAATCTCTGCTCTTTCTTCACATTAATTTGGGCGAATTCAGAGCCAACATAACAGAATGAGAATGTGTTAAAGTCTCATCTTGAGCCAGCAAACGACCGCAAACAACAGATGAAAGAGGTACGACACAAACTTCTTTTACTCAAATATATATGAGAACGACCGGCTTGAACAGTATAGTCGCAGAGAAACGGTGCGTATCGTCAGAATTCGCGAAGAAGACATGCAGCGAGAAGTTGGAAGAGAAAGTCCTTGATATCTTCAAAGCGACTGGTGTCGATGTTTCCGCTGATGATCTTGCTGTTGGTAGCTCAAAAATTATCTTAGTCATACACTTTTTACTTCCCTCTTCCTCATCATCATCATCATCATCTCATCTCTCTCTCTCTCTCTCTCTCTCTCTCTCTCTCTCTCTATATTTACCACTAAGGCACATCAGACAAAACAAAGAAGAATAAAGGGAAATAACCTCGAACATACTACCAAACACAGTACCTAACTCATTAAAAATACTGCTGGTAACACAGGCGCTTGTATCTGGACACGCGAGCGCCTGTGGCTGGTAACATATATGGTTAACGATAGCATCTCTGACAAATGATTCAAGCACTTTACATAGGATACAAGAAGTTAAACTGACAGGTCTACTGCCTTTTTTTAAAAATAAGGCTGTGACATTGATTCTTCTTCAGTCCAATGGTACAACTCCCTCCTCTAAGGACTTATTAAAAAGCTGGCAAAGTGGTACTGATAACTCTTTACTTGCTTCTTTTAAGACTCTGGATGGTATACCATCTGGGCAAAAAAACACCACAAAAAACATTATTTTTTACCCAACATATAGGTGTTATTACCGGCAATGTTATTACCCACCTGAAAGCATTTTTGCATCGTGTGCTTTGTGGTATAACTTAAGCTATTGATCTATGCATGTTATCAATTCTCTTCACGATCGACTCGCGTTTGTCCGAGCAGACGATCCAAGGGAGCTAACGCCCATCATTGCCACCTCGTCAAGCAAGATACGCCATGCTGGGTAGTCCTTGACATCAATTCTTTTGCTTCAATGCTTTGAGAGGTAAGTTCATGAATAAGAATTTCTTGCAATCCTTTCATTCTAATCAAATGTCGTACGTAGATACCTCATCTATTATTTCCGATGTTCGTAATATGTCGAACTGATCGGATTTCTTATAAAATCTTTTAATAGTAGCCTAATACTAGTTTATCCATGACATGTCCCGGAAAGTAATTCAAATTGTTGAAATTGTTCTTTTTCTGAAACTTTCTTATCCTATCCTATCATATCCCGTAACTCGGAAGTCGTTGGGGCGCCACAGGTGATCATTTAGTTCCAGCATATTCCATTTTTCTCTGTCCTCAGCAATTCTCATGGCTTCGCTCAGTGTCAAGCCAATCCATTCTTGAATGTTGTCCTCCCACCTCTTTTTCTGCCTTCCTCTTCTTCTGCCTCCTTGCACCGTGCCTTGCAGGATGGTCTTTGCAAGATTCTTTGGTTACAGAGCCATACCATCGGAGTTTCCGTTTCTTCACCACTGTGAGCATGTCATCATGATTCATGTTGTCCAATGGGCAATGGCAAGTGTGATGGTCTGTCGGACTTCGTCGTTGGTGATGTGCTGGGTATAGGAAATGCCCAGAAGTCTTCTGTAGCACCTCATCTCCATGCTTTGTATTCTTCGTTGTAGGTTTCCTGTGAGGGTCCATGTTTCGCAAGCGTATAGGAAGATGGAGATGACAAGGGAGCGTAGATACTATAACTATAAACCTTACCTAGGAATGTAGACTTGAAGCTATGTACTGTTTTGAGGGATTGGCCGTGGACTTTGATGTTCGTGTTGATGCAATAGGTGTTGTTGGTCATCATTTTGGTCTTCTCTGCACTTATTTCCATTACCTAGGCTCTGGAGGTGGTGTCAAGCCTCTGTACCAGCTTGTTCCTCTCCAGCCAATCCATCAATGTCATCGCAAAATGGAGGTTGAAGATTGCTCTACCCCCTATGCTGACTGTGCCTTTGTGATCTGCAAGGGCATCTGACGTGATTCGCTCTAGGTGAAACTTTAAGTGTAAATATATAGACGGTTTGTTAAGAATCCCACTTAAGATTGGAAAAATGTTGGGAATTTAACAGTGTTACGGCCTTTGTTTATATTGGTTGGAATTATAAGTTTTCATATAATGGTTTTCGTTAAAAGTGCTTGGATTTGTACCTTCATCATCCTAAAGGAATGGTTAGGATCCAAGACCAAGATTTGTTCCTATCGAGGTAGAGAGGGATAGGAAGGCATATTACATTTCAAGGTGGGAATGGGGGGTATCAAATTGCTCTGTTTGAAAACATTTGGGCTTGTATGAGGAGTTAGGAAATCTTGATTCATGTTTTTTAAAGGAAAGCAACTTTGTAATATGCCAAGAGGTCATCTTGAGTTAGTATCGACTATAGTTTGTTAGTTAATTGTTGTTAGTTAGACTGTGAAGTGGCTGATTAGTGTTAAACAGCCCAAGGTCTCCACAATCCAAAGCAAGTCTGGCATATGCCTTACACAATAAGAAGAAGTCTTGGATAGATGGACAGAGCTCTACGCTGACCTTTACAACCACACACCAAACGGAGACCCATCAGTTCTAGCATGTCCCCAGAACAGAGAAGAAGAAATTCTCCCAATTCTCTGAGAATTTGAGGCAGCAGTGCAATTGCTGAAGAAGGGGAAGGCAACGGGAGTGGGTAACAAACCACGGAATTGCTTCAAGCAGGAGAATGGAAATAAGTGCAGAGAAGACCAAAATGATGACCAACAATGCCAGTGGCATCAACTCAGACATCAAAGCCCAAGGCCAATCCCTCAGCACAGTGCATAGCTTTAACTATTTATGAGCCATTGTATCAGACAATGGGTCCCAACAGGAAGTCCTCTCCAGGATCGCACAAACAACTGCTGCCCTGGCAAGGTTGAAGCCCATTTGGAAAGACAGGACCATCAGTCTACATTCCAATGTAAGGCTGCTGCGCTCCCTTATCATCATCTTCCTATACACTTGTGAAAAATGGACCCTCACATCAGATCTACAACGAAGAATTCAAAGCTTGGAGATGAGGTGCTACAGAAGACTCCTGGGCATTTCCTATACTCAGCACATCACCAAGGATGAAGTCCGACAGACCATCACACAATCCATTGGACAACATGATGACATGCTCACAATGGTGAAGAAGCGGGAAATCAATGGTATGACCCTGTCACCAGAGCATCAGGTCAGGCCTTGCAAAGACCATCCTGCAAGGTGCAAGGAGGCAGAAGAAGGAGACAGAAAAAAAAGGTGGGATGACAACATTCAAGAATGGACTGGCTTGACACTGAGCAAAGCCATGAGTGTTGCTGAGGACAGAAAAATATGGAGTACGCTGGTTAAACGATCATCTTGTTGCCCCAATGACCTTCGAGTTACAGGATAGGATAGGAAGCTATCTATTACTAGCTACTTTTATTAATGATAATTAAAACATTTGTAATTGACGTAGTACAAGTAGCTTCTGTATTATTGAAATTGTATATCACTATATGCCATATTGATTATACGAATTGACAATAAACACAGCTGAATGTTTGTGTGTGTACAACTACATTCATTTGTTTTATCTAACGTCAAGGCTGATATCAATCTATAAATATAATGGAACAGCAGCTGAATTCATTGAAGTTTGTTTACACTCACCTCACAATTTGATGTTATTAAGCAGTTAGACCAGAATCAACTTTAACAACTGTTTTTGTAGAATATTTATATATAAATTATAATAAATATATTACATATATTATGATATATATTTCAAAGACTGTCGGAAAGTTAAAGCTTAATTAAAAATCAGTTATTGGTAAGTATTATATTAAAAGAAAAGGTTTTTAATTAGTCATTGATGAATTAAATTCAATGCATTTTAAAAATTAGTTATTGATTAAGTATTAAATTAAGTAAAAGATTAAGTATTAAATTATTGCTATTAATTGGACTGTATACACCAGTGATGGAGATCACGTACAATCGTACGTGTTTCACGTACTGAGTTGGGAAATCACGTAACGAAAATGTAATGAAAGGGTATAAACACGCACAAAGTCAGTGCCAAAGGGGTATGAAAACGAAAAGCTAAGTTGCTGGGAGGTATCATCAGGTACAACTATTTCGGTCGTGCGTACAGCTTTCGCTCGATATGGATCGTGTGCCTGTGCGTCCTGCGCGACCGCCTACCACCCTCTCTCCCCCTCCTATTCATTCTGTCGCTTACGAGAAACAGCCAATCATATGCACGATAATAATCAATTTTTTTCTCGACGCTTTTGATTGGCTATATAAGACTGACAACAACCCAACATTAAACATGGCCGACTAGCAGCGATCTGAGGGGAAGCCGAAGAAAAGGAAAAATAAAGCAGACAAAACTAATTGCTCAAAAAAATTAAAACAAGATGAAGGAAAAGAAAAACAAACATTTTTGTCAGCCTTTGGCTTTGAGTGCTCGGTAAGAGAAGAAAAAGGTAAGCCGCACCGGGCCCGGCTGAAGAAACTCAAACTGATGAAAAGACTTTCCACGCAAAGTGTTTATTACGTATGTTGGTGTACTCCCTAAAAAACTGAAAGGGGGTATAAAAAACCCCTTATGTTTGCATTAAGGGTATGAAAACCCCCACATGTTTTGGTTGAGGGTATAAATACCCCTAGCTTAAAAACTTTCTCCATCATAGCAATTGTTCGCAGTTATGTTGCTGTTTCAGTGATATTGCTAGAAATTTTCAGCCTAGGCCATTTGGCCGATTCAGTCACAAACATTTTGAAAATCTTTCGGCCATAATTTTGACTTCTTTCCAACACCAAACGAGATAAATTTCGGTTTCTTTTTCGGCGGCATTGTGAAAACGAAAAGTTTTATTGCGGAAGCACGCCGTTCGCAACAAAGGACGATACTCTAACTCTCTGTGCTGATGCATGTGTGGTCTGCTTGGCGCTTCCGATACTTGATGTTCGACAATAACTCATACTACCTTTATTTATCCGATATGAAATTAATATTGTTATATTAATATTATTATTATATTAATATTGCCAGAAGCAATAACAACGAAACAGACATGAGACAAGCAAACAAAAAACGGACAAAGGGTGGCCGATTGAGGTGTAAAACCTTAGGACAGCGGGCCGATCACAACATGACTCTTTCGGACATTTTGGAATTTTATCGGTGAATGGCCAATTTGCTGATGAAAACGACATCACTGTGTTTAGTTTGTTGAGTTTGTAAAATCATTGATTTACTAACATGTATTGTATTTAATGTTGTATGACAGTATCATGATTACGCATATCTACGAGGCAGGGTATGTATATATTGAGCTGAGAAATTTGAGTATATTCCAGCCCTATTAGGGGTGTCGGATAGCGCAGTGGTTGGAGCACTCGCTACTGTGTCGCAAGTTAAGCACCGTCCAGTGCACTTGGATGGGTGACCGCAAACCGTGAAGTGACAAATAACAATGCCCCCGGTTGACTGGTGGGGAAGGTAAAGCAGCAAGGGAGATAGATTGGCATCACTTTCATTACGCTGGCCCAAGATAAACTGTGATCACCAACATCATGCTCCCCTATGGCCACAAAGCTATGGGACCACCTTTACCTTTTATCTTTACCATCTCCAGCCCTATTTTGAGAATACTCCTTTGCTGTCTGCCACAATATTGATTATATCTAGATATTTGTAATAAACATCTCTGGTGGTTAGAATTTACTGCACTATTTTACACAACAAAACTGAAAGCCTCTAGTATAGTATATATGTGTGTGCATATCCCTAGAAATGCATTTTTAAAATTCTTCACATTACAATTTAAATGATTCATTCATATAATATATTCAGTATATTTTAAAATTAACTCTTTTACTGCCCAAAAAGTTACAACTGTTTGGCTTACGATTGTTTTGGTTTTTTTGTTTTTTAAAATCTAGTTGAACAGTAGTAAAAATAACTGGGTAACCCTTACAATTATAAAAGATAATTTAATTTTGTAAACAAATATATATGCTATTTGTAAAATGAAAATTAAAAAAAAAATGTTTTCCTAGTTTTTAAACAAATATTTTTTGGTTTGTTTTTTAGTGCAAATCAGTAATAGTTAGAACGAGAGAGTGTAGCAATCACATCATATTTGTTGTAAATTTGATGTATGGATTTATGCAATATATATATATATATATATATATATATATATATATATATATATATATATATATATATATATATATATATATATATATATATATATATATATATATATATATGGGACTGCCACCCGGATAAGGAAATGGGTTATCATAACGAACTTATGAATGTTAAAACAGCCAATGTTCTGAGCTTTCCAAATGGTGTGACTGTTCAACTATACTGAGAAAAAACATCACAATGGTGAGGAAGAGATAACAAGTCACTGCATATTTTGCCACATTATTATGGTGACTTATCATAAGCAGTCAGTGGGTTTATTTATTAATAAATATTTGTTGAATTGAATTGATTTACTAATTTTAAGTAGAGTCAAATTTTATCTTTGGAATTGCCACAGCAAGCCTGCCAGTTTATACAATAAAACCTCTGTTTTGAGACCCTCTCTTAAACTGTTTCCTCCAACATACAACCGGAAAAAAATTCACAGATGCTTTGTACTATATAAACGACCTCTCTTAAACGACTACCTCTAAAACGCGATTTGCGACCTTCAAATAATTACATTTTACGACCTAGCATCTGAAAAATTCAGATTCCAAAGCAATACTATATTTGTGCACTTAAAGAAAACAGTTTTGTTTACCACTTTTAACAGCAGACGATGCATTAGAGCAGCTTGAAATACTCTAAGGAGCTGACCAGATTTGCCCTGAGGAAGGAGCCTTTCAGATCTTGCAGACACCATGTCTAGTGTTCAAAGTCACATACTAAGAGAACAAGCATGGGTGGGAAGATCATGCAAACAGAAATAACCGCTTTCTTTAAAAAAAGCAACAAACTAATCAATGATTGAATAAAAATAATTACAACAATATTAATTAATAAGGTTATCTTATAAATAGTTATAACTCCAAACATGCACTCAGTATTTGCATACACTTTTAAACAACTATCATACCAACATTGATTTTTTATTTTGTAAATAATGAGGAACAGGAAGATATTGACTGTATTGGTTGTGAGACAGAGTTTAATCTATATTTCTGAAAGATGGTAGATGTTCCCTATACTTAATGGTATATGTACTTTTTGTACATGTATGTATTTTACCAATTTAAGACCTCGCTTTAATGGCAATTTAAAGGTCGTAAAACTGAGGTTTTGCTGTACTCGGAATTCAACTGCATTAAGCCAGCAGGCTGTACATAGGCAGTTACAACCAGAAGATGTTAATTATGACCATTATCTTGATGAGGTGCTTTTTTGCTTTGAACAGAATCTTTAATGTTCCTTGTATTGGTCTTCTTGTTTAAGTTATTGACTGCTGTATAGATCTGTTCAAATGTGTTAGTCTGCAACAGATGTTTTGGGTCATACAGCATATATGCACCCTGGTTTTAATGGTTTTAATGATTTTCTTAGCTGCTGTATTGTTGTAGCAATTAGGCACAGCTGTCCATTACTGGTCTCCCAGTGTTTGTACTGAGGTCTCTACTTTACAATTTTTCATCTTGGCCAGTGGTTGAGTTGTAGAGATTGAGCTCGATACTATAAGTAACGTGAATTATTTATTTTCAGAAGACTTGCTACCAGCATTACACATGTAAGAAAACATGAGTAGATTAAGGATCAGTATATATTATATATTTTCATGGGATTGAGATCCTGAGGAATCTATCAGCGAAAAATTTGAAAAGTAAAAAAGACAACAACAACAACAACAACAACAAAGATTTAAAAGTTCTAACTTTTACAAAGACCACAAAATTTCAAAATTTGCAAATTTGCCAGTAGTTTGTTCATGTAGGAGTTACATCTATCCTTATTTTTTTAGAATCAGTCTTATATAAATACATATAAAAATTATGTTTCAGAATCAACAGAGTTGTACAAGAAATATAGAAGAGGGATGATGAATGTGGTTTCTGATACGTAAGTATGCACATTGCCACTATTCTGTAATTAATTAAATAATGTAACAACTATGACTTCATTTGAGGATGCTTTTATTTTATTTATGTATTATTCAATTGTTCTTATATAGTGCTTTTCCATCTCAAGAGCTGCTCAAGGCACTGGCTGATACAGGATTTTAACTCAAACCACCTGAGGCGCCAATTAGTAGCCTTTGGGCGCATAATATGACGCCCAGACAACTGAGCACAATCCTGGGCAGTCGGGGGATGGAGAGAAGGGACCTAGTGCTTGCTTGGTGTATTTGTGTAGCCTGCACTCACCCATCTAGGACATGAGCATCAGGATCTTTAAAGTCCATGGGATGGAATGCATGAGTGCACAGACTACACCTCAGTTTATACTCTAATCCGATGGAATAAGGGCTCAGTGTCTCAAGGCCTTTTTTTTTCTTTTTTGGCTAAACTCCAGGCCATCAACGGGTTTTGAACAACTGCCTGTACAGGCTGCAGTTTGCTTGATATTCAATACAGTTTTGCCTGTTTGAGTACACCACTGAACTTAATGTTTCTCAGGGCCATTCATTTTTGTTTTGGCACTCCAGGCCATCAATGGGCTTGGAAGCACTGCCTGTACAGGTGGCAATGTTATCGCTTGACATTCAGTACTTTAATTGTTGTGCCATTAATATACCACTGAGCCAACTGCGCTTCCTTTTAATAATTTATCACCCTGAGAGTGAGAGTCTTAGAATTTGAGCAGTAGCCAGTTATTACACATATAAGACAAATGTTGCTGCTTTTGTTCTGTCCACAGTTAACACCACATAGCCAGTTAGTAAAGTCATATCTGAAATGAAAAGCTACAGACTTGTGGAGGCCAAAGTATGGGATTTTATGATGGATATCATTTAATGTTAATATTATTTTTTTCTATATTTTAGAGTTTTCTATCTATCATGTGTGTTGTGTGCAGAGAAAAGGACACCCCATCATTGTGGGGGATGGGTGTGGTGTCAGTGGCCATCTTAATGCACTTTCTCCACTCTCTGGCTCAGAAGGAGCTGTCTGTCTTAGTTATGGACGTCAGTGATGAGATGACCCCAGCAGTCGTGACTCTCCTCCTCACCTGTGTCCAGGTGGCAGCAGCAGCGTGTGTTTTTCGGGCCACCGGGCTTAGCTTTTCAACTTCTGGCACCAGTCGTGAGGCTTCCATCGTGGGAATAATGGCATACGCTGGAAGTCTGTATATCAATAGCTACCTCATGTGGAGCGACGATTCAGCTGCATCAGCCTGCTACAGAGTGCAAGAGCCCGTCATTTGCCTTCTTTTGCTGTACCTTGCTGCCCAGATCCCCACAGACATGCAGAGGGCCAGTGCCGTTGTGTGCTTTTGCCTCGGATCGGCTCTGCTCACTTCACGCTTCACCATCGTTGCTGATGTCCGCTCCTTGCTATATGTGATCGCCTCCGTGTTTACGCTGTCTCGCAACATGGTTATCAAGCATTTGTATGACAGCAGTGTCAGCTTCAGTCTCCGCAGCCAGTCCACCATCATGTACGTTGCAGCTGGCGGGACAGTTGGATGCATCTTGCTGGCTGTGACAATTTCAGAGGCGCTCCTTGTGGCTTCTCTGATGGCTGTAGTGGCTGGAGTTGTCTCAGTGACTCTCCTCTACCTTATATTCACTCTTCTGTCCTTGTATGACACATTGACCGTGGCAGTCTTCATGCTGTGGGCCCATGTGCTGGAAAATGCCATCTTTGTGATCGGCGATTTTCGGCCAGGCTTCCTCTCCATTTTAATTGGTGGGGTGCTGTTTGCTGGGGGTTACTACTTTTACTTCAAAGATGGCGTGGAGTCCGGCACTGTCCATCTCAATATAAAGAAAGGTGGGTTTCATTGAATGAGGCATTCTTTGTAATCTATGACTATTAGTATTATGGTCTTTAATTAAGTTTGAATGAATTAGTTGCACATATTGTGAAATATTGCTATACATTATATAGATGTTCTACTTCTAGCAAGAATATTCAAGGAAGGTCAGGAAAAATTGTTTTCAGTCATGAATTGTACTCCTGTTAAGCCCGAGATCCCACTCCATATATATTTACTTTAATATGGATTGCATAAAAGAATTTCTTCCAGAACTTTATTTAGCAGTTTATTGGTGATACTCATAGACTGTGTGAAGATAGATCACATCAATATTTTTGTAGCATTATAATTACTGTATTCTCAATCAGCAAGCACCTCCTAATTAATTATTTGCCTATAGTGTGTTTAAAAGTTCTCCTGTATTTTGTGATCTAGATTACATTTTTTTTATTTGCTCAAGATTGCTTTTTCTTACACCACAGTGAAGATTAAATGTATATTTTCAAGCAGCTGCAAAGGACCTGGGAACAGTTTCAACATGTTTATAACCCATTTTCTTTAACAAAAGCAGAATACACACAAGGGTTCGTACGCTCCTTGAACCTCCTTGAATCTCCTTGAATTTTCGATGTCTTGTTCAAGGGCCCTTGAATCTCCTTGAAAAATGCCAAATTGCCTGAGCTCCTTGAAAACTCCTTGAAATTTCAACCAGTGTATCTATCTATTGCTTGACCTAGAGATTTTATTGTCAAGTGTTTAAAAAAGGCCATTGAAAAATAAAAATTTATAAAACAAAAATTATATTATTTGTGTTGTCAACTGTTCGACGATCGTAACTTTTGTCGTCTGCTAATGATAAGGGAAGTAACCACCACTGGAAATTGTTGATTTCCTTGCTGTCGTGCATGCGCAATTGTTGGTTTCGTACATTCTGCGTTCTAACGCGCGATGTACAGAAAGTACGAAAACAGTTAAAAGGACAGCGAAGCCGCGTGTGTTTGTTTACTGAATGGGTAAAAATGCCTGGAGGCGATTGTGTGTTGAATCTTTTGTGGTTATCGAAATCTGAATATGCAGGGTGGGTGCTTGAAAAGAAAGGGAACAAGCATACTTTTTTCTGCCGCGTCTGCTAAGAAATTATCGACGTGAAAGTGATGTGTTACTGTTAGACCAGCTGTTCAGCACACTCATTAAAGCAAAAAAGGACTATCAAGATCTTTGGGCTGTTGTGAGGCAGTTGTTACTTTTGTCCCATGGGCAAGCAACTGTCGAGAGAAGATTCTCAACCAACTAAGAGATCAGCACTGAAAATCTCTCCTAGCAATCCTTGGTTGCTCGCCGACAAGTGCTGAACGGTATCAGGAAAATTGGTGGAATCGACAAGGTGGACATCACAAGGAGCTGCTATTATCAGCATCTTCTGCAAGGAGAAAGTACGACTACCTTGATCAACAAAAGAAAGACCAGGAACAGGCACAAGCGGCAAAGAAGAGGAAGGCACAGGAAGACTCTGTTGCTGATTTAAGAGAGAAAAAAAGAAGAATGGAGAAGGATGCTCCGCACCTGACTCAAAAGGCAGACAAGCTTGCTGAACAAGAGGGTGCGCTGAGACTCTTGACCCAGTCAAATGCGCTGAGGAGCAAATCCAAGGAAATAAAGATCCAGCTGGAGATTTCCTGTCAGATTGATGAAGAAATGGAAAAACTGAAATATTATAACTGAAAATTCATTCATCTGTATGAAGTGTATTATATATTAGCCGGTGGTGGTACCTCTTTATGACTTTTTACAGTTCTTTAACTTGTGTCTAAGGACAACATGCTTCACAATTATTGTTTAAATGGGTATAGACTCCGTAATCTGCATCATCATTATAACTGCAACTTTATCGACATGCAATATTTATGCCTGTGTTACGTTGAAACGCGAATGATAATATGGCTGAAGCGTGTACGATAGATCTAATCGTTTCGATTTGCAAAGTATTCGATAATGGAGTTTATTTACCTTTGATTTGAGTTTGCATTGTTGTTAGGAGAGGCTTTGTATAACGTTGATAATTTGCGTTAGTCGATATTATTTGAGAATCTTCTGGATATGCGTGTTTACTCTTGATAGAAATTTCCGGATGGATATCGAAGGTCGTGAATGTTCCCGGAAGTAGAGAAAATGTGAATGACATAAGTCAGTGATGACGATCTTTAGTTCGATTGGTGGCAGTGCGTCATTTCTACCACGTACCAAATCGTTCCAGAAAAGAGAGAGGTTATTTAATCGTGAGCCGAGTCGCTGTAGAGAGAGTGAAGTTGTTGATAGTGAAACTGAGAGTTGCTGTGAAAGTTGTTGAGTTGAATTGAGAATTGTATGCAGTTATTGATGTGTGCTGAATAAAAGCGGAAAACTTCATACGTGGACTTTGTGACTTGTATGCTGATTGAGCAGGCTGTGTGAATAAACGAATCTGAGTTACACAACTATCAGGAATTCAAGCATCGGGGCTGAATCAGATACTGATAGAAAACACCAACATCGAACTGAGTGTAACATTTTGGGGGTCAAGCCGCGATTCACGCCATAGCCAAGGGTTCAACTGCTACAACAAGCGAGTCAACGTTACGAGAGGCAGTCATCGAGGGTAGCCGCCAACGAGTTGCGTCGAGAGGGGCCAACATACTGGGACTACATCCGATAGATTCGGGTTGACTGCAAGGGCGTGTAGTCGCCGAAGAGTTGCTTCGTGAGCGAACAACAGAGCGGGACTACGTGGCTGCCGTAAGACTACGTCGAGGGACAGTCTCGGAGCTACATCGCCAGTGTTACAGAGAGCGGCGAGCGGACGTCGCGTCTACTTCAGCACAGGAGCGTATACATCAACACCAGCGTGGTGCAGCGTCGCATACGACGAGGACAGCGGGGCCTGCGTCAGCGAAAGCGACTAGTGACAAGCATCAGCGCTACTGCAGAAAGCGTGCTGTTCTAGAACAGTCTAGAAAGGTACAGCACAGTCAAGAACTTTCCAGAAAAAAAAGAACTCTACAGTCAAGAACTTTCCAGAAAAAAGAACTCTACAGTCAAGAACTTTCTAGAAAAAGAACCTTCCAGAAAAGAACTTTCTTGAAAAGAACTTTCCAGAAGCATCAAGATGGCTGACTTCTGGCAGAAAGGGGTTGAATTGAATCTAAAAGGCAAGCAGCTGACGGAGTACGTCAAGTCTCAGGAGAGAATACGAGAAAGAGAATTGGAAGAGAAGCGTCTAGAAAAAGAAATAGAACTAGAACAGAAGCGTCTAGAAGTAGAAGAGCAGCGTCGCCGTGAAGAAAGAGAATTTGAACTGAAGCGTCTGGAAATTGAACAGCAGCGGCAAGAAAGAGAAGATGAGCGCAGGCGTGAGGAAAGAGAAGCTGATCGGCAGTTCCAACTAGAGTTGGCACGCATCCAGCAACAACAGCATGCGCCACAAGTTATCAGTGACAACACGGCTCCAAAATTGCCAGCTTTCGTCGACGGGAAGGACCAGATTGACAGTTATCTGGCGAGATTCGAAAGGTTCGCTGAAAGCTCTAACTGGCAACCTCAAGACTGGGCAATTCGACTGAGTGCACTTCTGACGGGGCAAGCTCTCGAAGTTTACACCAGACTGTCGAACGATGACGCCAAAAACTACGACGTCTTGAAAGAGGCCCTGTTGCAGTGCTACAACTTTACAGAGAAGGGCTACCGTAAACGCTTCCGTGAATGCCGGCCTAAGTCAGACGAGACGCCAAAGCAGTTTGTGGAGCGCCTGTCGTCATATCTACACAAGTGGGTGGAGTTATCAGGCGAAATGAAGTCTTACGACAGTCTCCATGACCTGATTGTGAAAGAACAATTTCTCAATGCCTGTCACAAGGACCTAGCGACCCACTTAGAAGAACAAAAGCTGCAGACGCTTAAAGATGTGACTGAGGCTGCGGAAAGATATCTTATCGCTCATGGGAAAACCCTGGGGCCACCCAGCGCGACGAAACATTTTCAGAAGACTGGAAACCATGGGAACCAGATCCAAGGGAGCCAGACGAGCCAGAGACAGACGGACTCCACGCCACCTCCCAGGGAAGGGCATTCAAGAGGCTGTTTCACCTGCAACGCTACAGACCACAGGGCGGCTAACTGTCCTCAAAACAAAAGTAGCGGACAGCGGAGCAGTACGGACAACGCAGCGGCGGGCAACCGACAGAGACGTTTCTCCAATCAACGGCAAACCAGTAGATCTGACCATCAAGTGTGCGGCGGGAGTGTCATTCTTCCGAGTGAGACCAAGCGCACAGCTACCCCTGCGGACGTGCAAGAGTGCATGACTGATGGCCAACTCCTCCTTGCCAACGGGAAATCCATCCCCGTCGTCGCCAGCGCAGCTGTGACCGTACAGAACATGCCTGTTTCCAAGGGACGCGTCGGAAATCATGAAGTGACTGTTTTAAGAGACTCTGGCTGCAGTGGGGTCATCGTCAGAGAAGACCTAATCGCTAAAGAACAGTTCACTGGCGATTCAAAATGGACACTTATGGCCGACAGCAAATGTGTGAGAGCGCCAGTTGCGAAGATTCATGTCAACACCCCTTTCTACATAGGCGAAGTAGAAGCGGTTTGCCTGAAAAAGCCGCTATACGATTTGATGATCGGGAACATCGACGGCGCGAGACGACCCGACGACCCCGATCTAGAGTGGAGTCCTGCCTCAACCCAACGCGTCGAAGTTGTGGAGGAGGATCCATTGCCATTTCCCGATGGAGACCTTACAGAGCTGCTACGGGACAATGTGGTTACTCCGGCTCAGCCCTGCCGACCAGAGATCGTCGGTGCTGTTACTACCAGGGCCCAGGCCAAGAGAGACAAGACGTCTACGCCACTGAAGGTCGCCGACAACTCTAAAGCTGCCATCGTAGACAGAGATAAGCTGATCCAGCTCCAGGAAGCTGATAGTACTTTAAACAAGTACAGGAACCGCCAAGACCACGTGACCAAAGGCAGTGGTACGGTCTACTTTGAGGTGAAGGCCAAGATCCTGTATCGAATCTTCCAGCACCCGAGGGTCAACGGAGGGAAACCACTACGTCAAGTCTTGGTACCGTTACCCCTAAGGCGCCAGGTGATGGAAGTAGCGCATGACTCAATCATGGGAGGTCACCTAGGCATCAAGAAGACGTCAGACAGAATCCAGGCGGTGTTCTACTGGCCAGGACTTCATGCGGACGTCAGCCGTTTCTGTCGATCATGTGACATTTGCCAGAAGACCATACCTCGAGGAAGGGTCCCGAAAGTGCCTATGCAGAGGATGCCTCTGATCGACCGACCTTTCAAGAGGGTGGCCTTAGACTTAATCGGCGAAATAAGACCTCCGAGTGAAGAAGGTCATCGGTGGGTACTGACTTTAGTGGACTATGCGACTCGGTACCCAGAAGCAGTGCCACTGAAGAAGATTGACACTGAAACTGTAGCAGAGGCACTGGTGGACATGTTCAGTAGACTTGGAGTGCCTGAAGAAATTCTGACAGACCTCGGGACGCAGTTCGTCTCTGACTGCATGAAGGAGGTCAACAGACTGCTGAGCATCCGGCATTTGACTACGACACCCTACCATCCGATGTGCAACGGGCTTGTCGAGAAGTTCAATGCTACGCTGAAGTCCACCCTGAAGAAACTGTGCAGCGAGCAGCCCAGACAATGGCATCGCTATATCAACGCCTTACTTTTCGCCTACAGAGAAGTACCGCAGGAGTCCACCGGCTTTTCTCCGTTCGAGCTGCTGTACGGAAGAACCATCCGAGGGCCTATGCACATCCTAAAAGAACTGTGGACGAAAGAAGTAGACACCCCAGAGGTGAAGAACAGCTACCAGTACGTGTTTGAGCTACGGGAGAAGCTTGAGCAGACTCTCGATATAGCCAGAGAAAACCTGAAGAAGTCCCAGGACTGTGGAAAGCACTACTATGACCGTAGGGCTGTGAACAGGAAGTTCAAACCTGGCAACAAAGTGCTGGTGCTGCTACCTACCGATCATAATAAGTTGCTGATGCAGTGGAAAGGCCCGTACGAAGTGGAGACCGTGGTGGGGATCAACGACTACAAGGTGAAGGTCGGTCAGCATTCCAAAATATACCACGCCAACCTCCTTAAGCTGTACGTGGAAAGGCCATCAGAGACTGTGCACGCAGCCACAGCAGCTGTGACCGACGACAGCTTTGACAGCGAAGAACTGTTGGAACTGGGAGACCTCCACAGCAAAGAAGGCATCAATGACGTTAAGCTAGGACCAGGCTTGACGGAAGGTCAAAAGTTGGAGCTCAAGGACCTTATGGGCGAATTTCCCCATAGCTTCAGCGATGTCCCAGGCTCTACGATTTTAGTCGAACATGAAGTCCACACCCAGACCTGGAAGGAGCATCTGCAGACCTTGAGGGAGCCGTTCCACCGTCCCGCAGAAGCCAACCTGACCGTGAGACCCAGCGAATGCATTCTGGGAGCTGACAACGTCGACTGCGTCGGACACCCGATAGAAGAGGAAGACAACGGAGGATGCACTGACTCCAGGAAAGCCCACGAGATCACCGTCTTTGACCCTGGGCCGATGACGACCGCAACTGACGAGGGCGTCGATTCCTTGCGAACGAAAGAACACTGACTGTGTGGACGAACTAAGAATATTGGTAATGACAGACTTGAAAATGAAAAACGTTGACTGGGTAGATAAACTGTGAACATTGACAGTACCCAGAAAGACTTACAGATGAGAAACATTGACTCTGTGTGAATGAACTGTGAACATTGACAATATCCAGACGGATTTGAAGATGAAAATCATTGACTCTGTGTGAATGAACTGAGAACGTTGATAGTGTTCAGACAGTCTGAAATAAGTTTTAATTCTGAACTTTGTTTGTGCATTACGTTTCAACGTTGTTGAAAGAAATTAGGTAAATTTCTTCTTGAGTGGGGGGTTATGTTACGTTGAAACGCGAATGATAATATGGCTGAAGCGTGTACGATAGATCTAATCGTTTCGATTTGCAAAGTATTCGATAATGGAGTTTATTTACCTTTGATTTGAGTTTGCATTGTTGTTAGGAGAGGCTTTGTATAACGTTGATAATTTGCGTTAGTCGATATTATTTGAGAATCTTCTGGATATGCGTGTTTACTCTTGATAGAAATTTCCGGATGGATATCGAAGGTCGTGAATGTTCCCGGAAGTAGAGAAAATGTGAATGACGTAAGTCAGTGATGACGATCTTTAGTTCGATTGGTGGCAGTGCGTCATTTCTACCACGTACCAAATCGTTCCAGAAAAGAGAGAGGTTATTTAATCGTGAGCCGAGTCGCTGTAGAGAGAGTGAAGTTGTTGATAGTGAAACTGAGAGTTGCTGTGAAAGTTGTTGAGTTGAATTGAGAATTGTATGCAGTTATTGATGTGTGCTGAATAAAAGCGGAAAACTTCATACGTGGACTTTGTGACTTGTATGCTGATTGAGCAGGCTGTGTGAATAAACGAATCTGAGTTACACAACTATCAGGAATTCAAGCATCGGGGCTGAATCAGATACTGATAGAAAACACCAACATCGAACTGAGTGTAACAGCCTGTAGATTTCATAATCAATATCAACATCAGTATCACCATCAATTTCATGACTGCAAACAATTTATGGATATCACTGGGTTAGAGATTTTATCCTTTATTTTGACTACTTATCAATTCTTATGTGCGTTTACAATTTTTGGAAAAACTCCTTGAAATCTCCTTGAATTTTTTACAACAATTTGAGTATGAACCATGCCCAAAGGGTAAATTATGAATTTAAGCAGGCTTGAAATAAGCAAATCTTCAATTTACAGATAATAATTCATGCCATTGCATTCACTCTTCGATGGTCTTTTTCAGTGAACGTGAATGAACTGGTCACAAGGCTGCAGTTTATTCTTTATGCTGCATCTGTGGTGGGGCTGGTCACATGCCTTCTTCAACCCTTTGTCAGTGAACGAGACATCAATCTTCTCAGCTATGTAGGCCTGGATCGTGTAGCACGCAAGTTGTTGACTGTTCGGCCGAATCAGTCTGAATGAAAGTAACATGAATGGCTATAAATAAATTTAACATGAACTTTGGTTTTAGATGAACTTAAAATGAACTCTAAGATGGTATGTGTCTCGATGGAATGTTCTATTTTCCAAAACAAGTTGATGACAGTCACGGTTGAACACTTGCAAAATCAATCTCAGTAAGACATGCCCTATTTTGCTGCTGCTGATTGTTATAAAGATACTGTCTAACTTCTTTTTATTTATTAACATTTATGTATTTAAGTAAGCTATGAAGTATACAATTGCTTTGTGAAAAAAGTAACCAGACAGTTGCTACAACAGAGTGAAAGGGGGCACCACCTATGTGACAGCAAGTGGGAGAGAATCTGCACAAAATGAAAGTACGGCTATCCAGCCCTTCAAAATGCCATAGCTCATATTTTATTTTTTAAATGTATTTACTTATTAATTCATGTAACATATTGTAAAAAAATATTTATAGAGAATTGTCTTGTTTAAGCTATTAAATGATAAAATGTATACTAATGCCGTTTCATAATATATAAATACATTTTTTTAATTGTTTGATTTTGTATTGTTTTCATGTTATCAAAACATGTCTTGAAATGGATCTCTTTATCATTATATTTTTAAAGTTGTTTTAATTTATTTTTTGGGGTGGAATTGGGTGGGGGGGGGGGGAGGGGAAACCCTTTTTTTTTATTGTTGTGAATAATTCAACAAGGATTTGAAATACAGACACGAACACACACGCATGCACACATACACACACACACACACACACATATATATAAAGCATTAATTTCAGTAGAAAACATGACAATGTGTGCATTTCAGGCAAAATTCTCTGGACCTAGCTCATTGTAATGGTCCGGTCCTGATTTGGCTCGGAAGAGTCCGCTGGACCTAAAGCAACAATAAATCAATCAATAATCATTGTAATGGTTCAGTTTGGCTGTGATTTACTTGAATTGTTAGATGAATATATGATGTTACTAAGCTGGCACATCTTAGATTAAATTATGATGTAACTAAGCTGGCACATCAGTTCAGTTTGGCTGTGATGTAAAGGAATTCTGACATCAGAAAATTATTTAAGGTATTGTAACATTGCATTTATTCTGTAAGATTTGCTTCATGATTTTTCTAAGTGAAATTAGAAATTATGGATTCAGTATTCAGTCCATCATTTTCCCATTCAGTGACAGGTGAGGAAGTTAAATATGTACACACCAATTTAAAGTAAGTCTGAGGTTAATTTTCAAACTTTACATTACAGTATAGTTAGTACAATCATAGAAGAGAGTAGTTAGTACAATCATAGAAGAGAGTATTTATCAACATTAATGTGGTGAAAGCTCTCCGACGAGCATATAAATACCTTAAAAAGTCACTGGTATTCCAGATGTTTTCACAGAGCCTCATTAACAATTAAATCCTGTTTAATGTCATTTGACATCACTTGATATGACAGGCACAGAATTAGTCATGCAGACATAGCCACAGCAAAGCCTTATTGCACATGCTGTCAGTGTAAGGTCATGCCCTGCTGACCTTAAATGTGTGCACCTGTATATGTGTTCAAAAGTACACAAGTCACGTAGTGCTTATTTATTATAGCAGATGCTTTTTAGAATGCTCAGACATGACATTTAAATTCAAATTTCACCAACATCCGACACAAAAAATGTATGAATTTATTGTAAGCAAATAGTCATTTTTTAAAACGAATTCATCTCTTAAGATCAAATAGACTTTTTATGATTTTTGTTTTCCTTGCAAATTTGAACTAGTGCTACCACTCATTTTAAAATATTTTATTGTTTTTAAATTTAAGTCAAATAATTATTGCCAGCTGTTTACACTCAGGTAAAGCAACATACTAAGAGCTGTTCTTTTTTTTCTCCCTGAGTTAATGTTGTACACTTACAGTACAGTGAGAGTAGCCTATGAATAGTCATTAAATATTAGACCAGTTGTCATCATCATCATCATCATCATCATCATCATCATCATCATCATCATCATCATGAGGTTAAGAGAGGGGCAAGGGGTGACGATAATATCGTCATTTACCCTTCCTAACCTCATTACATTTACGGAATACACTATCTGAAGGATTAGTTGATACATACACTCTTGCATATTACTTAATATTCACCTGGAATAACTTTTTTTTTTAAAATCTGTGACATGTATGCGCTTTATAAATCCATGTATTATTATAATAATAATATTATTATTAATTCTTTCACTGCCAGCTCTTTATGTGACTGCCGATTATGAGTAATTAGGGTTAGAGCTTTAAACTCTTGAAGAAGCTTTTAGTCGAATACAGGTATAGGGAACCTTATAGTGTGGTGTGTTCTATCTCCTTTGGCCTTCAGCCCTCTGTCTCGTCTTCTTATAATTAATTATAAGTTTATTTGGTGAAAAGAGTTAAAAGGAAATTGCATTTTGGAAATGGTGTAACAGTTTCTGTTAAGAGTCTGGCTTTGCAATTAAAAAAACATAATTTATGCATGTTATGAGCTTATGTGAAATTTAAATCAGTGACGAAAAACTACCTTTATTATGACTAAGCTTTCTGAGCATGCTGTGATAGCATTGAGTATTATTGCTATTTTATATATATATATATATATCATCATCAAGTAGGTCAGATGTGCATGATTGTGTGGTGAAGAATTTATTTTGTGTGCGATGGTATTATTTGTGGGAATTACATTGTTTTGCGATAATTATTAGTTTGAGATGATCTAAGAATAATAATAATAATAATATAAATAATACAATTTATATAGCGCACATACCTCACGGTACATGGTGATTCATGGAACTTTCATCATTATAGACCACACATGTTTAAATGACTCAGCTCGATTGTTGACATTGTACCTTGTTTTGAGATCTATACTTTTTGATTATTAGAACGTGATGTACATTTCACAAAGTGACTGTTGATAATGATAATTAGCTACATAGTTTTACATTAAAAAGAAACACACACACAGATACACATACACACACACACACACACACACACAAACAGTTCAGGACTTGCAATCCTTGTACATAATTATTGCAGGAGAGTGATTTTAAGCAGATGGTCTAGGTTTCTGTGATATTGATATGCTGCTTTATATGATCTTGATGATACAAGTGGGATGCTAGATTGGATTAGATAATGGTAACAGGAAATGAGGGCAGATTTTGTTGTTGTTGGGAGGGCAGTTGGGAGGTGGAGGGGCAGTAAGAGGGAAGGGAGGGGAATTATTGATTTTGTTGACTGTCTCTAGACTACTGCTGAGAGGGAAATATTTTGGTAAATTAATGGGAGTTTATTAAAGGTCAAATGTTTTAGGATCCTCATACTTACAATTTACTGTTATTGTGCAAAAGATGTGATATACTGAGTTTTTGTGCAAAAATCATGACCTTTGTCTTTTTGCGTTACAAAAAAATTTGGTCTTTAGATCTTATTTTAAATGGATTGAGGTTCAGTAATATTAAAGTGTGTGGGTTTGTAAATCGTATATCTTCTATTGTGGGTGTCATTATGTAATGTTGGTCAGTATGCTTGGTCTTTCACAAGACATATCAAATAATATTGAAGCGTTTAGTTTGTCCTTAATACACAACTCAGTATTATGTGCATTGAGCTCATTTATTGAGGAATTGAACTATGCTATTTAAGAGCGTTTTATCATTATAACTGTTAAGAGCTAAGAATGTTAAAAATTATTTATTATTTTTATAATAATAATAATAATAATAATATTTTATATATTATATATGTATTATTATTATTATTATTGTAGTAGTAGTAGTTGTTTTAATTTGTAATATTATTTAAACATAATTTGAATTAATTTATTAACATATTATTTATGACATTGTATTTGATTTTATTTGTCTTCTTGTTACCAGGAAAACAAAATATTGTCATGATCTTGTTTTATGGTTTGATGAATTGTGAAACCATGAATCTCAAGTTTTCAGGTAATATAAATAATGTATCATTCTGTTTAAGATTTTTGAAGTTATCACTTTTTGTATTGTTTATCCAGTTTGCCATTCTTCTTTGTGTTTGTTGAAATCACCGATATCTTGCCCGATCACCCATAGTTACAAATATGTGACAGGTTCAGTACTTCTAGTCGCACAATAATGGTGGTTTGTATGAAAAAAAAAAGAGGAGTCATTTTCATTAACCTTATCAGTGCCGTTACTACTGTGTTCTAGCTGACAGGTATTTGCCATAAGAGTTTTGGGGCTAAGGAGTGTAATTTACACAAAAAATCCTAGCATGAAAATAAACTATATTAAAAACAATCTATATTATTCTAAAAAAAAAATAAATGAACACTATTTATCTGTAATATTTTATATATATTTATTCAACAGGACTTTGAGTTCTGTATATTTTGGAAATTCTTTAAAGAGGCTGTCATAACTTCCTAAACTGTCGGCAAGAATCGTATATATACGAGGGTGGTCCGATAAAAAATAAGTTTTCCCGAGGTCTGCAAAGGAGGCCTCCGTGGTGGCGATGACCTCCACATTAGACTCAATCTGTACGAGGGCAGTCCGATAAGTACTTAGCCTCACCGCCTGATGGAGCCAGTATCGCAAGAGCAATTTACTATCATGTAGTACATTCTCGTAGACGGCTACTGTCGAAATTTCTGCCGGATCGGACTCGTAGTTTTATTTTGACCGCGTGTGGAAGCAGGCATGTCCGCGGATTTTAGAAAAATGGAAAAAGAGCAATATCGCTCACACCTCCGCCATCGCCACAGCCAAATTGGTCGAATTGAGCTACGAACTGCTACCCCATCCACCGTATGCTCCAGATTTGGCCCCGTGCTACTTCTTTTTGTTTCCAAACTTGGAAAAGTCACTCGCCGGGTGGAAATTTGAGTCGAATAAGGAGGTCATTGCCGCCACAGAGGCCTACTTTGCAGACCTCGAGAAAACGTATTTTTCAGACGGGTTAAAGATGTTGGAGCATCGCTGAGTCAAAGTATCGAACTAAAAGGAGACTATATTGAAAAATAAATCGCCACTTGTTCAAAATGTTCATTTTTCTTTTGTTGGCTAAGTACTTATCGGACCACCCTCGTATAATATATACAGTTTAAAAAATATATAATATATATATATTTCTTTAATTGTTGCAGGGCACTAAGAGGGTTAATATATACAAACCTTTTTTAAAATATAAGTGGATGTTTTAATAGAGTAGTATAGTTTAGTGTGTATGATCGATTATTCATCTTTACATTGAGTACCGTAGTAAAAAAGTACTTTTCTTAATCTTTATTGGGAACATTATCATTCTCTTTTCCACTGTTCTTTAAATAGTGCACTTCCCAGCTTTAAACTGCTCAAGGTGTTGGCAACTACAGTACAGAAATACACAGATATGACTCCGACATTGAACCCTGCATACTCCAAATGCGTGCTTTAAATTCCCACTGTCACTGTCTTTCTCCTTTGTTCTTTCTCATTCTACTCTGTTCTATCAATCTACTATACTATCTTCTTCTTCGCTAGACCAGTCACCTACCTTTTTTCTTGAAAACTCTTGTGGGACAAAACTCCTCATTTGTGTGTGAGGTCTGATGGATCAGCTTGGGAATATTGGATGCTTTCTGCCAAATGGTCACTGGGGCTTCCTACGATGTTATTATTTGGCAATGTAGGCATTTTGTATGTATGTGTTTTGTTGTTATTGTATAATGATGTTTGTATTCTATTTCGTTTATGTAAACGGGGGTTCGATAAATTAGAGTATAGCCTCAGCATCCCCTGCGTGGGATGTCTTTATTGTAAAGTGACCGGCTGGTAGATTGCCTTCAGTGTTGCCACTAGAGTTGTTTCGGCAGATCTTTTATGCGGATCAGGGGTGAGTCCTCTTTTACTAATCTGGTCCTGATTTGGCTCGGAAGAGTCCGCTGGACCTAAAGCAATAACCATTTTTAATTTACTCCAAATGCACTGCTCTTGTTGCAAGTTTGCACAGTGAAATTCTTTGAAGTTGTCTGAGCTGTCAATGGTAGATTGTTAAATTGACGCAGATATAGTCCCTTACCAATGTTATCTTACTGCTTAAACCTGTATTTAATATGTCGTCTTATTCCACCCTCGTCTCCCCCTCCCTAAACCCGCCAACCCCATCTACTATGGATAAATTCACTTACACCAACTGACAGAAGCAATAATATTATGACTTCAAGTACTCAATAAACAAGTAATCTTGTGATTTGTATTTATTTATTGTATTTATTTGTTAATTTATGTATTCACATATTTGAATTTTATTTGTTCAAACATATTATTAGTTTTCAGTATTGCTGGACTTTGCTGCTTTCAAGTTTCATAATATCCTGTATACCATCTTTTTGTAATACTTCTGAATAATTTTGGAAGCAACGTGTTAAGCAGAATTTTGTCCTTAGTTTTATCCCACCAATATTTAAAACTGTCCATTGTTTATTTTTTAGTTTGTTTAAATTTAATATATTTTGTTAATTAAAAACTACCATGTTTTATTATTTACACTTACAGTCCAAAAAGTATATATTTGGTACAATTTTTTCTTGGGTAGTTTACAAATACCATGCGGAATTTTTATATGGATTTTCCTACAAACTAGAGAGCCAAATCTACATTTATTTCATGCTTGTGTACTATGCCCTTGTACATGATTGGGAAAATGTATTGAGAAATAAACCAAAAGAGGGATTTATACATTGCACTTGTATTGAGTTGAAAGTGAGAAAGACAACATATCATTAGACATTTCATTATTTGTCATCTTGTGTCACATGTGCCGATTAAAAACATCATCACTGTGACCTTTGGTATAAATATATTTGATAGGAATAGTTTGATATACCTTAACTTAGTTGTGTTAGTCCGTGGCTGAATATCGCTATTTTTTATGCAAGGGATTGGGCAAACATAAAATTGAATACTCTTTGTTTCTTTGTAGATCTATGGTTTAGTTATTTAATTTTGATTTTTTTAAAAATTTGGTATAGACTTGCGAGTGCATGCATATATGAGTGTTTGTATATGTGTGTACTGTTTTGTGGGTGTGTGTATATATATGGGTGTGTGAAGAGAGTGAAAGACAGTTTAAAATAATAAATTGTGTAGAGACGTAAAATGAAATAAATATAAATAATAAGAATAGCGGCCCAGAAAAAAGTATGGAAAGAAAAGCAAATACTTTTAACATAAAAACATGATATAATACAATCTTTTATTGCCAAGTAAACACGAGGGAGAAGCTTTGTACTATCAGAGCAAATCTTTTTAATAGGAGAACACCATATTAATATCGGTGTATGACATTAATATTTACTGAACACATATAATCAGTCCTCTTTGCAATACAAACATCAGTTGGGTGGTAAATACACTTTTTAGCATGACATGTAGCTAAAATGCCCATTGTTGCATCTCAGATTCAATATAGAGTATTTGTTATCGTTCAGCGGACACTGGTAAGAATAGCTGCAACTCAGATCTTTGAACAATAGAATAAAAGATTTTGAGAAAAGGCAGCATACTATCAACAATATTGAATTATTTCATTCGTCTCACCAGACAGCTTCCCATTTTACAACAACAATCTAAATATATCTCGCATTCGAAGGAAGCCAAAGGAATGTGTAATACAAAATTCAAAATTAACCAAAATGTCTCTCATTCTTTCTCCTGTTCACACCTACATATGGATGCACATGAATGTTCACATGAATGTTCACATAATGTACACATGCATACATGATGGACACATGCGTTAATCCCCCTTACACACACCTTCGCCTACACTGCCACTGGTAAAATAAGATCCAGAAATACCAATACGAACAATAATTATAGTACTCGAAGACAGAAATACACTGTGTAAGATTCACAATTCAAGACAATTTATTGCCAAGTGAATAATACACAAGGAATGCATTTGGTTAATATTGTTTATGAAAAACGACTGGTCTCACACTGAAGGTAAAAACGAGAAGGTACCAAAAGGTCACATGTCTGAGATTAAGAGCAACACTAACAAGGAAAGAAAATGTATACAATTTCAAAATACTACTTTACATTCTGCTGATTAAAAGACAACTAAAAACAAATAAAAATATAACATAAACATAAAATGAAAAATAAAGCTGTAAGTGTAATTGCAGCACAATAAATGCTAATTTCCATATTGTGGACAATGATCACACACAAAAAAACAACAACAAAAAGACATACACATCAAGTTAACTAAATAATCAACTAATAAAACATACAAGGTATTGCAGCTGAAAAAAAAATTCTTTAAAGATCAATACAAAAAGATCTTGAATCAGTTAACAAATTTATAAAATAAAATATTAATATGTGCCAACAAATACGAAGCAGCAGTTGCCATGATTGCAAAAGTTTTATGTACATTATATCGCTGTCCAGAAATAATAATGCCGCACACCAGCTCAATGCCTATGTGAGCAGCACTCTTTGGTTCCCCCATATTTTGCTGGCTGCGGGCTATTTATAGCTTGCCTACACCCTCCCTTCCAGTGAAAAAAAATGAAAGAAGCACCGGCGAAGCTATATTGGCGAAGCTATTTATAGCTTGCCTGGCTGAACTAACCTCAAAACCTAAAAGCTTTGGTTGAATCGGTGTGGCCACCACTCAAATAATGATTACAAATGAATTATGGAAAGGTTCTTTCCAGGTAAACGACATGCACATTCTTTTGACTATGGATGCACATTTTTGTGACAGTGGATGCAAGTTTCCCATAAACCACCTATGTACAGCTTGCATGGACACAAAACTGAAATTAAAAAAAAACAAAACTAGAAGGGCAAAGCCCATATGACTCACATGTTTCCTTGGAACTCAATATTTAATATGAAAATGATAGCACTGGAAAAAAAACACGAAATGGTGGCATTAAAATGCAAAGTAATATAGACTTTGATGTTTCTATGCTCTTGACCTTGAGGTGACACTGACCTCTGGCTCCAAATATGTTCATGTACTATGCAATAAAATACAGCAAAAGTTGTATTATGCAAAAAAAAAAAAAGGTGACCTTGGAATGACCTTAACCTTTAGTTACCTTGACCTTGACCATCATGTGATCTTTCATGCATGTCTGATCAAATAACCCAATGTTGTTGCATACTATATGTGTTAAATAAACAGCCATTCCACTGTACGATTACCTATTTTTGTATGTTTTTGCAAGGCATAACTTTGACCTTCAACATCAACACAAAAACAGAAAATATATTAAAGATCAACATATCATCTCTAAACACAACAAGTTTGTACTTTATATCTCATAATTTAGGGTCAAGGTCACTTCAAAGTACCCATACAAATCGACTTCCGACAGCTCCAGTGACCTTGACGTGAGGTTGACCAAATTTGCAAAGTATGTGTGTCTCATTGATATTTATCATGCATCAAAGAATCATAAGTTCAATATATATAACCTAAAAAACTTTGTGAAAATGTGTCATTTCTTGACTAACATTTGATGACCCTGTGACCTTGGTCTTGATCATTCACTCACAGCGACTCAACCAAAGATTTTCAGATTTTGAGGTTAGGTCAGCCAGGCTAGCTATAAATAGCTTCGCCCATGCTTCCTTTCACTGGAAGGGGTGTGTGGGTGGGTGCAGGCTAGCTATGATAACAGACCTGCCTACTGCTACGATTTTGCCGTAGCAGCTACGAAAAATAAAGCTCTGCTACGATGCTACGGCAAACATAAAATTGCTACGGGAAAAAAAATCTGACTTTTTGTTTTTAACCCTTTACCGGGCGTAGCGGCAAAGGTCTAAAGAGGCAAAACGCCCAAAAGCGTCCGTATCAACCACTGCTATATTCTCGCGTTGTTTGAAAGATTGCGAGATTTCCAGCAATTGACTTCCGGTTTATTCTGTTGTGGAAACAATCGACGGCATTTCCACAAGTTTTCTCTTTGATGCGTTCGTTTTTTCGATTTTATTTTCATTTTTTTTGTGTGCAAGTGTCTAGAATGGATGGTTTGGATTCTTCGACTGATGAAGGAGAGTTTACAGTCTTCCATTTATTAGACATTGAAGTGAGAGAAATGAACTTTGAGTCGGAGGAAGAGATCGGTACTGACATTAGTGCCAGTAGCATGCATGCATCAGATCTTTCAGATGGGCAGGGAAGTGAAGAAGAGGAGGAGGCTTGTTTGGACTTTTTAAAACATGTTTTTTTGCAATTTTTGTAAACACATGGAGTAATAAAAAAACAAGACATGACAAGAGAAGAATAAAAAGGTAAACAATCAAAAGAGAATTTATTTCTGTTCATTTTGCATTTTATTTCATTTAAATCTGTTACACTCCGTTTGATGTTGGTGTTTTCTATCAGTATCTGATTCAGCCCCAATGCTGAATTCCTGATAGGGTGTAACTCAGATTCGTTTATTCACACAGCCTGCTCGATCAGCATACAAGTCACAAAGTCGACGTATGAAGTTTTCCACTTTTATTCAGCATACATCAACAACTGCATACAATTCTCAACTCAACTCAACAACTTTCACAGCAACTCTCCAAATCACTATCAACAATTTTACTATCTCTCAACAGCAACTCGGCACACGATTAAATAACCTCTCTCTTTTCTGGAACAATTTGGTACATGGTAGAAATGACGTACTGCCACCAATCGAACTAAAGATCGTCATCACTGACTTACGTCATACCTATTTCATCTACTTCCGGGAACATTCACGACCTTCGATATCCATCGGGAAATTTCTATCGACAGATCACGAAAATTCTTCAATAATATCGACCAACGAAAATTATCAACGTTATACAAAGCCTCTCCTAACAACAATGCAAACCCAAATCAAAGGTAAATAAACTCCATTATTGAATTCTTTGCAAAACGAAACGATTAGATCTATCGTACACGTTTCCGACGTACCACCATTCGCGTTTCAACGTAACAAAATCTATGCACTAATACCTAAGATGTGGTGTTTTTACTAACGTACTCCAAAATATCTCTAAAATTATAAGACTTCTTGCCTTAACTTGTCGTGGCGTCCTACATCGACGGTTATGCATGCTACTGAAAACCTGGCTTTGCTACTAAAAACTAAACCTTTTGCTACTGATTTAAAGAATTGTAGGTAGGCAGGTCTGTGATAAGCCCGCAGCAAGAAAAATGCGGAGGCACTGAACATTGCTGCTCACATAGGAATTGAGCTGGTGTGCACTGATCATTTTCGAGGTCTGATGTGTATATCCCATCTTACCAAGTTTGGTTGTGATAGTTCAAATAGGCTCTGAGTACTTAGCCACTTTAAAGCTTTTGCACAGGCAGACTGCGGACAGACAGATCAATGGAAGTACGGACTTTTTAAAAAAAAATTTCATGTTTGGACTATTTAGAACACCTCTTACACACATTTGCAAAAATCTGGATTTTTGTTGTTTTTTTTTTGGTTGGGGGGGGGGGGGGGGGGGGTGAGGAGGGAGTAGGGGAGGTGGGAGGAGTACACAGGCATGTGCATGTGATATGCATGTGAGTCAAAACTTGAGGGAAATTCGAGAAAGAAATTTAGTCTGCTTATGATATCATTATGCTCCTGCTAAACACATAAAAAAGTTTTAATGACTTGGTAGTTTCTGTTTGTTTTGAGTCTGGGTCAGTCTTGAAAGATTCAGCAGCTGCTGGTCTTGAAAGATTCAGCAGCTGCTAACGCTTTGCTGACCAAATCGGCATCAATGGACAGTCGATGGGGAATGCCATACCTGTTGTAAGTGAAAGAAAAGCAAATGTTATTGCATTTACTAACCATTAAGATATAAATTTACAAAACAACAGGTCACTTAGCTATTTAGATCTATTTATCTATTTTATTTCTGGCATAAATGTGTCACAACATTCACGATAAATCATGCATATTTAACACCAGAAATATAATTTAAATTAATCGAGTATGGGGTAATGCACCAAGTGAGTGCTTCATTGGTTATTTTATGAACTTCCTGACTATGTTCCATCATATATTTTACCATGTGACAAGGTCAGCATTACTCTAAAATTTAGCATGGATACTGTACCCATGTAACCAATAATTTCAAGGCATTAACTTTTTTCTTGGTGTCTCTAGTCAAAAGACTAAAAAAATACAGCTACACTAAAACAACAACAACTAAACAACTACAATTGCACTCATTCATTATTTTATTTTGTTTCCTTTTTAGAAAAAGTTGGGATTAAAAAAAATTATGCTATTCAAAAAGGCAGTTTTAATTTATACATTTATACATACCAAAACACAGTCCACTTTGAACTACTGGCTTTGTTCCAACTCCCTTCACTTTTCTTGAAGTACCTGAAAATCCAAAGGTTACAAGACAGTAAAGCAAGTCTATGCTGTCTTATTTAGTATAATTTATCAGATCAACAAACAGCTTTAACAATGATGAAATGAATTTAATCTGTAATATGTTTAATGAACATTTGTTCTACAATGGTTGGTGTAGACGTTAAACTTGAATGTCTATTCAAATATTAACCACACATATTTCACTTGCTGAGCCTCTCGCAAAAACCTACAACTCACAATGATCACAAAGGTACACTGAATTGTTTCCCTAAAATGTAATTTGTCCTATACATATTGTTGCGTTCTAGGAGGGAAGCATGATTTTATTACTATCAATGACAAAAGATTATAAAAAACACAATAAAACAGACAGCACCAACAAGCAAATTTAACAACAACAAATATTACCAAGGATTGATGGGGTTGTTTATTCTGGATCTCCAAAACAACTGCTTGAAATCTTGTTGGATTTTGTCCCATAAAATTTCTCCAATGCCTTCTCCCTGTAAAATAAATAAATAAATAAACAAAGATAGATAACTAAATTAATAACTGTTCAGCTACTCATCCAAAATAGCCAATCTAGCAAACCAAGCCAAACAACCCTAAGTCCAGCCAACTAAGGTAAATCATACCTGAGCTTGAGCAGACACTGCAAATTTACACAAGTATGGGACCTCACAGTCTGGAAACTGCAAGATGATGGCCGCTGCTGTGTAGCTGCAAATAAACCAACTGCTAGAGCATGCATTATCACAAGTATATCAACTAACAAGTTAGTATTTCCCTTCTATGTCTCTGTCGACGTGCATGTACAACCGGTTGCTTCCCTTTACATGCTTTGTGCTCCATAGAGCGTCGTCGGCCTAAAATAATTTTTTAGAAACTTCAAAACCCAGGAGAATTATGGGTAGGGAAATCCTTTTCTGAAATGACGTCGGCCGGACTCTTCGCGATTCGTGCATTGCACACGAGACACACGCAAAATGGCGTCACAAGAAGATTGGTTAGATCTGAATTCGTCTAATTTGACCTCGCATGCTGCTGAATAACAATGCAATTTGAATTTGCTTTCAAAAATCAAAAGAGAGCGAGACCACAACAAAGTACAACGAGCCAAGGCGACGCAAACACTCAAGGCCGACAGAACAAAAAAGCACACAAACTACAAAAGGTAAGTACCCGTGACCATACACAATAAAGTAGGCCAGGCCTAACCACCATTGCAAAATAGGATTGATCATCACCATGATTGAATTTTTCCACCCCACCTTCCAATCGATACGGAATCGAACATATGCTCAAATCATCATATCTTTGACAGAACTTGCATGTGCATTACACAGTGTGATTTTATGCGATAAATGAACCATCACATCGAAGCGATCTGAGCAGCTGAATCGATGACAATGGCGATCAATCGTTCACTGAGACTCACGATCGCCTGCACTGAGCTCACATACATGTGTGCATGTTTCTATAAATCCATCGTGTTCTCCTTCGATAATTGAGCAAAGCCTTTGTTCACTACCAGAAATATGCAGTTCCTCTCCCAACTTTCGTTTAATTTCAGCCAGCACATCTTCGCGAGAAATGGCAACCACGACTTCAACCGTAGCTAGTTATCAGATTTCCCAGAATTCTCTATTCTATTTTTAGGTTTGGGATACCCCCGTCTCAGCTTGTGGCTAAAACCAATGGCAACGGGACCACCGCACGTCGACTGGGGGCAATACGAGATACTAACTTGTTAGTTGATATACTTGTGGCATTATCTATAATCAACAACTTTCATGGAGTATGTTGGCAACTGTTGCTGTTGTTATGTTTTTATTTTTTTTTTAGCAAATTACTTTTAAAAAGTCCCTTATTTTTCAGGATTATTACAATATAATTTTTTTGAAAAAAAGTTTGAAAAGAGAACAATTGGTATATAACCCAACCTTCGATGAGGTTTTGGGCCGTGTAACTGTAGTGTAAAGTTGAAGATTTAAAACTTAAAACAATAACCTCTACATCCAAAGGCATACTCACAGCGCATAAACTACTATATAATTACTAAAAAATATCGCACTGGGTATGAACTACCACTATAGTGTCCCTCCAACGAACCCCGCAATCATACGGCCGACTGCTATAGCATTTTTATCTAATATTAAGTCTCTCTCTCTCTGTGTGTGCAAAGTAAGCAAGTTGAGGTAGATCAAAATTCTATAGCCAAGTAGGCCTGTTTAGGAGGAAGTCAAGGAAATATCGGTCAGTCTGGAGTGAGTTCAGTTACAAAATTCATAGTTAACGTATACTGTTTTTGTTTGGTTGTCGCTAATTTTGATTACATTTCACAAAAGCATTTTGAATAAAATTATATGCACATCAACCGGGTTGTTTAATCCATCCTGAGTAACTCTAACCCATTCCATGTAATCAATTCCAAATTGTTGGAACCCAGAGAACCAAAAAAACTTAAAAAAGCACACATAATACTTACTGTTCTGACAAGTAGATGGTCTGGACGTAATCACGTACATCTTCAAAATACGAATTGGACAAAGTCTTTCCAAAAGATCTGTTAAAATACAAAAGAAAATAATTTCACTAAACCTGGGCGGAATAAACCTGAAACTTAACAGAAACACTGTTATGGACATAATCACCTAATCTTCTAAATACGAATTAGACAATGGTTTCCAAAAGACCTGTTAAAATACCAAAGAAAATACATGTTACTACAGGGTTCATACTCAAATTGTTGTAAAAAATTCAAGGAGTTTTCAAGGAGATTTCAAGGAGTTTTTCCAAAAATTCAAGGAGTTTTTTAAATAGTAAACGCACATAATAATGATTTATAAATAGTCAAAATAAAGGATAAATCTTTTACCCAGTGATATCCATAAATTGTTTGCAACAGGTCATGAATCTGATGGTGATACTGATGTTGATATTGATACTGATTATGAAATCTACACCATATAAATATTGCATGTCGATGAAGTTGCAGTTATGATGATGATGCAGATACGGAGTCTATACACATTTAAATAATAATTGTGAAACATGTTGTCCTTAGATACAAGTTAGAGAACTGTAAAAAGTCAGAAAGAGATACCACCACCGGCTAATAACACAGATAAATGAGTTTTCAGTTATTTTAGTTTTTCCATCCCTTCATCAATCTGACGGGAAATCTTCTCCAGCTGGATCTTTATTTCCTTAGATTTGCTTCACAGCTCATTTGACTGGATTAAACACACAATTGCCTCCAGGCATTTTTACCGATTCAGTCAGCAAACACACGTGGAAAAAACGAAGGATGTACGGAAACCGAGAACTGCGCGTGTGCGGGCGACAGCAAGGGAATGAACAATTTATAGTGGAGGTTACTTCCCTTATCATTAGCAGACGACAAAAGTTACGATCGTCGAACAGTTGACAACACAAATAATATAATTTTTGTTTTATAAATGTTTATTTTTCAATGGCTTTTTTTTTGTTGTAAACTTGACAATAAAATCTCTAGGTCAAGCAATGGATAGATACACTGGTTGAAATTTCAAGGAGTTTTCAAGGAGCTGAGGCAATTTGGCTATTTTCAAGGAGATTCAAGGGCCCTTGAACAAGACATGGAAAATTCAAGGAGATTCAAGGAGGTTCAAAGAGCGTACGAACCCTGTACTAAATCCGAGTTGAATAAAACTGAAACTCAACATAAATACTGTTAACTCTTTCTGGCCTGAGAATATTTGTAACTTATGTGCAACACAGATTACAAGAATGCTCATACTAGATGCCATGACTTTCAAGTCTAGGATTCCCTTTCTCAACGTTTAAACATAAAACATGTACCGTGTTGTTGTAAACCTTTCCACAACATTCATTGACTTTCTGTGGGATAATAACATCAAATTGAAAAAACAAACTAACAAAACTAATCAATTAAAGATTAAGCCAGCCTTATCAGTTATGCAGTCTCATGCCAGAAGATTAGGGTTAGCCCTAAGTAGTGAAGATCAAAAGGGATTAAAAGATGCATCATGATTTAATAATAACTATAATAATAATACTGGCTGTTGCACACACACTTTTCCTCAGAACTCAAAGCACAATGATCGGACCTGACATACAAGCTCATGTGTCCACCCACACATGATACAGTCTCACATATCCACAAATTACCAATCTGCAATAAAAACACATGATGTAAAAAAGCAGGGAGATTAATATTATTATTAGAAGTTGAAAAGGAAATACATTTTTAGCAGTCTTGAAATTCTAGCTTGGCTGCATTCAAAACCATTAATGAAGGGAGGAAGAAAATTGGAGTATCCGGAGAAAACACTTGGTGACCTGAAAACTCTCGTCATACCTAGATCACACAAGTTCATCCCTGGCATGGTTTGAACCACCACTTTTGGCATATGAAACTAGCGTTCTAACCATTATCAGGTTTCTTTTCCTATTCAACAAAATGTGTGAATACTTCAAATTTACTTACGCTGTTAGTAACGATCCCAGTCTCTCGGTGTCCACATCTTCAAACCCCTTGTACTTGTGAATCGCTTCAGTAATTTTCAGGAATGTCCCTGAACCTAAGAAAACATCAGAAACACATGTTTATTAAACACTGCATAATACTACAGTGAACATAGATCTGTATGAAAACCTGTCTAAAATTATATAAAGTGGCCAAACTATAACGCTGACTTGAATCAAATACAACTATAATGTTAGGCTCTTGCAATAAGCTGACATGAGAAATTGATGACAAGGTATACACATACAAACGCACACACAAAGTATGCCATTACAATGATTTTACCATACTCTAATATATATCTAGTTTTGCCAAGTTAAAACTCAACAAATGTAGATAAACAAACGTTGCAGAGCCCTTAAAATGATGAAACAAATCCATTTGTACCATGGTATGAAAAGACATGTATGGTTAAATAAACATCTCACCATGCCTACCCAACTGGAAAGGGTAAAACGCAAAGAGTAGGGGAAAAATCCATTTGAACTACGGTTATGAAAAGACATTTCGATAGATTACACACCTGGAAAAGATAAAGCAAAGAAAAGGTAGAAATAAAATTCATGTGTACCATGGTGTGTGAACAGTTCCTGAAGCATTTTGTCAGCTGAAGTGATTACCACAGAAGTGTTTTGAGGAACTTGATGTAAGAGCTCTCCAACCTCCCTGATCTGTGAAAACGAGAGCTAAAAATGTACGGTTGATGGACCCAATGTTGGAAACAATGTGAAACAAATTAATTATGTTCAAATCATAAAGCAAAATATCTGACCAATTCGTTTCAAGCCAAATTTTCAGTTTTGGGGGAAATAAAGACTTCTTGATTTGACTACTCTATAACACCAGATAGATATTGTTTATGAGGTGAGAGAGACATCACAATGGATATTACCACAAAATTTGTATGCCATCTTAGCAATAAAAAAAGTTGAAATGTGAGAGTTGTCAGGCATAGTTTCATTTGTTCGTTCCTATGGACTAAACAAAACTTCAGCACTACTGTTTTCACTTACTGTTTTGAGTACACTCTCTGTGCACCATCGCTTGTCCTTTCCAGCGGAAAAGTCAAATGGAAGACTAATGTTTGCAATGACCTGAAAATATAGAACAACATAATACATAGAAATAATACATTATATTTATTTATTTTATTTAATAATTCTTATATAGCACTTTTTCAGGTCAAGAGCTGCTCATCCGCTGACCCATACAGGATCTAACTCAAGCTGCAGGAGGCACCCACTTGCTGCCGTGGGTGCACAGTCTGACGCTCAGGTGACTGAGCACATTCCTAGGCAACCGGGGATGGAGAAGAAAAACTGAAACAACCATCAGACTAATATCAACAGTAAGATGGCCAGTGCTCACAGCCAATGTTTATGTCCATGTAAAACATACATTTACAAAATATGTGGTTCATTGTTTACTTCTTAGCGAAGAGAGAAAACCAGCACTGTACTACTCAACAAAACTATATTGGATCTTCCTTCCATTTGTATTCAGAGAATACTAACATTTCAGTGATTTTTTGTAATTGCTTGCGAGTGTGCACTTTTCTTGAGTCTTTGGGTAATTTCTGAGTGTCTTCCAGCAAAATGAACATAAAATGTAGTTGTATATTGCTCCAGAAAGGAAACCAAAATGAAAGTGTACAGGTTACACGCTATACCTGGGATGTTCTTTGAGAATTTTCATACACATCTTAAACAATATAGAAATTAATACAATGAAATGCAATACAATTCTTCTTGTGTCAATTTTTATTTGTTAGATTAGCTTAAGTTGTATAATAAAATACATTGCACTAAATACATCTTCTTTAAACAAGTATCTTGTGTGTATCTTTTACTACCTGTTTGTTCTCATCTTGGAAGCCTCCATTACAGTTGATTTTGATGACCTTGAGTGGCTGCAACTGTTTGCCGACAGCTGCAGTCACCTCCCACAAGCCAAGAGGAACAATCTGACCCTGTACTGTTACTCCAGATGCAGGAATGAGGGGCACTATGCTTCTGACCAGCTTCCATTCCACCAAACTTGGATGCACTGTTTTCACTGTCAACTCCTCTGAGCTATGTCAAAGAAAAATATATATAGTTGTCGCTGCAGTTGAAAGCACCTCAGCAAAAATAAAAATAAAAATAAAAAAGCATTAAAATAATTGCAAAATTACGAAGCAAAAATATGCAGTTGGTATCAAAGCAGCGAAAAATCTATCTACTTTAACATTTTAGTGCCAGTGTAATCAACAGAATAGTTTAACATAAACATAAGAGTGTTGTTTATTCACTCCTAAACCAGGTTGAGACAGTGAACACCACTGTTATGCTGTATGGTACATTTGTGGAAGTTAACAAAATTACCAATTAGTGTATGTCAACCAATATAAAGAGCCTGTAGAATAGATCTATCATAGAAATTCTATACAAACTCCTTTATGGAGTTAATATTATTATTTTAGCCTTGGGCATTGCTATACATGACAGAAAGTGCTGAAACAGATCTTTGAGCCTGTTGCAGCTAAACAACAAACACAAAATCTTTCCTATTTACTACCTGTCAGTGGACGAGTTTGCCTCAATGACCCCACTGCCAGGAAAAAGTTCACAGATGTCCAAGCTGTGTTGTCTCAGCTCATCACTCAGTATTTTGCCTTTCTCCACAAGTGAAGCCATCAGCTCCTGTAAAAGAAAATAACCTAGCACTGTAGTTTCAAGCTCAGAAAATGCATATAAAAAACACCACAGTGATATATAGGCAAAGACAACACAAAGTTTGGAACTAAACCCATGACAAAACCGTCACTTACAACTTTTAAACTGGAATAACTGCTGTTGTCTAGGACAATTATTTAGAACCACTCCATGCATCTGACCACTGTTCATAATTATGTTAACACTCAAAGGCACATTACAAAGGAACTTCAACACTTTTAGTTATTGTGACATATATTACATTTACAACCTGATTTTGACAAGATTCAAGGTGCTGTGTAAAATCTCCAAGAAGGGGGTGGGGTGGGGGTGGGTTTTTATAAAAATGTGTTGACATGCAAATAAGCTGAGAACGAAGAAGCTGTTATGAGATTAGAGTGTCACAGTAACTGAAATATACCAAGACTTCATTCAAATTCCCACAGTTTTGTGCTGTTTTCCCAGTTTTACAACACAGACATTTCCCAAATGTATGCCACAATATCACCTATATACACATTCTCTAGATATTGAAGCTATGGTACAACCTAAAACAAGATTTTATTGAAATTGGGCCTATGAATATGTATTATTTACCTTGTATGATTTGCCCTTTGTTGAAGAATCACCAAAAACCAAGATAGGGCGCAGGCAGTTTCTTTGCAAGAAAGATACAGACGAAGCAGTGTGATCCAACTGTGCACAAAATATTCACTTTAAAATGAAAAATGCAGTGATTCGAAGGCTGTTAAAAACACACGCAAAATATGTATTCATACATCACACATGCTCACTCACTCACACACAAATAAATATGCATACAGACACATGTACCAATACACACACACACACACACACACACATACACACGTGCACCCACATGCATTTACACAGACACATAATATGTACACAATGACAAGGAGTTTCTTCAACTGACAGTAATAACTAATTTAATTTAATTTAATCGTTCTTATATAGCGCTTTTTCCCGCTCAAGAGCTGCTCAAGGCGCTGGCCGATACAGGATCTAACTCGAGCCGCCCGAGACGCCCACCCGCAGCCTTTGGGCGCATGGTCTGACGCCCGGACAACTGAGCACAATCCTGGGCAGCCAGGTATGGGGGAGAAGGACCTAGGTGCATGCTGGGTGTGTTCTTGTCACCGGCACTCACCCGTCTAGGACATGAGCGTCAGGATCTTTAAAGTCCGTTATGATGGAATGTATGCGACACAGACTAGACCTCGGTTTATACTCTCATCCGAAGGAGTAGGAAAACAGGAGTAAAGTGTCTTTCCCAGGGACACAACACAATGGCCCGGCCAGGGCTCGAACCTGAGACCTTCAGATCCGCAAGCCGAAGCACTACCATTAGACCACAGTGCCTCCATGAGTTAGCTAGCAGGAGAAAGCACGTAATTCGAAAATTTCATATATATATAAATTAAATTCCTGACTCATCTTGCAGAAATGTTTGCATACAACCATAAGACACAGGTTCACCTTTGGAGAAGTGTGTAATTTTTTCTTGACAACCACTTCCCACATCATTATCTTTACCCTTGCTGTTCAGACATTTACCTGACTCCTGTCACCAAATATTGCAGGGTCAATCTCTATCACAGCAAACGGCTTTCTCTGGTTCATGCTCAAAAACTGTTTCAGCCAAAATCTCGCTTCTCTGTGGTTTGTTCCAATCTGAAAGAAAACAACAAACAAAATCGTGGGGTACACCAACCAAATACAAAACAAGGGAAAGATAAAAGCGTAGTTCACATATAAATAATATTCCGCAAATGCAGCAATTAACGTGACTCAATTTGTTTAAGGCATGTGCACTGACTATATAAAAATGCTGCAAGCAAGTGACCAATTGAATTACAACAAATTGTTCATGACTACTTTTCCTTTGTTACAGCAATCGGTTGGCCAGGCCACAGGCCTGCCTACCCCCGACTTTAGCTTCCAGGGACAGGCTGTTGCAGAAAACAGGGACAGAGACCAATTTCCAGGGACAGGTCATTCCACGACAAGTTTCAGTCTTTTCAAACGCAGCGATAAACATTATTAAATCAATATGTTAATTTTAAAATTAAAACATAACACAGAAATTTTTTTTTTTAAAGTGCTTATATTCTTATTAAGTAATGAAGCAGTTCAGAAATTCACTGGCCTAGACTGGGCAAAAAAACAAAGTCATTGGTCTGGTCTTTAACACCTGGCTAATGTAAACTAAGCATTGTTATTTACACCTATTTCCAGTTAAGCCAAGGTAACTATTCAATTATATACAACACTATATACAAGATTGTCAAAGTTCTATAGTTAGACTGTCCTTGCAGAGACTATATAATAGGCCTGCTTCAGATCTTTCAGATCTCTGTCACTGTATGTTCTTTCTAGAGCTGACCCTGGCCTAGACTTGGCAACAATCAGGGCCTCAAGGGCTTCTCTTGACATGCTACCCCTGAATTCTGTCTTGTTTTTTCTAACAAGGGAGAAAACTCTCACAATGAGCAGAGGAATGAGGTATAGTAAGTATGGACAGCATCACCATTGGCAAATACTTGAACATAATTTCACCATCTTCCGAGCTATTTTGTCACTGCCGCCAGATTTCACAGAAAATTCGCAAGCACACACTTCGCAAAAAAACAGAAGTATCAATTTTTCCAGGCTTGATGAAAGGCCATTTTTCAGTATATTTCACAATGTACATTTGAGCACGTTTTTTTTTTTTGCTTCGCCGGGAGTGTCAGATGCTGCCTTCCTCTTTGTCACCATTTTCGAACTTGTCAGGTGATTGTGCGCATGCGCGTAACTGAAAAATCTCGAGAGAGCGTGATCATCAGTGCATAAAATTCAACGCGAGACTAGAGGGCGCAAAATATCCGTCGTCTGCTCGATTTTTTTTTCCAGGACGCCACGGCAAAAACCGTATTTCCGGGACGGTTAATCAGTATTACTAGGTTTCCGGGACAAATACGGGTACTCCAAGATGGTAGGCAGGCCTGAGACCAGTAAAGAGGTGACAAAAAGCATTTTCTCACCTCAACCACAACCCATCAAAAATTAGCAAGCTCACCTCACTGAGAAATCTCTGAAGATCAGGAACAGAGCTTTGCATGAGCGACCAAGAAGCATTCGTTCTTTTCTGGCACAATGCCGCTAATAATGTTGCATTGTAAGCTGCACGAGTTGTATGATTCCAAGTCCAACAAACTGATGACCGCGAAGTCAAAGAAAGGCTCCGGCAATATGCATGACAATGTCTGACAAATGGTTTAGTCACAACATGGGCAGCACACGTCTTATTCATGCTACTTTTTCTGAGTCTCTGTTGGCAGTTTGTGTGGATCCCAAATGTCATTGAGCAGCCTCCCAGGAAAATTTGATTAAGCAACGTAGTCCTTGTTGGCCAGTAAGTGGCAGTCCTTATTGTAACTGTAAGCGTGCTGGAATGCATTGTGCCAAAAGGTTTGTCCCTGTATCAAAATCAAGTTTTCCTGTTCAAAATCGGTGCCACCTTATTTCTGACACTTTCACTTCAGCACTAATTCTGCTCCCTCAAGACTGTGCTCTGATAATGGATGCCTGCAAATAAATATAAATTTATTCATTTACTGCAATGATTAATGATTATACACCCAATAAACTCTAAGAAAATACACATTCTAAATACTAAATATACTATATTTATATATATAAAAACATTAGACTTCCGAAGAAAACATGTAAATCATATTTTCATTGCTGACAAATACATAATTATGTGGGATTGGCTAAAAATGTGAACTGTTACGTCACTCGGCAATAGACAACGACAATGTAAATGTCACATACATGAGGAGGATGAAGGGAGGGATGGGGGTGGAAGTAGGGGTGCACCAATTTAAAACCTTGACACCCGCAACAAACTGCATCCAGATAACTCCAAACTAGTCTTCCAACACGTTAACCCATCATCAGACTAGCGAATCATCAAAACACCGGCTTGGCAACTGAGTTTCGAGTTTGTCCTCTACTTTTCTCGTTTATACTATATAGCAAGAATCTTCGGTGCATATCACATTCAAAGCGAATTAGCGATTAACGGGCAATATTTCAACATTGCAAGTAAAGCAAAAATGAAATCAAGGAAATACTTGTGCATTGCAGTCAGCTGGTGTGTACACGCTTTGTGAAGGGAGGCTACGCGGGAAGCACGTGGACGTCTCTTTTCATAGAGTTATTTCTTCTTATTATCACCTTTACCTTTGTACAAGAGAAGGATAAAATCCACGGACCATTCGTCAACAAACCAGATTGCAAATTAATATTAAACAAGGCTTAAGAATGTTATTATATTAATTAATTTACTAAAAGATGTCTTCAAAAATTCATTTAGGATGTTGTCATAGCCACACGACTTATTATTTTAAAGTTTTTTTTAATACATTTCTTAACCATTGTAATATACGTTTAAGTAAATTTTATATGTTAACATTCAGGGAGAAAATCTTCATCTGGGATGTTACCTACATTTTCAAAATGGTGTACAAAGGCTTCATGAGAAAGTGTCCGAACAGGAGTTATTGCTTATTTTGACTTGTTTAACGCTTTCCAATATTCTTTTGGGTCCTGGGATTTCATATTACGAAGTTAGTTATAGTTAGTCACTGTGTATAAGGTCCAGCGGACTGCAGTGAGCCGGATCAGGACCAATCTTACGAATTCTAGCATGGACTATATGAAGAGCATTTACGACTAACACGTAGCCTACAAAGTTTATATTTCTTAAAAGCTGATTTTCTCTACCGAATATTAACTACATATCTATGCTTAGCTTTTCTTAGTAACATTTTTGCCTGTCTACACTCTGAGTCAAACCCTGGTAAATGTGTCCTAGGCTGTCCCTTACCCCAATTCCTACTGTTTTATTTTTCTTGCTAATGATCGAGAGGGAGGGTGGGGGGCGGGGAGTTGGTAGAGAGAGTTCACCTTTTGGTCATTACAACTAAAATCAGGATTTATGGGGTGAAGTGGGGGTGTGGTGAGTGGAGGAGTTCGACTTTTTCTAAAAAATTTGATCATGATTTATATTAATTCTTAATTCATTTGATTTTGGTATAAAAAATGCAGCAGCTCTGATAGCAGCGGCAATAGTGTAGATGTTACTGGCAATCTGTGTATTCAGTCAATACGTGTATTGTCTATAAGAAAAAGAAGGGGAAAAAAGCAATCAGTTTGTGTTTTGTCTGTGACCCTTAGCCAATGTAATGACTAAAATTTCCAGTCAATACTTGTATTGTCTTAATTTTTACCCACTTCAATACATAAGCCTACATTGACTGACTGTTCAGTTTAGTCAATGCGCGTTCCACTCAGTCAAGTCTTCTGACAATGTTTCAGAGCACATGCGAGAATAGAGCATTACTTATATTACACCGAAATGTGATGAGCTCAGATCATAAACCTGGAGATGTGTTAATCGGCACGTAACTGATAAGGTCCAGTGTCTTGTTTGAAAATAAATCACTACGACTTCAGCGAAATCTCGTGATGACGATTGCGATTTCCTATCCTATCCTATCCTGTCCCATAACCCGAAGGTCGTAGGGGCACCACAGATGATCGTTTAACCAGCATACTCCATCTTTCTCTGTCCTCAGCAGCCCTGATGGCTTCGCTCAGTGTCAAACCAGTCCATTCTCGAATGTTGTCCTCCCACCTCTTTTTCGGTCTCCCCCTTCTTCTACCTCCTTGCACTGTGCCTTGCAGAATGGTCTTTGCAAGGCCTGATGATCTAGTGACGTGGCCATACCATCGGAGTTTCCGTTTCTTCACCACTGTGAGCAGGTCATCGTGTTGTCCAATGGCTTGTGTGATGGTCTGTCGGACTTCGTCGTTGGTGATGTGTTGGGTATAGGAAATGCACAGAAGTCTTCTGTAGCACCTCATCTCCATGCTTTGTATTCTTCGTTGGAGATCTGCTGTGAGGGTCCATGCTTCGCAAGCATATAGGAAGATGGAGATGACCAGAGAGCGCAGCAGTCTTACTTTGGAATGTAGACTGATAGTTCTGTCTTTCCAAATGGGCTTCAACCTTGTCAGGGCAGCAGTTGTTTGTGCGATCCTGGAGAGGACTTCCTGTCGAGACCCATTGTCTGACACAATGGCTCCTAAATATTTGAAGCTGTGCACTGTGTTGAGGGATTGGCCTTGTACTTTGATGTCCGTGTTGATGCCATTGGTGTTGTTGGTCATCATTTTGGTCTTCTCTGCACTTATTTCCATTCCATAAGCTCTGGAGGTGGTGTCAAGCCTCTGTACAAGCTGTTCAAGTTCTTGTTCCTCTCCAGCCAATCCATCAATATCATCCGCAAAACGAAGATTGGAGATTGCTCTGCCCCCTATGCTGACTGTGCCTTCATGATCTGCAAGAGCATCTGACATGATGCGCTCTAGGAAGATGTTGAAGAGTGTTGGAGAGAGTAGGCATCCTTGACGCACACCGATTGTTGTTCTGAACCAGTTCCCGATGACGCTGTTATGGAGGACTGCACTGGTAGCCTTGTCATACAGGCTTTTGATGACTTCTATAATTTTAGGGCTGATGTTGTACACTTTCATGGTTGCCCATAGAGCTGCATGCCAGACTCGGTCAAATGCCTTCTTGAAGTCTATGAACACATGATATAGATGTTGTTGGTGCTGTAGGTATTTCTCACAGATTATTCTGAGGTTGAAAATCTGTTCAGTGGTACTTCGCCCTGCCATGAATCCTGCTTGTTCTTCAGCTATGATTTGTTCAGCTTGTGGTTTCAACCTGTTGAGTAGGCTATTATTTTAAACCGCGACAAAACCTCGGGCGTTCATTCATTCCAGACCTGCAGATTTGCAGGCTCCTCACCACACATAACGGATGTCAAAGGCACTTTTTTTTAAAAACAAGCTGGCCGAAATTCTAGGGACGACTGCCTGTTGACCAAGTCGAAATATTATGACGCGATCGAGGAGGTAAAGGTTGCTGCTGCAACTTGCGGGAAGAAGAACCGGCGACATTTTTTCTTGTTAAAGAAATAGTCAATGTCCTTGAACTTTAAAATAAAAACTCTCCCTCTCTCTCTCACACACACACACACACACACACACACACACACACACACACACACACACACACACATATCCACACACCCACCCACCCACACAAACACACACACACACAAACACACACACATATTTGCAATACATCACAACTGGTTTATTTAAGAATGTAGGAATCGGAAAGTGATTTTTTGACGGAAAAGGGTTAGGGCAAGGGCTAGGGATAGAACTACAACTAACCCTTACCCGAACCCTTGTCTAAAAAGTTGACCTAGTTCGTCTCCTATAGGCGACGAAATCGAATTTTCTTCAAAATTTCTCCGAAAACAAAAGAATAATACAAAACCTCTTTAGCACATCGTCTTGCTTTAAATTCTTGGAGGACAAAATATTGCAAGGATAATTTTTGCATTTGCAATGAAAATTTAACTATAAATCATATCATTCATGACTGCAGTGTAATAACACAATATATTCCACAGAACATTCATAATGTTCAAAATAAAAATAGTAAATATTGGATAACCATCGCTATTTATAGTCCTGTAGGACATTTGTTATAAAAATTGCAAGTTTATTCTGATTACTTCGTATATGACAATCTCACAAAATTGACTTTTCTGTACATGAACATTTCGCAAATTTGACATGTTCCATAGTAATTTTTTATTTTTTTATTTTTGTAAAGAGTTTTAAAATATTGTTTGAATACTTAATTTTTATTTAATTTTATTTCACGTTATGTTACTGTACCATTTTGTTTAAATGTTATTTCCTTTCCCCCATCCATGTAGCGCATATCCTTGTTGTTTGTAGATTATAGTCACACGACACTTTCGCATATAGGTGACTACTGGACCGATTTATACTGACACCAGCGGGCCAGTTGTTGGTAAAGGGGAAAATAATATGATCGCACGTTGACCAATCCGGGATTCGAACCAGCGACCTTTCGGTTACTAGCAAGACGCTCTTACCAACTGAGTTACCCGGCCCCTCGCATATCCTTTTCATTTCATTTGGTAGATTAACGTCCCCGGACACATAAGCGTATAGGGGACAAGCAGCGCATATCCTTTTCCCCCACCTTCCTTTTATTTTGCTGTCTAAAATCACTAAATCACTTCGGTGAATAGACGTTAAATGAAACAAACAAACAAACAAATTCTCCGAAAATTGACTGTATTTTCTCCGTCCCGGATAGAGCACTCATGTGTACTTAAAACACTCTCATGCACTACAACTGCACTCCCATGCACTAAAAGAGCACTCCCGCGCACTTAGAAAAAAGTGGGGTCCTGGAAAAAAGTGGGTTCCAAGCAAATAAACCCATTTGTTACTAGAAAAGACAAGGTCTGAAACCCATTTGTGCGTTATTTCACGTGTACAAACACACAAACACATTGGACATTGCTGAGACAAATCTTTATACTGTCCTGGAAAAAAGTGGGTTCCAAGCAAATAAACCCATTTGTTACTAGAAAAGACAAGGTCTGAAACCCATTTGTGCGTTATTTCACGTGTACAAACACACAAACACATTGGACATTGCTGAGACAAATCTTTATACTGTTCCGCAGGTATGAGATATTCCAGTGTGGCGATGTTGAGCGGCTCGTGCGAAAAAAAAAAAAGTCAGACGAAACCCCAAAATTCTTCGCAATGTTGGACGAATCATACGACCACCGGCCATGGCCGCAGAGATCTGATGGACAGAGAACTTTCAAAGAAGTATGAAAACAGTCCACGAATTGCTTTGCAGAATTAGAAAGAAGAAAAGGCCTCGTGTTACAAGTGTCGTGATCAAGCCCATCATCTTTAGCGACGTCTTGTCTCGGCGTGAATCGTGGTCGCGGAGACCCAAGAAACATGGTAGTGGAAAAAGAGAGACAATGAAATATACAGACTCTCCGCCGAAGCAGGAGCACTTCGTGATGTTTTACAAGATACCAGTTTGAAGTATGCAAGGAACGATTTATGAATGAATTTGACCTATGCAGGCAGAAATGCATCCACCAGGGAAGCCTTTAGCTGTGGATCTCTTGGGGGTGGTCAATGATTCGTAAAATACAACTCACATCACCTTTAAACAAAAAAAGTAAATAACTTGGCGAAAGACTGCAAAAGCGAGGCTATTCCCCCCAAAAAATTATCCAGACTGCAATAGCCAAAAAAACATCGTTACCTCGTATAGAGACTTTAAAATATAAACAGCAGGCAACACATTCCGGAAGAACACCGTACGTCATAACCCACAACCAATGATTTTAGCCGCGCGTTTTACAATTCTTTCAAGTTGAAACTTATCACCCGAAGTGGCGCTTCCAAACCAGACCATGATGCCGAAGCACAGGATACTCTCAATAACGACCCGATAGAAATGCACGAGTATCGTCTGGTTAAGCCCGAGCCTCTTGAGCTGTCTCAAGAAGTGGAGGCGCTGCTGGCATTTTTTTGATGATGAACATGCAGTTGTTGTCCCTCGAGAGGTTGCTAGAAATGACCGTGACAAGAAATTTAAATGAGTCAACCAGTTCTACGCATTCACCATTGATCGTGAGAGGTAAAATTGGACTTTTATTCCTGCGGAAGTCAATGACCATTTTTCTTTCGTTTTAGAGACCTTGAGCTCAAAGTTGTTATCCGAGCACAAGCCATTGGACTACACATTATACAACGCATATGTATTGCCTCGAATAAAGAATTTACACAAGTGTAGATCTTTATAGCACAAACCAACAAGATGGCAAGCCACACAAATGTATTTCCAGACACTCCCACACATAACCGAAGAACAGGCGTTTTCAAAAATGTTAATTTTCTTGACGGTATTGTGACTCGGCTTTACCCTAAGAACCCAAAAGAAAAAGAAACATGGAATGATATCTCAACTATCTGGAAGGAATTTTTGTTAAAATTAAAATAGGACAAGCCACATTTTAGATACAGCGCAAAACGTGCTTAGAAAATGTTGAAGCAAAATGACTTTGACCTTCGATAAAGTACAAATACGAATACTTTAATATATTTAGCAGTAGTTAAAGTATCTGCAAAGTAAACATGACGAATTCCGGTTCAGTTATTTTTGAGATAAGGCAAAAAGAGTGTTTGGAACAAAAAAGTGAAATTCGGAACGACTGACCAACTGATCGATAACGGGATATCTGCAGAAGGATATCCCATGATATACGAAAACTAAAAAAAAATCGCTTAACTGTCCAGGCCACTAACACGGGTAATGATCCTAAGACGTTTGGTCAAAATCCATTCACTGGTTCTTGAGATATAGGCCTAGCATCCAACCGACCGACCGACAGATGGACGGACAGACCGATATTTGACTCGTTCTAATCTCCCAAATAAGTCTGGAAATACAAAAGACACTCATTTAAAAGACTTATTAATGTAATGACTTAAAGGCACAATAAACGTGGTTCAAGGCGAGGCAAGGCAAGGCCTCAAGCACCTAACAAGGTCCTACTGCATTTACTATCAACTATAGACAGACATTCCAGCGTTGTAAGTGGGAGAGTAACAGTATTGATCGGCCGAAGGATCGAAGTCGATCGATCGCCGCAACACCGAAATTATCCTGTTTATACATGTAGCGTTACCTGTTTTGCCTCGCGAACTTGGGGGTGCGTGCGGCCTTCAGTTAGGTATGCATTATAATTTCGAGAGTTGAACTAACCGTCTGGCGCCCATGCTGGCTACGTGGGGGTGGTGGGGTGGAGGTGGCGGTGGTGGTGTTTGAGTTGCTGCTGCTGATGATGATGATGGTTATGGTGGCAGTGGCAATGATGGATTTGGTGGTGGTAGTGATAATGGTAGTGGTATTGGTAGATTTGATGGATGTTAGCCTAAGCAATTCCGCCAATTAACTGTTTTTTGTTGAATAACAAGGTCTTGAACATTTTGATTTCTAGAAATACAACTCTCCTGTGTCATCATCATCATCATCATCATCATCATCATCATCATCATCATCATCATCATCATCATCATCATCATCATCATCATCATCATCATCATCAGAGCTCATATATTTTTTTTAGGTTTCTTCTGCAGTCACGTCCCAAGGTCATAAGCAAACGTTGATAATCAAGCGTTAAAGTTAATTATAAACTTCAAATCAACTCCTCAACACACCTCAATCCTCCACGCACAGCAGAAATCTATAGTAAGTCACTATATTTATGATTGATATCGATTGAATACTTACGTGAAGAAAATATTTGAAAATTTACCTCTATAGTCTACCTATCATTGGAGGGGAAAAAATAAATCAATAATTACTATGAAAATAGAAAAGTAGACACAGGAAGAATTTTTCATATAATATACTATGCTGGTCATTAAAGTTGTGGTAATACTCGAATGTGAATGAGTCAGAAACGACGTGGAACGGAAGAAACGAGTGGCGGGAATGGGGAGGGGGAGAGGGATATAGACGCGTAAAGAAATAGGAATGACAAAGAGGGGTCGTTAGATTCCGACGGTAAAACTCGTCCCTGTACTATCAAACAGGCATTCCGCCTGCCCATGGCTGGTGGGCAGAAGTCCACCTCGATCAGGGTCTCGGTTGAGGCGCCGACCCTCCCGTCTTTCCTCTTGATAAATCGGCGGGAGTTCCCGGTCAGACCTTACGTCGCTGCCGTGGTCCGCTGTTTTCAGTGTCACCAGTTCGGACACATTAAAAAAAAAAACTGTAAGCAGGTTCCTACTTGCTCTTCCTGTGGCAAGCCAGGCCACTCAGGTGCTAATTGTAAGGTTGGCAAGCGATCATGCCTTAACTGCTTAGGCAATCACTCTGCCATGAATAAAAACTGTCCTGCACTAAACGAGCGCATTCTTGCGAATCGTATCAGAGCAGAAAATTATATGCCGCGAGCTCAGGCTCTTAATACAGCTCGTTCCCAGCTGTCAGCGGACCCGGCGCGACCTGCGTGGTGTACGGCTCCATCGTTGAGAGTGGGAAGTGCTCCCACCCACCCGACGGTTGCGGCTGCTCCGTCGCGTCCCGTGACGGACCATATTGGACTGCTTCCCCCGGTCGGTACTACGGTGCCCACCGGGCTTTCGAACCATAACGGAGGGTGCCCTGCGCCTAGTTTGGGCTGCGGGGACCCTTGGGTAGCCATAAATAAGCTACAGGGCATGGTGGAAAGCCTTACGCAAGCTGTGGCGGGTTTGGTTGACACGGTACGGAACTTGGCCGATAGAAGATCGTTCGACTTTAGTCCATTTCCGTCTGAGGCTGGGTCAGCCTCTTTAGGCGTCGGGAATATGAGTGATGTAGCATCTCAGTCCTCCCCTGAGGGGACGAGGAAAACTCGGACTTTTGCTACACAGCTGAGACGCGGTCTCACCAGTACCGCTATTGTTGACCAGCTCGAAAGAATATCCGAAGGCTATATCGATACCAGTCACTCTTTGAGTGACGAGGTCAAAGAGGCGATGAAGACCTTTCGTGAGGTCTTTGAAAAGATGTCGAATAAAGACAAGTACAACTCGGCCGCGTGGCCTGGGCTGTCGTGATCGATGGCATCGGGGCTGGCGATTACTGCGATAGGAGCGCGAACTCTCGTGCCGATTCGGGTCCCTCTGTGGTCAGTTAAATAGATAACATGATTTTATGAAATAATATATTATATATGTACATTTAGCGGTTATTGTTAACCATGTTTTTTGTAATTTTAAATTTTTATATAGTACTGTACATATTCCTTTATAGTCATTCTTAGGTCCAAGTTAGGATCTTTTCTTTTATCATAATGTTAATAAATGTATGTTTTTAATCGTGGCCCTGAAAGGATTTTATTTTTAACCAGCTTTTAAAATCAGTAGGTCTGTATCTGTTTTGCTTTAGCATACAGACCTGGTCTGTCTTTTTTTAATAGCTTCTAAAATATAGATTAGGATAGGGTTCCACCCGATCACACCGCCTATGCAGCCTTTATATCATCTTCCTGAGTTTACAACCTTACTACAAACTACTACTACATCATCTCTGCGGCATATCTCTTCAATCTGGCTCATCGCAGTTTTTTGGATGCCTTCTTCACCTCCGACGAAGGGCCCACATCAATCCCGCGGCCACCTTCATACCGAGATAAATACTTCAAACTGCAACGAATGTTTCCATATCAGCTTACATCGATACCAAGGAACTCTTATAAGAATTATGACTATAAAAAATCATGTCTCCTATATGCTTACAGTGTCCGGGGACGGTAAATATACCTAAAGTAAAGTAAAGGCCGGGTAGCTCAGTTGGTAAGAGCGTCTTGCTAGTAACCGAAAGGTCGCTGGTTCGAATCCCGGATTGGTCAACGTGTGATCATATTATTTTCCCCTTTACCAACAACTGGCCCGCTGGTGTCAGTATAAATCGGTCCAGTAGTCACCTATATGCGAAAGTGTCGTGTGACTATAATCTACAAACAACAGGAATGACAACACAGATGAGACGGAAGAAGTGAGAGAGACAGGCAGCGTGGAGATGAAGGCAGTAGAGAAGGAGAAGAAAGAGGAGGAGGAAGAACGTAATCGATATAGGAGCACTTGGCTTTTCCCGACAAAGGTGTTGTTCCGCCAATCAGTCTGTTCAGTCTCCGGAAGTCAGGCTATAGGCCATTGCGGTGTGTGTGGCGTGCTTTGTTATTTAATGAGTTATCGCTGCGTCTCTGTATAATAATGGAGGTTACCCAAGCTGTGCTCCGCCGCATTGGTGACTTTCGTGTACAATCGTTGTTGTGGCGTGCAATGCTGTCGTAATGTGTACTGTTGTGATAGTGGAGCACTGTTTGCAGCTATTGGTAACTTCAAAAAGGTTGTGTGATGAGGTAAATCAACCTGGGCTACGAAGCAAGCTCCTTTACAGGGCTAAGATGTTTACAGGTAAACCTTATAATAGGTTTAACAGATAAAACTTTATGGGTTTACGGGCGAATCAGATTATAGATTCAATTAAACCATCGACCTACTGATATTTGTGTTGCGGGTTGGGACGCACTGTTATCTTAAAACGTATCTTAATTTCTGTGTTTGAGATACATGTATTATTTAGTCTTACAGTACTAGTGAGAATTTGCCTACGAGCTACAAGAATCATAATTATGTATTGTAGATACCGTTTTGGGAGAAAAAAAACCTCAACAAAACAACAAAAACATCATCATCAGTTGCTGTCATCTATCTTATTTTATATGTGCTTTCTTAGATTGCGACAGGTCTTCGAATGTAATACTATTACAGAGTTTTATAGTTTGACATTATTAACTGGCTGACGTAACTGTCGTGGTTACGGTGCCAGGTTACGTGCGTATGTTTTTTTGGTGTTAGTGAGAAATTGAGGTTACGTACGAACGCGTGTAATTTGGTGTTAGTGAGAAATTGAGGTTACGTACGAACGCATATATTTTGGTGTTAGTGAGAAATTGAGGTTACGTACGTACGTATGTCTTTTGGTGTTAGTGAAATTACGTACGTACGTGTGTCTTTTGGTGTTAGTGAGAAATTGAGTTTACGTACGTACGCATGTATTTTGGTGTTAGTGAGAAATTGTGTTAAGCTGTTCGACTATTACTAATGAAAGAATCAGACAGCTAAGGTTTAGTAATAATGGAGACATAGAAAGACATAGAGCGAGAGAGAGAGGGAGAGAGAGAGAGAGAGAGAGAGAGAGAGAGAGAGAGAGAGAGAGAGAGAGAGAGAGAGAGAGAGAGAGAGAGAGAGAGAGAGAGAGAGCGAACAACAAGCATCAAGGGGAGGCAAGCTGATCAGCTTATACTGCAAAATCACTACGCTTAATACACTGTTTCTCTCCCTTTGCAAGACTCATCTACACTACAAGGTCAAAGTGGTTGATAGCCAGGCGCACAGGTACAGAGTTAAAAGGCCTACATAGTGAAGTGGCTATAGCCTTATATTATGCATACACAAGACCTAGCTATAGCAAGAGAATTATAGTAAACCAGGCAAAGTGTCATTTAAAACAGTGTTGTGTCAAAACAACCGCTTCAAGTTACTACACCATAGTTTATGTAAACCAGGCCTAATAGGGCTACAATATGGACTAAATGCAGGTAAGTTATGTTATGACTTGACATGAATTACGCATTATATATTTATTTATTTATCAAACAGTTTTAGAGCGTGCGTATAGTAGAGAAGAACATTTTACAGGAGTGTAGATTTGGATGTGTTTATTATTAATTATAGTGCTTGTCACTGAAGAAGCCTCATCTGTTCTAATACTTTTGTCATGAACCTCAGACTTATGTATATATTATTAATAATTATATATACATTATGTACATTCCGTATTGGTTTTGTTGTTGTTTTTACATCTGATGGCTGTTTCGCTTTATTTTTGGATCAATTCTCCCCTCCCCCCCCCCCCCCACAATCTCCTGCATTCACAATGAGCATGTCTACCGAGGTGGAGGATCGCGCTATCCAAGCCATCCTAACAAACATCGTGCTTGCTGGGTGGCTTGTCGTAATGGATTCTATACTCTGCCAGGGACTTGAACAGCTGTGTTAGCTGGAAAAGCGGTATATTTATAAGAATAATTCAACCTGTGTTGATCAATGTTTACCTGTGCCGTTACGAATCGTGGCCTTTAATTTGTACACCGCAGCTGAGTACTGTTTTTCACCGATATTTATTTTCCCATTTAGCTCGATATAATTTACAAATTAAGCTATAATTGTAAGAAGTCGAAAACACAGTGTGTGTGTGTGGGTGTGTGTGTAGGGGTGTGTGTGGGTGGGTGGGTGAGGTGTGTGTGTGTACGTGTGTATAATATTATAACCATCACCGAAGGTGCCATAGCATTTGTTTGCACTCGAGAGCTTCTATTGTTTATTCAGAATGCGAGGGAAACATACACTGAAACAAATAATGTATGTTGCCTACTGTTATTTGTGTCCATTGTACTACGCACGTTTGTATAAATAGTTAAGTTAACATTTATCTGTAACAAAAGAGTGAATTGGATGCATTTAAAAAAATGTGACTAGGTGAATCAGTTAGAAGTTCTGATATTTCATTCTTGATTTGATTTCGCTAGGATTTTGCCTAACACAAGGCTAATACAAGCGGTGGGTAGCTTACGTTTATTTAATTTAACGTCTATTCACATCTGGGATATTAGACAACAAATTAAATTATAAATAGAGTACCATAAAATGAAAATAATTTAATTAAAATTTACAAAATAATGTAACAATATGATTATGTAACAAAAAAAATAATAGTTATTGCTTATTTATACTAAATGATGAGGAAGAAAGCAAGATAGCTACATGCATGCTTGTTCCTATCATTGCGGAAAATGTATTCAAAATTATAATCATTGAGAAACAATTACAGACTAATCTGTGTATAATAATAGTTAATTATAAATAGAACTATTTCTACTTTCTTTTTTCAAACAAAAGCTATCCTGCTGAAACCTTTGTTAAAATGTAAATTTGAACCCTACCCATCGTTTTAAATATTCAGTATATTTTATATATTCGATTTCAATGATGAATGGCACACGTTTGAATGTTTACCATCTTGAAGATGGCTTCGTCATTATAATTTATGCCGAAGTGTTTTTTTGTTTTTTTTTGTTTTTTTTTTAAACTTGGCGTAATAAAATTAGCATTCCAGTCGCCTTCCACTATAACTATGTCCTTCTTCGGCACTTGGTCAAGGACAGCCTGTAGATTTTCATAGAAATCCTCCACTTCGCTGTCGTCATAGTCTGATGTTGGGGCATAGGCCTGGATGATGGTGATGTTGAAATGGGCTGCTCTCAGACGGATGGTAATGAGTCTACTGGAGACTGGGCGACAACCCATGACAGTGGCTAGAATATTCTTGTGGACCAAGAATCCAACGCCGTGTTCGTGCCTGTCATCTCTTAACTTTTCTTTATTCTATGCATAACACCAACAAAACAAACAAACAAGTTTCACTGCAGACGATTGGACCAAAACTTTGGCTATATAATAACTAACAGTATTGTACAGATTTTGCGCATTAATTTTGTTGCCGTGTTTGCATTATTTATTGGGGGTCCGGGTATCATTTTTCTTTGCTTTCAATCTTTCCATAGGAGATGAGAAGGCGGCAGATGGTAGGATTATTTTCCACTAAGTTCTACGAAATGATTGCGAGTCACTCAACATGGGAACCAATGAACCGTATGACGGCCTACTAGCGCCAAAACCTGATAATTACACATGGCATAAGATAATAATAATAATACATAATAATACAGGATGCTATGTACGCGCCTTTCCCCAAGGCTCAAAGCGCGGCGATCTATACCAACATACATGCTCACCTGTCTCATTTACCCTCACACACACCAAATACACATACATCAATCAAACAGGTGGTGTAAAGGCAGGGAGATCGCTATTAGAAGACGGAAGAAAATCGAATTTTTATTTTTGAAATTTTTATATTGACTGCATCCTGTACCATTATTGAAGGGAGGGAGGAAACCGGAGTGTCCGGAGAAAACCCTCGGTGACCTCAATAGTCTCGTACCTAAGTCACATAAGCCTACGTTCGCCCCTTGCGGGAATCGAACCCGCGAACTTCGGCATAGGAAACCGGCGACTTATCCACTGCGCCACGAGGCCACCCCTATTACAAATATCATGGGATAATTACATTTATCAAGGGATAATTACAATTAACACTGCAAAATTACAAATATCTTCATGTGATCATGTTTAATTTTCAGTTTTGGCTCTAGCAATCCGTCTGGAAATGCGCCCAAACAGAAAATTTTAATTATTACATAATAATTATAATTTTTACTTGTACATGATCATGCTTAATTCTGGCTAAGGCGGCTTACTAGTGCCAAAACTTGAAATTACAGATGTCAGTGATAATGGTCATTATCACGTGTTTTGTGTAATTCACATGACGGCCTACTTGCATCAAAACCTGATAATTTCAAAAATCATAGGCTAATTACAAATATAAACGACATATTTACAATTAACTCGTAAAAAATGTAATTATCAAGTGAAAATTACAATTCTTTGGTTGTGGCGCACTTCCAGACGGATTGCTAGAGCCAAAACTGAAAATTAAACATGATCACGCGAAGACATTTGTAATTTTGCAGTGTTAATTGTGTATAGTGTCTATGTGTACTGGCTGCACTTTTTAATCAACTTGTTGAATTTTGTTGACTTCTGTGATATCACTTGTGATCTTGATTCGCGTGTGTGTGCTTGTGTGATGTTTTTTAAATTTATGTATTTATTGTTTTGTTTTGTTTTGTTTTTTGTTTTTTTAATAAAAAATGGTTTATGATACATTTTTTGAGTATCTTTTATGCTGCCTCATAAACATAATAATGTAATTGCCCTTTGGGATTAATAAAGTTGTATTGTATTGTATTGTATTGTATTGTATTGTATTGTATTGTATTGTTTTCAATCATAATTGTAACTATTCTTCGATAATAACTGAAACTCCGATGGTATGGCCACGTTACCAGAGCATCAGGCCTTGCAAAAAAAAAGCATCCTGCAAGGCACTGTGCAAGGAGGCAGAAGAAGGCTAGGAGACAGAAAAAGAGATGGGTGGACAACATTCGAGAATTGTCTGGCTTGACACTGAACCAAACCATGAGGGTTGCTGAGAACAGAGAAAGATGGAGTACGCTGGTTAAACGATTATCTGTGGTGCGTTTTGAGATATGGGATATGGTAGGGATAGGGGTTTAGGAAATTTTAATTATTCATTGACAATTGTAATTATTCCATTATATTTGTAATTATCTCATAATATTTATAATTATCATGTTTTGGCGCTAGGAAGGCGTGGCAAACACTGATTATTATTAATTAACACTGTGGATTACCGGTATCTCTGTAAATTAAACAGAACCGGTGTTAATTTCAATTATCTTGTGATACTGGTAACTGTCAGTTTTGATGATAGTAGGCCGTCATAGAAACGCGCTACTTTGATCACGTGATCTTGCGAAAAAAAAAATGCTAATAATTCTAAGACCGGCCCGCTAGGAACGTGGTGTGTTAAAAATTCCTGTGTAGTAATAGGGATGATACAGTTACATGACTGTTTTTGGGATGTCGCCTTTTTCTCTTAATTTAGAAAATAAAATGCTACAATTAAGGCCCCCCCAAAAAATATTCGTCACACATTTTGACTTTCGGCGCAGCAAGGGCAAAGAACGTACGACTGTGCGCATGTTTACAAAAATCAAAAGTTTTAGTGTGACTTCTAACGATTTGCAGCGTCAATCCTCCCATTCAAATCGTGACTCGCAAACATTCGCTATCCTTGTGATTGCAATCGAAGCGTTCGTCGTCAGACCAGGCTATCCCTGTTGCACTTTTACAACTTAACACCACAGCCTGTTGCTGTTGCTGTTACCGTTACTAATAAAACTACTATTGCTGCTCCTGCATCTACTACTACTACTACTACTACTACTACTACTACTACTACTACTACTACTACTACTACTACTACTACTACTACTATTAAGCTTACTGCAGCATGCTGCTGTTACTGTTACTGATACTACTACTATTGCAGCTGCTGCTACTACTACTATGCTAAATTACTACGTACTATTACGTACTACTACTACTACTACTACTACTACTACTACTACTACTTGTTTTAATTTTACTACTGCTGTTACTGACAACAACAACAACACCAACAACAACAACAACAACACCAACAACAACAACAACAACAACAACAACAACAACAACAACACTACTACTACTACTACTACTACTACTACTACTACTACTACTACTACTACTACTACTACTACTACTACTACTACTACTACTACTACTACTGGTGGTGGTGGTGGTGCTGCCTACGGGTGGTTCTACTGCTATATGAAAGCCAGCTGTTCACAGTTTTATGATAATTTTCATCTGCGCACCACAGCACAATTTCGAGGAAAACAAAATGCTCAAAGTATTCCCGAAAAAATAATAGGAGATAGACATTTGCACTGCCCAAATGTAAACTACCGTAATTTAAAACTGGCATAGACGGCACGGCCATGAGTATTAAAGCTCTCCTGATAGGGAAACGTTCATCGTGTTTTAACATGCAGGTCTTTATTTCACGTTGTCTTAGGTAGCTTCCCCCCCCCCCCCCCTCCTTCTTATCAGTCTAGGACAACCAAACAAACAGCATATTGTACTTGTATGCACACGTGTATTTTAAAGGAGTTCACGATAAAAGCTAGGTCAAGAAGAGGTTATAGCCAGTACCTATAGCACTTTTTCCTGCACTTTGACGAACCACTATCGCCTGCTAGCTCTGAAGCATGCTTGAGCGAGGGCGTGCGTGCGCTCGTTTATTCAGATACGCGGATACACGTACCAACGCAAATAAGTTTACAACAGAAATAATTCTTTCGAAAGCATAGTTGTGATGTTTTTAATAAATAAATTCCGTAGGTTTTGTGTCTAATAATAGCAACGGTTAGCCAACATTCTTGAGCTAAAAATAACATCTACCAAAACCGGTAAGAGCGGCAAGCTCGTGTTACAAAGGTTGGGGGCTCGATTCCCTAGCTGTGGCCCGGACATAAAACATTGCCGGTGAGCACTGGCCATCTTACTGTTGATATTAGTCTGATGGTTGTTTTAGTGTTTAGTTTTCCCTTCTCATCCATCCCCGGTCGCCAAGGATTGTGCATAATCGTCTGAGCATCAGACTGTACGAGCAAGGCAGCAAGTTGGCGCCTCGGGCGGCATGATTTAAATCCTGTATCGGCCAGCGCCTTGAGCAGCTCTTGAGCTGAAAAAGCGCTAAATGAGAATTAAAAAAATGCAAAATAAGAGACAGAACCCGTACCAAATAATTGCTCGATAAGGTTTATAGTTTTAGATTGATAAAATAGATTCAAGCCTACCCCAGACACCAACGACGCAGTCTTTAAGCCGCGTGGTTCACTCAGCAATAGGGTCAAGGGTCACACGGCTATGGTATTGATGAACCGTTAAAACAGGGGAAGTCACTCACAGTCAGAACCGAAATGGAAAAATACAAATTTACGCGGTTGGTTTGACCAACGAAAGCCCACTTTATCATTGTTTATTGTAATAACAATTAATTAAGTAAACAAAACCTTCAAATTGGGGCCTTTTAACAGAAAGAGTTTGCAAGGACGGTTTAAGACGTCAAAGACCGATTTATTTTGCACAAGATAAAATGAAGGGCGATTGTCTTTGAAGAATATAAGACTCGAAGCAGTGCCAAGTTTTATATTAAAGATCACTTTTATTCACATCGATACTGCATTTTAATGTACTAGAGTACTTTTAATCATGTATTGATTTACATTTTTCTCTCTCTCCCTTCTCTCTCTCTCCCTTCTCTCTCTCTCTCTCTCTCTCTCTCTCTCTCTCTCTCTCTCTCTCTCTCTCTCTCTCTCTCTCTCTCTCTCTCTGTGTTCCTTTTCTTATAGCCTTTAATGATAATCGGATTGGCTGTGATATACTGTATACACAGGTTCGTACTCGATATTTACAATTTTATATTTCTAGTGTGATTGTGATCACAGTTGCTATAGCGCCTATAAGATTTTGTATTTAAAACTGAATTTTTATCAAATGTTTGTGTGTGTTTGTAGGCCTATGTGTGTGTGTGTGTTTGTGTGAGAGAGATTCATTCATGACAATACCCCTTGGGGTCATGAGCAATCTTGCTACTGTAGATTGTTCTAACCTATAAAGGGAACAGTGAAAGCCCCAGTTGAAAACCTGTCTTGCCTTTGTAGGCATGACAGATTCACTGCGGCAACAGTACCCCCGTTGGAGTGCCGGGGGTTTCAGTATAAATAGTATCCCCACTTTATGGAAATTTAGTGCTTTAAATTCCCACTGTTGCTATCTTCCTCATATACTCTTTCCCATTCCTGCTCTGTCCTATCACTCTGCTATACTATCTTCTTCTTCGCTAGATCAATGACCTACCTTTTTTCTTGAAAACTCTTCCTGGACAAGACTCCTTGTTTGTGTATGAGGTCTGTTGGATCAGCTTGGGAGTGTTGGACGCTTTCTGCTGGGTGGTCACTAGGGCTTCCTATGATGTTAGTATTAGCAATGTAGGCATTTTATATGTATATGTTTCGTTGATGATTTGTAATGATGGTTGTATTCTATTTTGTTTTTGTAACCGGGGGTTCGCGTAGTTGAGGTAAACCCTCAGCCGTCCCCCGCGTGGGATGTCTTTATTGTAAAGTGACTGGCCGGTGGAGGGCGTTCAATTTTCCCACTAGGGTTGTTTCAGCAGATCTTTTATGCGGATCGGGGGTTGTCCGGTCCTGATTTGGCTCGGAGGAGTCCGCTGGACCTAAAGCAACAATAAATCAATCAATCAATTCATGACAATAGTCGTGATGTTCTTGCCTGTTTGTGTGACAGCTTAGCAACATCGGGGCACTTTCCATTTGCAATATTTTATTATCATTTGGTTTACAAATAAATAATGTATTCTGTGTTCTGTTTCGATTTGGTTGACAAAACGTGTGGAAACAGTGGAAGCCCTTTTAGGAAACGGGACTACAGAAATATGTTTATCATCAGTTCAGATCAAGTATTGTTGATTATTCGAGAAGCTGATTTCAAACAGTTTGAAGAGAATCTTTGCTTGAATTTTTTCTTGGTTAGGTTGCTCTATTTCTAGACACACAGTCTTTAACTACTATAGGATAAACTAAAGTAAAATAAATATAATGTATACAATATAATCTACCGTAAATTGTTTGCTCAAACAGATTAATACATAACAAAGACTTTTATTTGTTTGGGTCTATATGTAGCCTACCTTGAAATGTTTGCTGAGACAGCTGCTTAGGACATAAAAAAATGCTTTATTTGTTTTGGTTGAATAGCTCTCGGTATTTTTTTTTCAATTTCTCTGTCAACATAATAACTGGTCGGCTTCGCACAACAGCTGTTCTGAACATTGTCATATACAACTATAGAGTCTACATTTACTGTGTCAATTTTGCTAGCTTTGTGTGTCGCTGTGTAACTCCTATTTCTAGTATGCTTCAATTTCTGCAAGTCTTAAATAAAAGTTCCCAGTTTCATCATTTCAACGTGACCGACTCTTTACACATTTACAGTGAGTGATGTCCCCCCTTCCCCACACCGCTCCCTCTTCCACCCCTTAAAAAAAAAAGACTACATCAAAAGCCAAACCGCCCAAGGCGCCAACATGCTGCTGTATGCGCATCGTCCAACGCCGTAGACAACTGAGCAAACAAGGACGAAGGAGGGGGAATGTGGCCTAGTGACTGCTGAGTGTGTTTATGTCACTGACGCTCACCGGTCTGGGACATGAGCGTCAAGATCTTAATTAAATTCCGCAGTAATGGGTGCACAGACTATACCTCAGTTTGTACTCACGTCCGAAGGAACAGATTTGACGTGATTATTTCACGTGATGGATTTAACATCCCTCCCCCCCAAAAAAAAAAAAAATAAATAAATAAATAAATAAAATGAAGGTCTAATAGTATCCTTGACATTTGTAGCTTTAGGATTAAGCTAATATAGGTCGACGCTATAGGCTATGATTTTAAATATTTTAAGATGCTCGGCGATCCTTATAAAGTGAATAACAACATAGCCTACATAAATACATACATAAATACGTACATACATATATCCATACATACAGTCATACAGTCATAAACTCATACATACATACAGTCATACATGCATAATATATTAATGATGTATGTATCTCACCTTTTTACACTAATTTACATTACACGGTCTAGTTCATTCGTGTAGGAAATTATAATCTAAATTTTCGGTTTCTGAAGTGACCCCGATCAAGGTTTCCCCCAACTAGGGTTAACACAATAACGACCACATCCTGAATCATTGCAATTAAAGTTCGTCAATGTTATTTTCCACCTGCCCAAGTGGTCGTTTTGGTTTTAAATGATTTGGGTCATGTTTACATCCTTTTACAAAAAAGTTGAATCTAGGGTTGTATTTTATCCTGTGGAGAATATAGTGAGTGTTATATGGCAGTAAAACTAATATAATTATAAACCACGCACACACACACACAGACATACACCCACACACCCACACACACCGACACACACACACACGCACATACATCCACACAACCCCCCGAGACTGGGACCAATGAATTATTTATCAAATAGCATGAAGTTCGCCGCAAGACAATAAATCTTAGTCAAAAACGCCAAGTCAACAAGTGTACCCACATATGTTTCTCGACAACTTGACGTTCTATACACTTTTCGAGCCTTTGGGAGTTCAATAGACCGAGTACACCCCAACATTCGTTGCTTCTGATTAAGACTTAGGCTACAAGTTTTCAATTGTTTCGTGAATTATGACACACCTGTTTAATTTTCCCTTGTGTGTGTCAGAGAGAGAGAGAGAGAGAGAGATAGAGAGAGAGAGACAGACAGAGAGACAGACAGACAGAGAGACAGACAGACAGAGACAGAGAGACACACACACAGAGACAGAGACATGGAGATAGAAACAGACAGACAGATAGACGGAGCCAGGGAGATACAGAGAGTGTGCTGGATGTTTGTGCGCGATGGTTTTTATGTCCTTGTATGTGATTGTTTGTAGGTGTCGGCGTGTTTCGGGATGTACATGTAAAATTCTTCGTGGTTTGGTTAGTTGATCTTTATAATAATAATAATAATAATAATAATAATAATAATAATAATAATAATAATAATAATAATAATAATAATAATAATAATAATAATAATAATAATTATTATTATTATTATTATTATTATTATTATTATTATTATTATTATTATTATTCTGGAGATAGGTGTGTCTAGTCTTCAATCGCGTTAAGTGTCTAAACTGCGCCTTTTTAGCTTCGTAAATGACACCATTGCGTCTATTTGCGTTTAATGGTAGTTAAAGCGGCATACAGATATTTGGGTTGTTAAGTTCGTTGTTGTTGTTGTTGTTGTTGTTGTTGTTGTTGTTGTTGTTGTTGTTGTTGTTATTGTTGTCAGTATTGGATTTGGAGAGAGGGAAAAAAGGCAACAAAAAAGAATTTTAGGATGATCAACTTTGCAATTTACCACCCACTACCAAAACGTCAATCCGCGCGCCAAGCAACCAGCCAAAACAAACCAAGTCTGAAATGGGAAGGCATATAAGAGAGAAAGGAAGAAAGGCACACCTTGGGATAGTGTAGCTCAGTTGGTAGAGCGGTTAACTAGTAGCCGAAAGGTACCTGGGTCGAATCCCGGATTGGCCAACGTGCGACCGTATATTTTCCCCTTACCATCAACTAGTTCGCTGGTGTCAGAATAATGTGACCAGTCGTCGCCTATACGCTCCGGTGTCGTGTGACTATAATCTACAAGTACCCTTTTTACACACCTTAGGCCGGGTAGCTCAGTCGGTAGAGCGGCTTAATAGTAACCGAAAGGTTCCTGGTTTGAATCCCGGATATTATTTTTTCCTTACCATCAACTGGTTCGCTGGTGTCAGAATAATGTGACTGAGCTGCGTTTCTTTAGCCAAGCAAATCGAATTGAGACAAGAAAAACAAGGCGAGCGCGTTTCTTAGCGCCTGCTTGCGGCAAGCAAAACAAGAGGCTTGGCAAGCGAAGCCAAGCATATCTCCCTACATGCTTACTTCAAGAACAAAAATGGAGACTGTCACGCTTGGCTCTGAGAAAACCCTTCAGCAATGTGAGTTATATTTATATTTATTCTTGAATATTGCATGCAGTGTTTTTTTTTTAATAATTGAAGGTGTATTTTATCTAGGAAAGCATGCAAGTTCGTCGGAGTGCTCGATCGTTTTGTTGTTGTTATTTATTTTTGTTCCAATTTACGAGGAGATAGAGATTTTATTTTGTGACCCTAATTTGACTTAGTTGAACTTTTCGTTCCAACCTTTGCTGTGGCTTGATATTTTCTTATTTTGATTGGAAGGCACCAAACAATTTGTTAAGGAACCGACGCCGCCCATCAGTTTTTTAAAGTAAAAAAAAAAACAACAACAAAACCCCACAGGGAACAGTATAAATGTTATTTGATCTGTACACAGGAGTGCAAATTCAATACGCACAATTAACGGCCTGCTCTAAATGTGAACCTTTAAGTAGGCTACAAACAATTAATAAAGTAATAATTGTGAATGTTACTATGACAAAAAGCGAGCGTTGTGGCCGAGTGGTCTAAGGCGGGACTAACTTGCTTTGTCCACAGGCTAGAAAACAATAGTGCCTGACAGGTTTGCGATCGATCCAGCATCTGGGCGTTATGTTTCTCCGAATATTATTTACTTTCGACTCGGGGTTTTTGTCCGGGTACTCCGCAGGGCCGGACCTAAGTTTTTCAGGGGTAGGGGCCCAAATATATTTTAGGGTAGTAGTGAAGGCGCAAAGCGCCGAGCCGACGGCGCGAAGCGCCTAGTTTGCTAGGAAGGTCCGGGGGCATGCTCCCCCGGACAATTTTTTGAAAAGGGAGAAAAAATGGTGCAATCTGGTGCAATCTGAGCATGTAAATTGCAAAATTTTGGTGCTGTAGTTTGCCACTGATTTTGGGGAGAAATTACCTTTAAAAAAGTGTGTGTGTTAGGAATAAAGTCATAACAAAAATAATTATGACTTAGGTCTTTGGGGAACAAAATATAGTGATACTCGGGTCCGCGTTTTTTTCTTTCTTTTTTTTTCTTTCTTTCTTCTTTTTTTTTTTTTTAAAAAAAAGGGTAGGGGCCCGGGCCCCTTGGGCCTCTAGGGCAGGTCCGGCCCTGCTCCGGTTGCTCCCGCCCCCAGCAAAATTTCAGAACACAACTAATATTAGGTAGGTTGGGTTTGGGAACGCCATAGGCTGCGACTGCGCCTTCCCCAGGTGGGGCAGACCCATAATTTTCCAATAAAAAGGGACAATACGGTTTCCAAAAAAAGTTGTATTCTTCTTGGAGAAAATCCAAACTACATGTCATTAATAATGTTATTATATTTTTGTTTTGACATACATAAGTGCATGCGCATCAAGGATGGGTGGGTGACACCATGGATTTCCAGGTACTACCACACGTTGTTTTGGCAGGGCAAGAGGGGGGTCTTCAGGCTTATGCTGGTGGGCTGGCCAGTCTGAATGTTGTGCTGGTGAAGGAAGGATGTATCCATTTAGATGTGGCTGGCGTGCAGAAGGTCCACATCTACAAAATCCAAGATCCGCCTGCCACCAAAGAAAAGTTACCTCACGATCGAGTCTGAAGGTGGGGACGTGTGCGTGACTGCTGCGACTTCTTTATCACCCCTTCAGGCATAGCATGTCTGTGTGTGTGTGTGTGTGTGTGTGTGTGTGTGTGTGTGTGTGTGGGTGTGTATGTGTGTCTGTAACGGTATTTCTCACAAACTAAAGGACGGATTTAGTTTGTTATTAGATTTTGAGAATAACATGAACCTCAAACAAAGTTTAATCATTTGGGTTCACTTCATCATGCTTGTTTGAATATAATAGAGTTAGTACAGATGTGAGGTGGCCGGTGCAAAGGAAATGATGTTATTAGATACGCCTTTCGGGTGTGGTATATAGCGGCTAAATGTGTCAGTCAGAACATTTTATTGTTAATCATTTGTATGCATTGTGTATTTGTGTGTGTTGTATTTGTGTGTGTGTTTGTGTGTGTTAGTGTATTATTTTGTGTGTTAGTATAGTGTATTTTGCTTGCTAAATTTTACGTTTTGTATAATTGTCATGCAACTTATATTTGATTTTCACTTGTAAGTATTGTCCGACTTAATGAATGCATCATTGCCAAGTTAGTGTAAAATTTTTATGTCTTTATGTTGATTAAAATGACGAGGACGTCATTTTGTTGGCAGCTGTTGGTGCTAGTCAAGTTTATGAGTTATGTGTATACTTTTGTCAATACATGCATGTCGTTCTTAAAGTGTATGTACAGTTTGTACAATAACAATGTTATGGGCATTAAAATGTTGCTTCATTGTTTTCTTTTGGTAACCATCCCCTCAAGTTGAAATTAAAGAAACCGCTGCATAGACTATAAGAGCTATAACTGCAAAGCAGTTGGTGTGTGCTTTGAACATTCGTACACATCACTTACATGCGCCACTCACAGATAAAGGATACAAGAATACAACATTATATTATGTGATATTATGCTAGACATATACATGGGTCGATATACTCTACACTCATTGACAACCACAAAATAATTTGATGAGCTATAACTTTTGCACGGGCTCCAAACGTCACGGTTGTTTTGTTTCCTATCCTATCCTATCCTGTCCCATAACCCGAAGGTCGTAGGGGCACCACAGATGATCGCTTAACCAGCATACTCCATCTTTCTCTGTCCTCAGCAGCCCTCATGGCTTCGCTCAGTGTCAAACCAGTCCATTCTCGAATGTTGTCCTCCCACCTCTTTTTCGGTCTCCCCCTTCTTCTACCTCCTTGCACTGTGCCTTGCAGAATGGTCTTTGCAAGGCCTGATGATCTGGTGACGTGGCCATACCATCGGAGTTTCCGTTTCTTCACCACTGTGAGCAGGTCATCGTGTTGTCCAATGGCTTGTGTGATGGTCTGTCGGACTTCAACGTTGGTGATGTGTTGGGTATAGGAAATGCACAGAAGTCTTCTGTAGCACCTCATCTCCATGCTTTGTATTCTTCGTTGGAGATCTGCTGTGAGGGTCCATGCTTCGCAAGCATATAGGAAGATGGAGATGACCAGAGAGCGCAGCAGTCTTACTTTGGAATGTAGACTGATGGTTCTGTCTTTCCAAATGGGCTTCAACCTTGTCAGGGCAGCAGTTGTTTGTGCGATCCTGGAGAGGACTTCCTGTCGAGACCCATTGTCTGACACAATGGCTCCTAAATATTTGAAGCTGTGCACTGTGTTGAGGGATTGGCCTTGTACTTTGATGTCCGTGTTGATGCCATTGGTGTTGTTGGTCATCATTTTGGTCTTCTCCGCACTTATTTCCATTCCATAAGCTCTGGAGGTGGTGTCAAGCCTCTGTACAAGCTGTTCAAGTTCTTGTTCCTCTCCAGCCAATCCATCAATATCATCCGCAAAACGAAGATTGGAGATTGCTCTGCCCCCTATACTGACTGTGCCTTCGTGATCTGCAAGAGCATCTGACATGATGCGCTCTAGGAAGATGTTGAAGAGTGTTGGAGAGAGTAGGCATCCTTGACGCACACCGATTGTTGTTCTGAACCAGTTCCCGATGACGCTGTTATGGAGGACTGCACTGGTAGCCTTGTCATACAGGCTTTTGATGACTTCTATAATTTTAGGGCTGATGTTGTACACTTTCATGGTTGCCCATAGAGCTGCATGCCAGACTCGGTCAAATGCCTTCTTGAAGTCTATGAACACATGATATAGATGTTGTTGGTGCTGTAGGTATTTCTCACAGATTATTCTGAGGTTGAAAATCTGTTCAGTGGTACTTCGCCCTGCCATGAATCCTGCTTGTTCTTCAGCTATGATTTGTTCAGCTTGTGGTTTCAACCTGTTGAGTATTATTTTCAGGAGGACCTTGCTGGGATGGCTGATGAGGCTGATGGTGCGGTAATTTTCACACTCCTGAAGGTTACCTTTTTTGGGAAGAGTGATGACAAGCGACTGGGTCCATGGTGTAGGCCATTCCCCACTCTGCCAGATCATGTTGCAGATAATGGTGAGAGCATCAGTCATCGCTTCTCCTCCTGCTTGTAGCAGTTCCGCTGGTATGTTGTCCACTCCCGCTGACTTCCCTTTCTTCAGCGATTGCACTGCTGCCTCAACTTCTTCCCGGAGAATTGGGAGGATTTCTTCTTCTTCTCTGCTCTCGGGACATGCTAGAACTGATGGGTCTCCATTTGGTGTATGGTTGTAAAGGTCAGAGCAGTACTCTGTCCATCTGTCCAAGACTTCTTGTTCTTCTGTAAGGCAAATGCCAGACTTGCTTTGGATAGTGGAGACTTTGGGCTGTTTAACACTTGTCAGCCGCTTCACAGTCTGGTAGGCCTTCTTGCTGTTGTTCTTGTTCAGATTGTTCTCTATTTCCTGGCATTGATCTTCTATCCAGTTCTCCTTTGCTGTGCGCATGCCTTTTCGGATGTCATTGTTGATTTTTCGGTAGACATCAGCTCCCTGTGAGGTGTTCTTTTTCTTTTTTAACTCTCTTCGTTTATCACACAGATCCAAAAGTTCAGGTGTGATCCACGGCTTCTTCTTTGGTCGGTGCTTGCCAAGGATCTCAGTGGCGGCATCTGTTACAGCTGAGTTGAAGGTATTGGTCATGGTGTTGACATCTACTTCGCCTGCCCCCAAAATAAGCAGTGGTGCAAATTTCCCTCCAATTGTGGCCTGAAATATTTTTGCCACCTCCGGGTCTTGCAGTTTGTCCAGGTCGAACTTCAGCCTAGTGCACTTTGCTGTATTTACTCTCTTCAAATGGAGCCGGAAAGACATCATCACGAGATCGTGGTCACTTCCAATGTCTGCTCCTGGAAAAGTGCGTGTCCTGCCAATGTTGATGCTTGATCTGAAGCGTTTCTTGACCATGATGTAGTCGATCTGGTTGTGATGTTCCCCGCCGGGACTGTGCCATGTCCATCGTCTGGATTTTTTGTGGAGACCAAGCGTGTTTGCCAGTACCAGATTGTTGTATCTGGCAAACTCCAATAGCCTCAGACCCCTGTCATTTGTCTCGTTGTTGCAGTGGGGTCCGCATGTGTCTCCCCAGTTGTGGTGCGCATCTTGGCCAACCTTGGCATTCCAGTCGCCTTGCACTATGACTATGTCCTTCTTCGGCACTTGGTCAAGGACCCGCCTGTATATTTTCATAAAAATCCTCCACTTCGCTGTCTTCACAGTCTGATGTTGGTGCATAGGCCTGGATGATGGTAATGTTGAAAGGGGTTGCTCTCAGACGGATGGTAATGAGTCTACTGGAGACTGGGCGGCAACCCATGACAGTGGCTAGAATGTTCTTGTGGACCAAGAATCCAACGCCGTGTTCGTGCCTGTCATCTCTACCGCTGAAATAGAGCTTGTGGCCTTTGTCAGTCGTTGTTTCACCTAGGCCTTTCCAGCGCAGTTCGCTGATACCTAGAACGTTCCATCGATAGTGGTCCAGCTCGTGGGCCAGTTCTTCTAATTTTCCTTCCGCAGTTAGGGTCCTGACATTCCAGGTTCCTATGACGATGTTGTTTCTCGTGCGGATCTTGCTAGTTTGTCCATCAGTAGCATACTTTTCACCTCCGTCCTGGTGGCCAACGGAAGGCGCGGTCCTTGTGTAGCCGGGCGACGACCGATCCGGCATGGAATTAGTGGATAGCCTCATCATGTGTTGTGTCTTGGGCAAAAAAGACCTGGCAGGGCCCAATCCTCTCCAGGCTGTTGGCCACAGCCGAAATCCACGAATACAGTGTGGCTCGCCTTGGCCCTGAGCACGTGGTCGTTGAACCTGTAGTAACGTGAGGTTCCTCCGCCCTGGCCGGTGACTTCTGTGTAGAAGACTTTCGCCCAGTGATGCCGTGCTAACATCACCCCTGTTAGTCGCCTCTTACGACACGCCGGGAAACGTTGGGTCTATTCTATTTGCCCGAACCCACAGAGTTTTGTTTGCCTTCTCCAAATAACTAAGCTGCCAGGCAAAATACCATCTGCACAGGTGACATGACAGTTTGTCATTATTTGCCTTCCACCGATTGAAATGAATGAAACAGATCTGCAAAGTCATAGCTCGCGCGTGTATGTGTGCTCGTGAGTGAATGTGTGTGCGTTTAGTTTGAGAGTAATTAGTTTTTGTTTATAAGCTTACTGTTAATAGTTTATGAGTTTTCCTCGTTCTGTTTTATAGTTAAAGTTGTTCTTATTCATGTAAGCGCCTAGAGCTAAGTCTAGATTAGATTAGGCGCATAAATAATAATAATAATAATAATAATAATAATAATAATAATAATAATAATAATAATAATAATAATAATAATAATATTATTATTATTATTATTATTATTATTATTATTATTATTATTATTATTATTATTATTATTATTATTTGTTTGTTATTATTATTATTATTATTATTATTATTATTATTATTATTATTATTATTATTATTATTAATATTATTATTATTATTATTATTATTATTAAATCCCCGTCGTCAACACACAGATTTTTAATATCTTCCCTCACAATATTCTTAATATTACAATAATAATTCGAACTGTTTTATGGGCAAAATATAATATATAATATAATATATATTTTGCAATGCCATCTACTGATTGTCCTAGTTTAAGGTGTAATCTGATCCTAACCTATCCTATCCCGCAACTCGAAGGTTATAGGGGCACCACAGATTATCGTTTTACCAGCGTACTCCATCATTCCCTGTTACTCAGCAACCCTGATTGTTTCGCTCAGTGTCAAACCAGTGAATTCTAGAATGTTGTCCTCCCACATCTTTTTCGGTCTACCTCTGCTTCTACCTCCTTGCACTGTGCCTCCTTGCAATCTGATACTGTATTGAAATTAATGGGTGCGACATGTTTGCTTCTGGCTTTACTTCATGTACATTTGCTTCCTGATAAAGGCAAAACAACAAAACATCCCTGTTGCACGCCTCATGCAATGCCGTACTATATTAATCGCTACCATCACATGCTACGAAGGATTGTTGCAAGCAGTACTTTCCTATCCTATCCCGTAACTCGGAGGTAGTTGGGGCACCATAGATGATCGTTTAACCAGCGTACTCCATCTTTTTCTGTCCTCAGCTTCGCTCAGTGTCAAACCAGTCCATTCTCGAATGTTATCCTCCAACCTCTTTTTCGGTCTCCCTCTTCTTCTTCCTCCTTGCACTGTGCATTACAGGATGATCTTTGCAAGGCCTGATGATCTGGTGACGTGGCCATACCATCGAAGTTTCAGTTTCTTCACCACTGTTAAGCAGGTCATCGTGTTGTCCAATGGCTTGTGTGATGGTCTGTCGGACTTCGTGGTTGGTGATGTGTTGGGTATAGGAAATGCCCAGAAGTCTTCTGTAGCACCTCATCTCCATGCTTTGTATTCTTCGTTGGAGATCTGTTGTGAGGGTCCATGTTTTGCAAGCGTATAAGAAGATGGAGATGACAAAGGGAGCGCAACAGCCTTACCTTGGAATGTAGACTGAGGGTCTTGTCTTTCCAAATGGTCTTCAACCTTGCCAGGACAGCAGTTGTTTGTGCGATCCTGGAGAGGACTTCCTGTCGGGACCCATTGTTTGGTACAATGGCTCTTAAATACAAAGTAGTACTTTGCACGATATAATACAGTTTCAACAGGTTGTTTCCCCTTAACGGCGTACATTTACCTCAGAGCTTGGCACCTAATACAACCAAGATGGATTTGATAACGAAAGAACACCTTTCAAGCGTTTTGACCTTTTTCTTCTAATCTGATTAAAAAAATACTTAGGATTTAATTTTCAGTAATTCGAGGTACAGTAAACTGTTTTCTCTTCTGAGAAAAAAAAAACACAACTAAAAATCGCGCATACACACACATGTCGATCTATATTTAACCGTGCACACGTTTATTCTAACTCAAGCGAACATAGCACCACACTCATCCTATAAGAACGATTCAATAAACTCTTGAAAATAAATATCATACAAAAAACAGTGTATGACTATAATTAAAAGCAAATAGTATTAATTTCTTTGCGTGATGTAGGCATTTTTTATATGTTGTTTTCGCAATTTGATCTAGTGTTACCACATTGAGGATGTGCGCTGCTGCATCGCGGTAAATGGCAAAGATACGGGTGGCTAGGTTCATGTGGTTCACCTTAATCGCACGACCCTAGCTGAAAAATAGGAGCATTATATTTCGGCAATGTTATTTCAAGAGAGTTCTTCCTGGTTTACAACTAAGCTTGCACATTTTACCTTATAATACCCCTGTATATTGTGGGTTGTTGATTATGTACTTTCTCTTGGGCATTACTGAGAATTGTGCTGGGCAGAATTACCGTACCTGTTTGTGTTTGCGATTGCAGTTTAGGATTTAGTTCTGTTCATTCAGTTCAATCATACGAATTGTAACCATTCATCCAAACATGTATAGGGATATTAACTGATAACTACTGGGACTTAATATGGCCAGAGTCCCTGTTTTCCACAGCATGCTCTATGATGTGGCTATGTTTAAACTCCGGCGGGCATCGCTATTTGAGTATAGTTTTGCATTTAAGATTGTATACACCCTCGACTATTTACACGATTGCAAGTACAGCAAAGTACATGTAGGCTACCAAGAAGCTTAAAATTTCAAACTTAGCGTTCGGTTTGAGCAACGATTGTCCATTCTGTCATTATAGTTTAATGTGACATAAATGCAATTTTCAAGTAAACTCGTAAAAACAACTAAATAAAAATAACATTGATACCATGGCTCAAGTCCACTGTTCGTATGTATTGAGTCTTATGCATGTTCATTATTACCAGAAGGGCCAAGTCATTTATGGATTTAATATCGTAAGGCTAGGAAAGGGTATGAGGAAATGGGAACGGGATTGGAGCGGTTTGGTAGGTAGGTAGGTAGATAGATTAAAGTCCCCGGACACATAGCGTTTAGGGGAATTTAGTAGGTGCGTTCAACAGATAGAATTATCACTCACGCAACTAGTTTTTTGTACTGTTCATCAAGCAATGCTTTGTGCTAACCGTAGGACTTATTCCTTTACTATTTACTGGTCTATTGTAAACCCTCCAAAGGGGTCTACTGGAGGGAGAGGGTGAGAGAAAGAGAGAGAGAGAGAAAGAGAGAGATATGAGGGTGAGGGGGGGAAAGACAAAGAGAGATAGCATGTGTGTGTGAATAATGCGAGAGAGAGAGCGAGAGAGAGAGAGAGAGGGAGAGAGAGAGAGACAGACAGACAGACAGAGAGAGAGAGAGATAATAGATGTGCATTGTATGTTTCTTTTAGATGGGATATGTGTACCATTGTACGGCGAAAATAAAATCAAGCTCTAATTATACACGCCGTAGAGTGATAGAGCGTTCGCCTGGCACACAGTTGACCCAGGTTCGAATCCATTAGTGGGCGAAATAAAAAGTGGCCATTTTTCACTGTCCAATTTAGCAGTATGATTGCTCTGGTTATTCAGTGTTGATTTAGGTCCCTACCCCTTGTTCCCTGGGATGGTTCCCCGTCTGCCAAATCGCCAATGGTGGATGTAGACGTTAAACCTCAATGTTCATTCTTCATTCTAAATGTTCACTCCCTCTAGCCTTTTGACAAGTCCTTGTACATATTCATTCATGTGAGGTAACGTCAACCAGGACCTAGTAGGAAGGGATATGGGTTATGTGGGAGAGGGTGGGGGTAGGAGAGGAGGTACCTTTTTTTTAAAGTAAAATTTACGTCCCCGGACACATTAAGCGTATAGGGGACGGGTGAACCACCACTTAGAGGTGCCTTTACAATCAGTTCCGCCATTTATAGATCTATAAAAGGTCATTTTAACTTTGTGTTATTAACTGTTACGTCACCAGTCCACCCCGCCCTTCTTCGCAAACTTTCTTCCTCTAACCGACAGTCAAGCGAAGCATTTCCACCCATCCCTTCTCGCCACCCTTAAATCCACCACCACTACCCGAGTCTAACAAACGGGTCGAATACCCGACGCTGGTGACACCCTAGTAGGAGAGTATCTACGTAGCTGACTTCTTGAATAGAGTTGTGACGGTCCGTGTAGGCTGTGTCGGCATAGACTACCCACCCTAAAATATTTTGGCACAGGCACTACTATTACTATAGGCGCTATTATAGTCTACTGCTAGACCAAAACGAGACGCGTGAAGGTTGACGTGGAAGGGAGAGAACCAGAAAGTCACAGAAGAAGACGCAGACGACAAGACAAGCGGACATTTCGAGACAGTCTTCTTAATTTTCGAGCGAACTTTCGACTAAGAAATGAAGAAACATATATTTTATTCTTCGTCTACATAACGCGAACGTAGATTTCTAAAGTTGTGATTTGTTTTGTGCAGATATTTCCACGAGAATCTTTGGAAAGTTTTATTGGCTCTTTTTAAAGACGGCAACGACAAGCCTAAAACGGGGGGAGTGGGTGTTGTCGACGACTGCGCTACCTTAATACTTGCTGTAGTTATTGCCCAGTGTTGTTGTGCTGGAATTCAACAACAAAGGGACTTCGTCACCACTACTGCAACAATTACAACTACTACTACTCTTGCTGCCACTAGCCGTATTCTTGCGGCAAGGAAGTGAAAATGGGGAAGAAAAGGACCAATGTGTATGTGGTGTGCTGTGTACTTTTCCCTCTGGCATTCGCTGGATTTGTTATCGGCTTTGGATGTCCAGTGTGGCTTTCGATGGACAATGGTGAAAACGTTGGTCTCTGGCAGCATTGCACGAAGGACATCTTGAAGAACTGCACAACGCTAGATTTTGACCAATTTATAAATTGTAAGTACACATTGCTTATTTTATTTTATTTTATTTTTTACACTCAATAATCCGTACTTACATTACTTGAAAATGGTTTATTACGAAACACATTCTTTCATGAACGGTGGTTTTCCCGTTTAGCCCTTCTTTGGTTAAAGTTGAAAATATGAAAGATCTATCTCCCTGTCTCTCAGTGGGTTAAGTTTGTGGAATTGTGCCATAGATACAGATGGTCATTTTGCTGTGTACTCAGCTCGACACTGACAGTGCATCAGTTGGACTAGCTGAAAATCAAATGTAGCGTACGAAGTTGCTTGAGTAAACGCCGTAGAGGAAAGCAGCTTCATGCGAAACAGCTATCCATAGATTGGCTGACAGACTACAGAAATGGAAATGGACCTTACTTTCTTTCTTTCTTTAGGTAGATTAACGTCCCCGGACACGTCAGCATATAGGGGAGTCCTTACTTTTTCAAAAAGAATTCTTCTATAGCCCAAACTACTTCCAAAATCTAGTGTTGCAGTCTGGGTTAGTCTTAACAGGGTATTATAGTCTTAGCTGGTAGACATAGAAAACTCAGTTGTGTGTACATGAGAGCATTATAATAATAATAATACAGGATGCTATGTACGCGCCTCTCCCCAAGGCTCAAAGCGCGGCGATCTATACCAACATACACGCTCACCTGTCTCATTTACCCTCACACTCACCAAATACACATACATCACTCAAACAGGTGGTGTAAAGGCAGGGAGATCGCTATTAGAAGACGGAAGAAAATCGAATTTTATTTTTGAAATTTTTATATTGACTGCATCCTGTACCATTATTGAAGGGAGGGAGGAAACCGGAGTGCCCGGAGAAAACCCTCGGTGACCTCAATAGTCTCGTACCTAAGTCACATACGTTCGCCCCTTGCGGGAATCGAACCCGCGACCTTCGGCATAGGAAACCGGCGACTTATCCACTGCGCCACGAGGCCACCCCATTATAATTAAATTATTTTACGAAATTTCTATGATCCACATTGAACGTCAGTTTCTCATAGATATCGCTTATTGTCAATAATCTTTTAAGCTGCACCTCAATATTTTTATGTCATGCGCGATATTAATTAAAATCTGGCAGAGTTGTGGAGGTGAAAATATCTGGGTATATATATGAGATATCATAGTTTGGAAAAACAAAACACACACAGGCACATACACACACCCACACACACGCACACACACACACACAAACATACACACACACACACACAACTTGTACCAAACATATTACACTATTAATTTTGAAAAAAATAGTCTGCATTGTAGGATTCTCTCAGAACGAAAGGGTGCGCTCATTTATCAGTTTATCAAAGGGTGCTCTCTGCATTAAAGAGTGTTCTCTACATTAAAACAATGCTCATTGCGTTCACGCTACATTTCTGTGAATAATATTTAAAGATATCGGAGGCATTAGGTATACAATGCACCCAATTTTGTATGAAATTTAAAAGGGGTTAAATAAAATCACAATATTTTTATTCAATAACTGTTATTTTACTTCCTTGAATTTGAAAAGTTTTGGAAGACAGGTGGATAGAAAGTGGTAAGGAGTTGGTGATGGTGGCCTTAGGGGTGGGGCTAAGATAACATGGACCAACATACAAAACATGCTATACAAAGTAAGCAAAAGTTATTTTTTTACTCCCTTCAAAGATATGCAGGTGGATAATTTTAATCGAACCTAGATCTTGTGATTGTAAGTAACACTGTTTATACTTCCTTTTAAAGTTTTCGAGACAAATCAGTACAGAGCCCTTAACTGAAGACACGTTATGATCTTTATTACTTAGAATCTGAAGATGTGTTTATTAGCTTATTTATTAAAACATATTTTCTTTTTAAAAAGGTGTCAAAGAATATCATCCTATGTCTGTTTATTCTTTAAAGAGAGAATGAGAGAGAGAGAGAGAGAGAGAGAGAGAGAGAGAGAGAGAGAGAGAGAGAGAGAGAGAGAGAGAGAGAGAGAGAGAGAGAGAAAAAACTTGACCTAAATACCTTCATGAGCTTAATCGCGTTAACGAGAAATGTAATTGTTGTAGTGTATCTATGCATACTGAACCTCACAATGTTCATTGCTACCGTTTAAAAGCATCGTTAATGGGGGTCCGCCATAATGGTAAAGATCACTCATTGTACATGCTGCCTAACTTTATGAATGACCGTAATAAATTAAGATCAATTAAACGTTAGTATTCCGATTACCTGATTCAATGAATATCGTGTATATGTGCGGGATTGGTTGATTTAATAAGTTTAATATCTTACACGCAGTGAACCCTGGATCAGTGAAACACAAACGTTTGTTTGACCTCTTTCAAGGCTTGCCCACTAGCTAGGCTAATACATTTGAGAAAGCTTCAAAAAGACTACTCTGTACAGGTTCGAGAAGCTCTTTACTTTACCTCTTTCATTTATTGAGCCATATTTGCTCTCTAGAGGCGTTGGGCGTAGGCTATCCTTTCTTATACTAGAAGTCTCACGAAAGCAGAGCACACATTAAACGTACAACAAAACTTTGGATTATTTTATTCGTCACCTACTGTATGCGGGTGATATTCGGGCTGTCTTTTCATAATGAAAATGCGTTATGTTTCACTAAACTTTGTGACAGTTTAAGCTTGTTTTTAAACAGAGTTCCTCAATTATCATTACACTCTAAAAACGTATGGGAAGGAACTTCGTAGACCTACTTTCTGAATATGCTACGAGGCTTTTTGACAGTTTAACACTAAAGGAATTTAGAGATTTCCAAGCAATTGTTTGTCTTGATGCCCCACGCAAATTCACGAAAACGGAATTACCTGGCAATCTTTTTTTAGGCTGTTTTATTGTGTTGTTTATTGCATAGTTGCACCGCGAAATAGTAAATAGCGCATTCATTTCGTCATAAAATTATTTTTAAAAAACGTACTTGCAACAATAGGCTGTTTTTGGTCATATGATATGCATTGTTAAGGCTTGTTTGCCATACATTTATTATAGCTAGCATACGAAGCAAACCCGGAAACCCTGGGAGAAACGGGTAGATTGTTTGGGAAGGTTTTTGTATTCACCCTTAGATAAGCTCGCTGATAAGTTAGTCGGCGACACGAATTGTTGTATATATCGCATTCAAGGGTGTGGTGCGTTTAACCTTTAATCATAAACTTATCCAGTGATGTGAATGCTTATTTCTCATTAGCTGAGCTGTCAGGTACATAATTAGACTTTAGTCAACGTACCTAGAGGTTCTATACATGTATCATACAGTACCACTGGAGTGAGTGTAGACTGTAGTTCTGTTGCCAACGGCGAGTTATCTGGTAAAATTAGCAGGTTATAGAAATGTATCACATACTAGGTCAAACAAACAAGATATTTTTTCTTGATACAGACGCAAGACGATCCCTGTAATGTGTATTTTCAACTTAAGCGTCAGTTACATGAACTTTCCTGACTTATGATCCTCAAATGGTGTGTGTGTGTGTGCGCGCGTGTGTGTGCGTGTGTGTGTGGGTGTGTGTGTGTGGGTGTGTGTGTGTGTGTGAGTGTAACGTGCAAATAAACCTGTAACAAATCAACAACCCAATGATCATTAGAAAACTGTTGACGAAAAGGGCGGTGGAACTCAAATGGGCCCTCTCAGTTAATTGTCAGGATTGTATTTCTCTAGTCTAGGCCTCCGGGAAACACCAACGAAGAAAAGGATTGTTCAAAACAAAAACATTTACGAGACGATTTCGGTCAAACTATTACAAAGAGCAACAAATAAAAGCAAGTAGAGAATATAAAACAAAACAGCTCCGATTATCCTTTAAGAAATATAAGGCTAAATTTATAAAGAGAATCCGTAATTTAAAGAGTTCTGATCCCAAGGTATTTTGGAAAATTATCAACGGGTGTGTTAGTGAAAAGACGGAATTCACTTCTAAAATTTCCTGCGAGTTTTTTTTTCTAAAACATTTTCAAAAGCTTTGTAAACCATTCGATGTTAATAATGATGGTCCAGACCCCTCACCTCCTAATGAGTCCGATGATCAGCCTGAATATTGTGACCCTGACTTAAATGGACGATTTACTGAAGAGGAAGTAAAATATACATAATAATAAAGCATGTGGATTAGATAGTCTAACTAATTAACTATTAAAGGCTGCTTCCACTAGACTTCTTCCCCTATTCACAAAGTTCTTCAACTTAATTTTAGTGTCAGGTAAGGTGCCAGAGGAATGGACAATAGGTGTAATTAAACCGCTTTACAACAACAAAGGTGATGACAGCGATCCAAACAATTATAGGGTTGTTTCAATAATGTGTTAACTAGTTTACTTAACAATAGGTTGACTACCTTTTTTTAATTTAAGACATACACTAGGGAGTGAGCAAGTAGGGTTTAGATCAGGACATAGCGTGATGGACCATATTTTAGATCAGGACATAGCGTGATGGACCATATTTTAGATCAGGACATAGCGTGATGGACCATATTTTTACGTTACAAGCAATTATTGATTTATTTTTCTTTCAAAGGAAACGATTGTATTCTGTTTTTGTTGATTACAAAAAGGTTTTTGATCTTGTCAATGGAGCTATGCTTTGGCAGAAATTGTTAACTCTGGTGTAAAAAGAATGTTGTTAATAGTTATTCACGATTATATGCACAGCAAAGCAAATCATGTGTACAGTGTAACTCACAGGTTTCTGGTTATTTTGGTTGTTTTACCGGGGTCCGTCAGGGTGAAAATCTGTCACATTTGTTGTTCTCAGTGTATCTAGCAGATCTACTACGAAGAATACAAAGCAAGGAGATGAAGTGCTACATTTCCTATATCCAGAACATCACCAACGACGAAGTCAGACAGACTATCACACAAGCAATTGAACAACATGATGACATGCTTACAGTGGTGAAGAAACGAAAACTCCGATGGTATGTCCACATCACCAGTGCATCAGGTCTTGAAATGACCATCCTGCAAGGCACGGTGCAAGGAGGCAGAAGGAGAGGGAGACAGAAAAAGAGGTGGGAAGACAACCTTCGAAAATGGACTGGTATAACCCTGAGCGAAGCCATGAGGGTTGCTGAGGACAGAGAAAGCTGGCGTACGCTGGTTAAACGATTATCTGTGGTGCCCCAACTACCTTCGAGTTACGGGATAGGTAGGATACTGTCGTAATAAAATTTAGAATCTGAAATTTTAAGCTATTAGTTCAAAAGAGACGTTTTTTTTAAATCCAGAGATGTGACAGAATCTGTAATAAATGTACTTTCAATGAGCTAGTAGGAGATAAATTCCATTTTAGTTTTACATGTCTACATTGTGATGATAATCGAAAAGAGTTGCTTAAAAGGTGGTTTTTTAATGTGCGACCCAATGCTACTAAGGTTTTGATTTATTTTGAACAAAAAATAAGACTATCCTGCTGAAACTGTCCAAGTTTATGAAAATAATAATGAATTGTTTTAGAACGTGATACATTCGAAGGTGATATGAGCTGTAATAATAATAACAGTAATAATAGTAATTAATTTCAATCAATAATGACAATTTATAAATTCATGTAAAGCCCTCCAATTCAATACCAACTTGTACCCACCCCCAACCCCTCTCTACTTCCTTCTCACCCAATCTTGCGAGAGAGTGCGTGCGATTTGTGATAAGGTTTTGGATACATAATTTTTATATAGTTTGGTTTTGTTGCATGATAGTAATGCATGTGTATATTGCGAATGTTTATCAAGTGCGAGTGTGATTGATTAACTTTTAATTTTGTAATATTTGTACATACGTATTTTGTGCACGTGTTGTATTTTATGCGTTCCATTATTATCCTGTTTTATTTTTTTATCGCATCCACGTGCCCCAAGAGGTTTTATGGAATAAACCACTTTGACTCGACTGACTTGACTTGACCAAAACACACGAAACTTTACGCCACCCCATCGCCATCCTCATAAAAGCATATTATACAGAAATAAATTAACATACATTTACACAATTCAATAACATTCTTACAATGATTTATATAAACTGTATGTATTTACGCATGTGGTAAACAACGACACGTTTGTGTTGTTCGGTTAATATAAATGGATCTGAGCGTGTATGAGGGTTAACAGCTTTAAAATCAAATTCACCTTCTTCACCTTAGCTGCTTTTAAAAAAATGTCATTGTACGTTGTTCCTTGTTCGCAATCGTAAACAATAGAGCCCCGAAGTTCAATCATGATTATTATTATTTTGCCACCTTTAAAATAATGACTGTTTGCAAATACGTTTTAACGACTGTTTGCTAAGGCGCTATTTTGCTGATAAAATTCAGCAAGTCGTACCATAAAAGTTTGATAAATCTTCTTTAGTACAGTGCTGATCTGAAAAGTATTTGTTTAATTTATTCATTGTGTACGTACAGATAGATGTATGTACATGAATGTATGTATACATGAATGGATGGATTGATGATGATGGTGGTGGTGGTGATGATGATGATGATGATGATGATGATGATGATGATGATGATGATGATGATGATGATGATGATGATGATGATGATGATGATGAGATCGAGGAGGATGAAGAACATGGTTGCGATTTGTGTTGTTGTTGTTATTAAGGCTGTTCAAAAAAGGCGTCTCTTGTTAAATGTTTATTTATTGTTTGGCCAACTCGAATACTGTAGATCCAATGCGGTACATTGTCAAAGTAAAAGAAAGGTTATGAAATAATTAAGTGAGCTTTTTAGGAAAATCACAACGAAGAGGTCCCATAAGCTTTTTTTTAAAAAAGGTAAATATTTACAATAGAAATATGGATATCATTTAGAAGACGACAATTTCACATAAGTCATCTAAAAAGGACACCCGCATACGTGTGCTATTATCTTTTCTATTGTATTCAGACGAAAACTGGACGTTTGTGTGGTCCTGCCGCACCATTCGTAGCTGACACTTGCCGAGGGCCTACGTTTGCCCCTCGCTCTACTTGTGGAAGGTTCTCGACGAGTCTGGGCTACGTTGTGTGGCCCTGGCGAGGTATATTGCGAACAAAGTTGAGTGTCCGAGATCGTTAAGATCTACAGTTTCAGGTTTAGAAATAACAATTTCTTATACTCAGTGCAAACAAGTCACTTAACCGCAGAGTGATACCAATCGGAGGGGCCAAAAATCTAAAGAGAAACACAACTGACATAGGCCAGGCTGTGTATCTCAGTGGTCCTTTTTCTTTACAAATGGCCATGGACACGTCGGTACCCTATCATTTCCGGGGATTTATGGGCTGCTTGATCGGATGGGAAGTACCGTCGTTTAGGCAAGGCAGCATGGAGTCAAGTAGGCAATAATGTGTGCTGTCGCCTTCAGCAAGGACTTGTGACCTACGTATGACTGTTGAGGTTTCGTTTAGCGCGCACGAACGAGAGAACCACAACGCACAACAGTTCACGAATTCCGAGACTTCACACGGGCTTTTCGCTTTCGTTTCCGTACTGGTGCCCGTCGCGTTGTAAATGAAACTTCCTTAAATGAATGAAAACAGGTTCTAATAAATTTAATATTTGCCTTGCTTTATTAATTAAATATTCAATATGATATTTCCAATTTAATTTAGGTGTAAAATAAACACCTAAAAATTATAATATATTTTGCTTGTATGATAAATTTTGACCATTAAGTTTTATTTCAGGCAATATTTTAGGATTTTTCCCGTTATTGAACAACAATAGACTTGTCTTTTCTCCAGAAAGCTCTAAACCATTTTCTGACATATAATCAACTAAACTGTTAATTTCCTTTTAATATATTTTCTCAATATAGTTAATATTTGTTTTATTTGTACGTTTTCTAATTTTTGTATTTAACCAAATTGCAATATCATCTGCACAACATGTGTGTTTTTTGATAATGCAGAAGGAAGGTCATAAATTAGAATAATAAAAAGTAATGGTGCAATAATAGAACCTTGTGGAATGCCCATGTTTATACGTCTGTTAGATGAATATGTTTTTCCAACCTCCGTACAAATACATCTTTCTGAAAGTAAGCTTTTTATATAATAATAAATGTGACCATTAAGACCTATTGAATTTAATTTGTATAATAATCTGGCATGCCAAACACTATCATACGCTTTTTTACATTAAAAAAATGTTGCTAATAAACTCTTTCTTTGACTAAATGGTCAGTTGTGCTACGACCTTTTCAAAATCCTGCTTGATGAACAGGAATAATATTATTTTTGTTACAGAAATATAACAATCTCTGATTTATTATTTTTTCAATTAATTTGCAAAAATGTGATGTTAATGCAATTGGTCTATAATTATTTATAGATTTTGATGTTTTACCTTGTTTTAAAATGGGAAGTATTACTGACTGTTTCCAATAATATGGTACAGTTCCACTTTCCCAACATTTTCGGAAAAGTGAATGCAATATTTTTTTTCCATTTTAAAGGTAAATGATTTAACATTTGATATGAAACGCCATCAATACCAACTGCAGAATTATTATTTACAAATGAATCTAATGTATCTAATACTTCTTCAAAAGTAATGGGACTATTTATATATATACATTATTGTCGGGTAAAGGGTCTTTATATTCCTCCTTATTTTCACTATCAATTCTAAATTTTACAATATTTTCACTTACATTATTTGTTAAACTATTTCCTGAGAAAAAAATTTACAAATGCTTCTGCCTTATCTGTCGAAGAAGGAAATGAGTTATTTTCTAATTTTACCGTATATAGTTGTGATCTATAAATAATTTTAATATGTCTTACTTTTTTCCATACTTTGTGCAAATCTTTAGATTCTAATACTTCTTTTTCACAAAATTCAATCCAGTGGTCATTTTTAGCTTTTGCAATTACTCTGCTACATTGAATTTTAGCCAGTTTCATTTCTAAAAAAATTGCTTCTGTCTTATTTTTATTCCAGTTTTTAAATTTTTATTTTTTATTTTTTACTGCGTTTTTACATTTATCATTCGACCATGAATTTCCATGTCGTTCAATATGTTTCTTTGTTTGAACTTTCGGAATGAAATGATCAGCAGCTTGTAAAATTACTTCTCTAAATTTTTCATAGAAAATGTTTCTATCCTCTTGTAAAAATTCATTACATGGAAAAACGTTTAAATAATTATAAAACATTTTCCCAGGAAATCCTATTAAAAGGAAATTGTTTGTGCGTGGTTCATCTGAATATTTCGTTTTTGCGGATTAAAGATTTGACGTATGATTATTGTCCCTATAAATTACAACGAAATGCAGACAGAATACTAGGTCTTATGTTTGCGTTCGTTCTGTACTCTTTGAAGTCCCCAATGACAGTTTTCATTATCGTAACACACGAGTGCATAAACGTTTAGAACAGATTACAACACTGGGAACAAAAACAACAAACAAAGAAACAATAAAATATCCAAAAAAAAAACAACAAAAAATAAAAATCCAGCTTATATGTACTACTACAGGAGTAAGGATTAACAACTAACCACCAGGGACCGAGGTTTGGGGATGGCAGACGGCCTGGGGATAGGAAGAGGAAAGCACTCCTGGATTTGGGGGTTATATAGGCCTATTTGTATATATGATAACTATTAAGCACGCAGCGAACATTCTTGCTGGAGGTAGAGATGCGTCATTGTTTGCACACTCCACCTTTAAAATGAAGAAGGAGGAAATTGGGAGGAGGAAAAACAAGAAGAGAAGAGCCATTAAACGTGAAGGGAAAGAGGCTGTATAATAATTTAAAAACGGGTGGGCAGTTGTATCAGTAGTCGTGCATCTAATGGAGACATGACTGTTATGCTTTATACGGATTAGACCTGCGTGAATCGGGTATTAGCATCGGCGGAATTTTAGACCCCCACCCCTCTCAGCGGGTATAAAAGTATAGTTAGTGGCCTCGACATTCCGACGTAGCAAGGAAAAACTGCACGACAGTTTTTGTCAAACGATCTTCAGCTACACGATATAAATTCCCGCATCACACAACATGACTTTAAGAGGAACAGTTGAACTTGTTCAGGTTTTACTTTTCTAGGAGGTAACGTAGAGTATGATGGGAAAAGGGGTGGACCGTAGAAGAGGTGGAAAGGTTTTTGGATCTGTTTATTTAAGAGTAGTATGCACGTTAATTAAATCGAGTACTGGTTGACGTAGTTTGTTTGTTGCTGCTTTTATTCTTATGTTGCCATTATTTCTAATCTATGAGACATTACGCACGGCATTGCTCATAATATTACCTACCTACTTATCTATATGTATCTACTATACTTGTTACGTCTGTGGCCTCTTTAAATTGAATTAATGCCTGTTATATATCATTTTGATTGCCAGAGTATACAAATAACACGGCAGTATGATCTGAAACACAAGGTTTCATCAATATTGGCGTTAACTCAACGCAGATTTGTTCCATTCTAGTTAGAGTTTAACATTACCCCCCCTCCCACCCTTTACCCCCCCCAAAAAAAAAATCGTTGAGAAACATTTAACATGCGCAAAGACCTGTAAATTAAAGTTACGAAATAAGCGAGGTTTAGGTGTATGAATCAAGCAGTACTACCCATACCTTACAAGCCATTGAAATGTAATTACTGATACGCGAAACGTCTTTTTTACGTTATTTGTCGGACGCATAAGGGTCTTTTGTTTCAGAGAGAATGCCGTACAGTGAGATATTGTATTCATCATTGCAAAGAATGTTCTTGTTTTTGGGTGGTTCCGATTGAAAGGAGTTAAGTAGGTAATTACATTTCACTGGTAAAGCAAGGGAAAAAATAAGGCAAAGAGGACAAGTTTATTGAGGCGAAACACAGCAATAGCCGATGTAGTTTTTCTTTCCGAGAGCGTGATTTTATTTTTAATGTTGCAATTATGACATATCATTAATTTTCACGCACGCATGCACATGTTGTTTCCGTGGATTGATCACACACACAAGCACAAAGAGAGAGAGAGAGAGAGAGAGAGAGAGAGAGAGAGAGAGAGAGAGAGAAAATAAAGAGAGAGAGATTAAAATTATTTTTATAGCTGCTGATTTTAACTTTCTATCGAAACATCTATTTTTATAGCTGCTGAGTTTTTTTAAACTATGGAATTTAACATTCATGGCCTTAAAGTAAAAATATAAGACGCGCTGCTCGCATTCAAGCAGGTGTTTTGCGTTTTCGACACCACCTTGCATGTACGGTGTAAATATCACGCTTGACGCATTTGCACTTGATGTCAGGTGTACATGTTTGCATCGCACGAATATTTTCTACAGTTATAAACTTATATTTGTAATAAATATATTAGAATTAAACCTGGTTTACAAGGACTGCTTTAGTTGTTCATTACAATGCATATTCCGTTTTGACATTTCCCAGGTTTTTTTTTTTTTTTTTTTTTTTTTTTTTTTTTAGTTTTCGTTAGTTTTTTAACAGATTTGGACTTGAAGATAGAGTGGAACGCATAGCGTAGTGATGTTTGGTGTTATGCAACGTCGGGAAGGATTAGTACTTGGATAGGTGACCATGCTCACCACCGAACGATACACGCACGAACAACAAAAAAAAGATTGAAACAAGCACAGGACACACCCTAGTCCACCCATCTGTGAATTTTTTTATTTTTAATCAGTTTATAGTCCCCTCTCTTCCCGGTAAGGATTTTCAGAGAGGAGACTTTGTGAATAAGTACCTGGGTCTGTTTATAACCGGGGGAAAGGTACAGAAGCGAGGGAGAGGAGACAGGCACCGCCTTCATTAAGCTGGGCTAGAGGAAAGGGAGGTCTTAAACGCTTCCCTTCCAACGACCGCAAGGCTACGGTGACACCTTTGCTTTTACCTTGTATAGGGTGGGAGCTCTAGATTCAGGTTCAATCTCTGGTCAATGCATTATTAAATAAAACTACAACGTTCCTGAGCAGCTTCGTTGGTCGAGTTTTTCAATGTTACTGCAAGTATGACTGTACTATTCCCCCCCCCCCCCCCTCCGATCCCCCCCTCCGACACACACACTCTACCACCACACACTTTCCTTCACACCCCCCAAAAAAATAAATAAAAACAAAAATACCAAAAACCGTCAACAACAACAACAACAACAACAAACAAAAACAAACACACCATTGTTAGAATCTTAAATAAACAAATAACTATGTAATGCATTTTGCATAGCTTCAATATCCTTTTAGGATGATGTTACTGCGTATAAAGTGGCTAGGCCATCCTTTCCTCTTTGAAGGGCACGCGCAAATCAGTTCATTTAACACTTCCACGGGTGGCATTTAAAAATTGAAGAAAAACCCAAAGTCGCACAACAATCACTCCCCCCCACCTTCCCCTTTTAAGTCCACCCTGCGGTTAACGGGTACATGACTGTCCAGAGAACCGTGGGAAAGTAAAGCAATGTTAGTCAAGAGACGGGCACCTCTCTCCCAAAACTGACCCCGAAGAAAGGGATGTTGTATTTATAGTAATTCTTCCCTACGACCAAACAATAACGGGAGAATTGTTACATTTTAAACTTTTTTTTTTCTTCGGAAAATAGGCTTTTATTCTGCGTTTTGGTTGATAATGTTATTTGGAGTCTCTTTCCATTTTGCTTTTTATTATTTTATTTATTTTTTTACAAAGAAACGTGGTGGTAAAAAACGCAGATGGACTATCGTTGAACTTTGTAAATGTTTAGAGTTTACATGTTAATGTATATAGCATTGATAATATTTAGGGGATTGCATGTTATTGTTAATGAAGTTAGTTGTAATAGAAATCACCCATCCTCCATAGGGCGGATCTCAATTGTTGTTTACTTTTTTCGTCTTATTTTAGGGAGGAGAAAAACGGCAAAGAAAGCCATAGCATACGTTTCGAAATGCACACACTGCTGAATGAATCCATTGTATTCGGGTCCGCAGGCACGACTGAGCACGAATTGAACCCTTTCCTTTCATGTTGACTGAATGGCCCTTAATTTAAGTGCGCTCATGCAAACATGAACTCTAGTTAATGCAACGATAGTTTCTCATCTTCATTGGCCCACATTATTTTGCATTGGCTGGAGGTAGAAAGAGGCAGTGTCTTGTTATGTAAATGTCGTCATCAGAATTTTTAGTTTGTCCTAGGCGTTGTCCCTCTGCCATGTGAACTAACAGCATCTGTTCGGCATTGACGCAAGTGCTTTAGTTTATCAAACTGTATCAACTACAACCGGGGAGCTGCTTTTAAATCTGACCCTTCAAATTAGTAAGCTTAGCGAAAGCAGTACGATCTTTTTGTAACAATAGAATAATTGTGGGGCATGTCGGTTTAAACTGTTCTTTGTAAGATTGTAAAAACAATCTGTTCAAAACTGAGTTTCCTTGGCTGTACATGTGCTGCTGCTGCTGCTGCTGCTGCTGCTGCTACTACTACTACTACTACTACTACTACTACTACTACTACTACTACTACTACTACTACTACTACTACTAGGGCCTACAATTACAATTAAATATTTTTACAGCGCCGTTCCTTACTGAAGCTCACAGCGTTTTACAGGAAAGCGAAAAAAAATAGTAAAAAGCAATGCATGAAATACCAAGTTAAATTACACACATACGCACGCGCGCACACACACATGTGTCGGTGTTTGTAAGTACGAAGATGTATTTACAGGTATGCACACAAACTGAGAAGGCGAGAGAGAGAGACAGACAGAGAGAGAGAGAGAGAGAGAGAGAGAGAGAGAGAGAGAGAGAGAGAGAGAGAGAGAGAGAGAGAGAGAGAGAATGTGTGTGTGTGTGTTTCTAACTTGTGCCTTTTTGTCATATTAAAATTCAGATTTTTATATTTAAAAAAGAAATAATTATGAACCTGAAACCGCATATCAAAGCCACATTGACAGTTTCACTTCTATTTCACGTATTATAATTCTCGTTTTTGTGTGTTTTGTTTGTTGTTATACTGTAATTTTATTTATATTTAATTATTTATTTGCACTAAATGCCTGCAAACCGTCCCGGTTTTGTTTAATGCTTGATTTTGTTGTTGTTGTTGTAGATATGTTATTTATTTGAAAAATGGGAACCGTAATATATTGTGATAAATAATATTTTAATACAAATTCTAACTAGTGATAATAGTGGTTTGGTTTCGTTCTGTTTTCAGCGACAGGGAAACAAGATTATATGATTGGAGTACGTGCAGTAGAGATCTTCGCCCTGGTGATGCTGTGTGTGGCAGCCGTGGACCTAGCCTATGAAAACTGTTTCAGTGTGTTTCGCGGGCGACAACTTTCTGAACGCTTGGCGCCTGGTATTCTCTGCATCTTGGGAGGTGAAGCTTCTTGGTTTTCGTCAAAATTATCATCGTCGTCATTATCATCTTCATCATTATCATTTTCTTCTTTTTCACCATCATCATCATTTTCTTCATCATTATTATCATCAACTTCATTATCACCATCAAAAACAGCAACAACACACCATCATCGCCGTCATGATCAACTACGACAAAAACAGCAACACCACCATCATCAATATCAACAATCACAACAAAAATAGCATTATCATCATCATTATCATCATCATCATCACCACCACCACCACCTCCACCACCACCACCACCATCACCATCGTCATCGTCGTTGTCAACATTAACTTCACCTCAACATGAGGGCAGAAGAAGTACACATCCTCCTACATGACATAGAGTATCGTCCTCAGGCTTTTGTGGAATCCATTATAAACATGTGAGCATTAACATGATGATGATGATGATGATGATGATGATGAATGTGTGTGTTTGTGTGTGTGTTTGTAACAGGTTTTGGAGGTCTGGCGGGCATAATTGCCTATGCAATAAAAACTAACGACTTAGTGACCAGCTCGGAAAATTATGGTTGGGCATTGGGCCTGGTAGCCGCTGGATCGGGACTGGCCGTTGTTCTGGGCGTTGGCTTCTGCGTGTCTGGACTCTTTCTGGAGAATACATCGTAAGTAGGGCTTCTCAAAGACGCAGTTACTGGTCCTATATTTGGGGTTTCTGTCGTTTAATACAAAACGAATAACAAATAAAATATAATTAAAAGAATCAGCAGATGCAGTTTCTTCTACCCAGGAAAAAAGGGAGAGAGAGAAGAAGCGATGCTTTCTATGGCAAGCAAACAAGCAAGCAAGCAAAATACAAACAAACGAAAACCAAAAAAAAACCACGCACACCCACATACAACCAGCAAAAATGGACGGGACGTTATTATGTAGAGGCTTCTCCCTAGAAACAAAAACAGAGGGTTGGAGGGGGCAAGGCGGTGAAGGGGGTAGGGTAAAGGGAGGAGAGAGAATGTGCGGGGCTCACTATGCTTCCTTTCTAAAGTATTTATATTTCCCATTTCTCACTCACTATCTAAAAATGCAATATAAGAAAAGAAGGCTAAGGCCAAAAATTAAAAACGAATTTGCTTCCTCTGTAATGATTTATCTATATCATCCCAATTTAGGTCTAAAGAATCGAAACAAAAGCAGAATGGCAACGGAATGCCTTACGCCACGTCCAACGATGAGAACTACGAGCTGAGTGCCTACACCAACAGAGGGTTCGAGGAGAACGGGCATGTCCCCAGCCAACCGAAGGATAACCTGCCAGGGTATGCCCTATACAATGGACTTATGGACAACAGACCTGGACAGCGTATGAGTCTTCCTCCCGGACCCTCTTCCGTCAGCGCTTTGCCCGCGTATAACAAGTGAGTGTAAATGGATGGATGGATAACATTAATTGGTTTGCATGGACGGAGGGAAGAATGGATGGATGCTACTATATAAAATTGGGTGCTTCGTCATACTGGGTGCGTGCGTGTGTGTGTCTGGTTGCGTGCGTGTGTGAGTGCGTGTGCGCGCGCGTGTGTGTGTGTGATTGAGAGAGAGAGAAAGAGAGAGAGAAAAAGAGAGAGTGAATGAAAAATGGCTGGGTATTAAGAGAGTGTATATGTAGGAGTTATGTGTTTGAGAAAAGGGCTTGGTAATCTGGGAGTGTGTGTGTAAAGTGTTTGCTTTTGCGCGTGTGTGGACAAAGCTTTTCTCTATCATTGAAGATACAGGACGCATTTAAAAATGGAAATTAAATACTCCTTTCTTCTTGCCTCTTTTTCATTGCATAAAGACAGTAAAGAGCAATTTGGAAAATATAGATGTGTGTAAAGTAGATTTATTTCCCGAGGAAACAAGGAAAGTTTTTGTTTTCTATTTACATTATTATTATGAACTTCATTATAAATCTATTTTTGAAATCACGCATGTAATAGCTAATGACGAAATGGGTTTCGGATCATCTTTCAGTCGCTACGCAGGAGGAGACCCGCCACCGGTGATGCCCAAGAGCTCCCAATATTACTCTCTCAGCGATGACCGCATCCTAGATCCCGGTTTTGATCTGAGTGAAGGCTACCTGCCAGGCAGACCAAAAGCCTCCAGGACCCTAGAGGATCCGTATTCTAGAGGAGGCGGCAGATTGGCTGACGACCCTTATTCCCGAAGTGGAGGTCGCGATGATCCCTATTCCCGTGGAGCGAGAGAGGATCCTTACTACCGAGGAGCTAGAGAGGACCCTTATTCCCGGGGAGCGAGGGAGGATCCTTACTCTCGTGGAGCCAGAGAGGATCCCTATTCCCGCGGGGGCCGCGATGATCCTTATGCCCGTGGCGGTGCTCGTGATATTCCTCGTGCTGGTTACAACGATCCCTTCGGATTTGACCGCGACCCTTTGGGCCGAAGCATTGGAGAGTCTGGCGGCAGAGACACGAGGGACAGTTTCTACAGGCCTGGCAAATTTTAAGAGATTAGCAATTGTCAATTCTTTGCTATAATTTTGATAATTTTACTGCCTCCCACCCCAACCCCAAAGTTTAGAATGGCGAAATTGTTTTGGCAATAATATCTTCCAGAAACCGTAAGCGGCGGCTCAGCGGAAAAGAAGAAGAAGAAGAAGAAGAAGAAGAAGAAGAAGAAGAAGAAGAAAGAAGAAAAAGAAGAAGAACCAAATCAGAGTGATGCATCGAGACACACTGCGTGTGATTATAAAACAATCAGATCTAGAACAACACAAATTCTGTTAAAATATATTATTTTAAAACCCCTTTCTTTGGTAATATGCTGCATTCTTGGAAAAACAAATCTGCTGACCTGTGAACCTAAAAGGGGAAAATTGCAGCCAACGTACAGGTGTTCAACATAAAAATAAGACATTCCCTTGATTCTAACCTAAGAGACCAAGTCACGATTATAGTGCTTTGCTACTTTATGTGATAATTGATATCTACGTCAAAATACTGAAGTGTGCCTCATGACACAACGAAGAGTCTGATTACAGAAGTGCACATGCATTAACAATTCTCTCAGCTTACTCTATCGTGAGCTCCAGATTGTCTAAGTTTCCTGTCACATAGTAATGAATAGGTCTCAAAATATTCCCCATGTTGGCGAAACAGCGTCATGCAGGCCTATATTCTAAGTCTGCCAACTTTATGAATATATTACATGCGAATTGACCCAAGTTTAGTTTTTATACTGTCGCAAACCATGAAACCCGCGAAATGCATTTTATAAAATAATGCTTAAAATAGTAACGAATACCAAGGCGGCCAAACAAAATTGTTTTATAATCAGGCTTGCACGAATAACACTAACGCCATTAATGATAATGACATTTTTTAACTGACTGTGCTGTTTATTTTATGAAACTCGCAAGCTTTGTGTCACGAAGTATACCTCGGTTGTTTTGGTCAAGTCAACGGTTAAAAAAATATGGGGTTATAAAAAAAGTGTACCTTGGTATATTAAATTTAATTTCATTTTAAATTATTTTTTTTATGGCGCACTGCTAACCGTTGACATTGTATTTGGCACACCAAGCCAAGCCATTAATGTTCAATTTTCGTTATTAGTTTTAGATCAGGTTCTTTAATAAAATAAAATAAGAACGACAAACATTATTTGCCTATATTTTCTAGGAGAAATTAATGTTACCATTTAAGCAAATCAAACGGAGGTTGGTTTTTATATCTTAACTTACCACATCGTTTCCACGGTCGGCGTTTTGATTACTTTGTTTCTTTGGTGTTCAGTTCAGTGTTGTTAGAAGAGTTATTGCGTTTGCTTTGATTTGATTACAACTTTTAAAAGACAGAAGCGTTCCTTCGAATTTGCTGTTTAAGAATGACAACAATTCCCGTAGTATGTGGGAGAAAAAGCGATCGCCATAAGCAGCAGCAGAAACAACAACGGCAGCAATATAGGTAACATCATCAACAACATGTACAGCAAATTACCTGAGTAAACGAAAAGAAGACTATTATCAATTCTGTAGAAAAACGAAAAAATAAAAAAAATGAAAAGAAAAACGTCTCCTAATGTAGTCGAAACACGTTTAGTGTGTAAGCCTACTTGTTAAAATAATGACTCATTTGGTCATTAAACGAAGTGAACTGTTTGTAATTTTTTTTAAAAACTGGATTAAAAAAAATCAAGTATGCAAATCCATTGTTTTGGTAGACTACAAAATATGCTTACTGACATGAATTACAAATGAATTTGTGAAATGTTGTAGTATTAACATACTGCTGATCAAAATTTTATCGGGGGATTTTCCATGACTTACAGGGATTTGTTCGAGTATGTGTGTGTGTGTGAGAGAGAGAGTGAGAGAGAGAAATTTGGTGACTGAATATTCATGACAGAGATCTTGCCTCTGAATTGCCTATCAAGCAGGTAGTTTCAAACAGAGTGATATTTACACTGCCAAGCCAGAACACGAAACTGAACACGAGCATGTAACATTAGCCACGAACAATGTCATCTATGGGAGGAGACATTCGTTCCGATTCAGCTGATGTTAAATATTTGCATTCCGAGGCAGACTTGCAGTGCGGGCAGACGGACCGACCGACAGACTTACACATAGACCCACTCACACACAAAGACGCGCACAGACACATACACGAGCACACACACACACACAAACTCACCTACACACACGCATATGTATACACACACATCCAGAGAGAGAGAGAGAGAGAGAGAGAGAGAGAGAGAGAGAGAGAGATCTGGTATGTATGTATTCTAAAGGAATAGTGTACATATGCGTAGAATGAAATGGACATGAAACTTGTCACCTGTTAAACATTTGTCTGTTATAATTATAAATATGTTAAGATTACAGAATTATGATGTTTCATTAAAATGTGTAAGAAACCTTGCGCAAGTAATTTTAAACATTGATCAAATGTATATTTAATATACATTTATTCTCAGCTACTGTTAAAAGTATTGTTTTATATATAATTATATAAAACCATTTCTTATCAATTAATTCCATTAACTGGACAGTCTTTGTTTGTTTTCCTTTCATTATAGTGTTAACAACATATATTCACATTCGTTTTGTTTGAAAAGGCAAATAATCAGAGAAGTTTATTTTCAGTCAGTAGACGGTCCATTTTGTTTAACTAATGAAATGTCATAAATTTCTTCTCTATGCAAATGTGACTTTAAGTTCATTTTTGTGCATACTGAATTCTTAACACACATACAGAAGGTAAAGACGCCTAGAATGTAACTATGTTTCTGAAGTGGGCTAAACAAAGTGTATAAAAGACAGATTATGCACAGATGACAGATTTTAGAGAGAGAGAGAGAGAGAGAGAGAGAGAGAGAGAGAGAGAGAGAGAGAGAGAGAGAGAGAGAGAGAGAGAGAGAGAGAGAGAGAGAGGTCGTGTGCGTTCTGACGTGCGTGCCTTTACTAGCACGTACCTCTGTGTGTGCACGGACTGGCCTTTTTCCCCTTAAAAAACCAAACTGAAGTGAGGATGAATGAAATTTTGGCCCAAACCAAAAAGCGTTGTATAAATATGTACGCAGATCATATGTATTTTATCTATCAGAACCCTTTAATAGCTGTGTTGTTCATAATATGTTCATTATCTAGTATCATTAAATATTAACCATGATCATTACTCATGTAAAGTACCAGTCTCCCATCCATCCTCCCCCTATCCCAACACCCAACCCGAAAAAGACCCGTCTCCAGAAACAAAGTAGAGAACGCCAGAGGTAATTTGTATATTCTCTCCACATTCCGTGCTTGGGCGTTAAAGTATATTAATATTACTTGAAATAGATCGTCTTTTTCAGAGACAACACTAAATTAGTGATGAAATCTGTGTCACATTTCTTTAAAAGAATTTTCGGTCGGTGTGGTACATTCTTAGGCACTTTTAGCGGTTGTAGTAAGTCGAAGTACTTATACAATCTTTTGTTATTAAACATGTTGTAATTAAAGACAATTTGGGGATGGAGTGGGGTGGGAGGTGGGGCAAATTAAAAGTACAATGGTGCCACATACAAATATAGCCTATCTTTCTTTATAAATGGCAAGTCCTTTAATCATAGTTCTCAGGGAAGGTAATCAGGGCTTGTGTGAATGTGGAAGAATTTTAAAGCACAGGGAAAACAATTTCGGTATCAAATCTTCCTTGAATACTTGAGCAAAATGGTCAGTTGCAAACGACGATTGTTCCGGAAGATAGATAATATTATAAGCCTATTACTTCCCGTTTTTTAATTCGCAGAAAAAAACCCGTTGTGGTGCCGGGGGTTTTAGTATAAATAGTATCCACACTTTCTGGAAATTTAGTGCTTTAAATTCCCACTGTCGCTATCTTTCTTATTTGCCCCTTCTCAGTCCTACTCTCTTCTATCAATCTGCTATACTATCTTCTTCTTTGCTAGACCAGTCACCTACCTTTTTTCTTGAAAACTCTTCCGGGACAAGACTCCTTGTTTGTGTATGAGGTCTGTTGGATCAGCTTGGGAATATTGGACGTTTTCTGCCAGGTGGTCACTAGGGCTTCCTATGATGTTATTATTTAGCAATATAGGCATTTTATATGTATATGTTTTGTTGATAATTTATAATGATGTTTGTATTCTATTTCGTTTTTGTAAACGGGGGTTCGATAAATTAGAGTGCAGCATCAGCGTCCCCTGCGTGGGATGTCTTTATTGTAAAGTGACTGGCTGGTGGAGGGCATTCAGTTTTCCCACTTGGGTTGTTTTAGCAGATCTTTTATGCGGATTGGGGGTTGTCCGGTCCTGATTTGGCTCGGAAGAGTCCGCTGGACCTAAAGCAACAATTATGTAATGTAATGTTATTCACAGAAAAGAAGACAAAACCTACTACTACTACTACTACTACTACTACTACTACTACTACTACTACTACTACTACTACTACTACTACTACTACTACTACTATTACTACTACTACTATTACTACTACTACTACTACTACTACTACTACTACTACTACTACTACCTACTACTATTACTTCTTCTTCTACTACTACTTCTACTACTACTACTACTTACTACTACTACTAAAGAAATGAACAATAGGAAATGCTATGATGATTGTGTTTATATGATGTCTTCCATGCCAAACAAATTACCAACAAAAGAATTTATTGAATGATTAAAATGTATAATTTTTAATATGATGTAATTGTTGTGAAACAAGAAATGCCTTTCTTTTCGTTTGGAGCTATTGTCTAGAAAAAGTAACCAGTCTCGCAATGGTTTCGAAGAACATTTTATTTGAACTATGTAAATCAAAAAGATATATATTTGACATTGCGATGTGAGAGATAATGTTATTTATCACTCAATGTGTGTGCGTCTGTCTATCTGTGGGTGTGTGTGTGTGAGAGAAAGAAGAGAGAGAGAGAGAGAGAGAGAGAGAGAGAGAGAGAGAGAGAGAGAGAGAGAGTCGTGAAAGGAAAAGTTGTCGCAAAAGCGAACAGAAGAGAGAACAAGCGAATGAATGACTCATAAAACACAAAATGACAAACTTGACTGATTAAGTATGCCTTGCACGTTTGGGCGTGGATGGTTTTGAAATAATCTTATGCGCATAGTACAATACATTTAATGAAGTGTGTAATCCTTGTTAACGCAGCACATATGAAACTTTTATTTTTATTTTTTATCAATTGATTAAATTTTCATCAGACTGTTTTGTACAGTTTAATTTTCTTTACATTAACGGTTATATGCATCTCATTTTCATCCCATCGAAGATGTGTTTTTTTTTTTCTACCTTTATTATTCATAATATTTACTGCGCAAATCATCTTTACACAATATTATTGTTACATTACCGCATAATTTGGATGCACTTGTCTATTTACGTTCAAAATTACTATGTACCTACAACCTATGTATTTATACAATTAAAAATGTTGCAAAGGTAAAACTACGCACTTTAATCTCAAGAAGAAACCAGAGTGTGGCTATGAGTTCATTATAGGCACCTTAGTAATACATGTACTAATAATATTTTTTTAACATTTATTTTAAAAATAAAAAACAAACAAACTTGTTTTTAGACACTGATTTATAGCATGCAATGCTTCAGAATGTTCAGATAAAAATGATATGTCCAGCTTATATAACACACACTGTCCAGTTCACAACAGCCTCGGTAAAGGTCGGATTGTAATTGCTATAGTAGTGGCAGGCAGTCCACTAGAATGCTGGGTGGGAAAAAAAAAAGAGCCGTGACTTACAACTGCGCGTTTTTAATTACTTAAATATTTTTTTTAATGAATCAGAATGCACTATTAAGCCTACTGATTTATATGCGTAGTCAATATTAGAACTACACGAAGCAGCTTATCTTTAATGCATGCGCTACTGACCTTCATTTATGCCTACTCAATCTTAGAACTATCTTAAGAGGCAGGCAAATAAAATGTTGTATTCAATGCCAGTAAACAGGGATGATCCATTTAACCAGCTGGATACCCTGGTATATGGTTATGCTGAAAGTGCTTAGAACTTAAAAGTGTTATTCTGAAATGTGATTAGAACTCAATTGTCGGCATCGTCTGATACAGAGTCACCTGATCGACGAGCCGAACATTTTATTTATTTATTTATTACTGTATGTAGTTTTTCATGTACACTTTTATTATTTAAAGTTTTACTATATTTGTTGGTTTGTTTCTGAGTTTAGCGTAATAATAGTTTCCGAATCCGGATGTTATCAACAACAATGGATCTAATAATCACTTGATATTTCATGTGTTTGTAATCCGGCATGACTGCAATAAATTTTTTCTGTATTTTCGTACCAATCGAACTGTGTTCCTCTGTCTGTCTGTCTGTCTGTCTGTCTGTCTCTGTCTCTCTCTGTCTCTCTCTCTCTCTCTCTCTCTCTCTCTCTGTATGTTAATTACTTATATCGGTCGGTGGGATAAAATTTGTTGCATTATTTTCTCAATTATTTTTCATTTATTACACACTTTTCACACTAAAACTATGTTACCCGAGTGAAACTTCGGGCTCTGCGTTTGTGTTTGGAACGATGGAAAAGCGAAAATTGAAAACAAGAACAAACACACACACACGCATGCACGTACGCACAACTATACCTAATAAATACATAAGCAAACAATAAACAAACAAATAAATGAACTAACATATAAATTCTGCAGTACATACACGAGTGCGAGAAGTAGTCTTAGAAATTATAGGTCACACTGTGGGCTAAGGGTCAAGGGACATAATCAATCCATAACTAAGAAATTGTTATCGGACATCTGGTTCTAGGTTATGTCCCTTATACCGTCAGTCTTTCTGTAAACGTTAGTACTTTTCGTGCTTGACAATTTTAAAAATAATAAAACGATAATTTAAAAATAAAATAAAAAAGGTAAACAGGTAATAACTAAGTGTCGTTCTAGCGGGTCAGAGCCTGTGCAGATCTGTATTTCGAGGGTTTAAGTCAATAATGTCCTCTGTCCATAAACACTAAAAACTTGGATTTGTCAACTCTCTCTTTTACGTTTTGTGTAACTTTCTCAAGGACTTCCTGGCGGGGGACCAATTGTCTGATACAATGGCTCCTAAATATTTGAACCCATGCGCTGTGTTGATGTCCGTGTTGATGCCATTGGTGTTGTTGGTCATCATTTTGGTCTTCTCTGCACTTATTTCCATTCCATAGGCTCTTGAGGTGGTGTCAAGCCTCTGTACCAACTGTTTAAGTTCTTGTTCCTCTCCAGCCAATCCATCAAAGTCATCCGCAAAACGAAGATTGGAGATTGTTCTACCTCCTATGCTTACTGTGCCTTCGTGATCTGCAAGGGCATCTGACATGCTGCGCTCTAGGAAGATGCTGAAGAGTGAGGCTGTACGCATCCTTGACGCACACCTATTGTTGTTCTGAACCAGTTCCCGATGGCGCTGTTGTGGAGGACTGCACTGATAGCCTTGTCATACAGGCTTTTTACGACTTCAATAATTTTAGGGCTGATGTTGTACATTCTCATGGTTGCTCACAGAGCTGCATGCCAGACTCGGTCAAACGCTTTTTTGAAGTCTACAAACTCATGATAGAGATGTTGTTGGCGCTGTAGGTATTTCTCGCAGATTATTCTGAGGTTGAAAATCTGTTCAGTGGTACTTCGCCCTGTCCCGAATCCTGCTTGTCCTTCAGCTATGATTTGTTCAGCTTGGGGTTTCAACCTGTTGAGTATTCATTTGAGGAAGACCTTGCTGGGATGGCTGATGAGGCTGATTGTACGGTAATTTTCACACTCGACTTGGTCCATAGTGTAGGCCACTCACCACTCTGCTAGATCTTGTTACAGATCTGTTTCTGTAACACACTCGACTCACACAAACAGAAAACTTTTAAATAAGCACAGTTCGTTTAATATTTAATATTAAGAAAAAGGCACTACAACAAGAATTTATGAAACAAATGTAATTAATTTTTTAATACCTAAACATGTTTATTTAGAAGGGCAAAACCCATTTGACTCATATGCTCCTTATGGAACTCGCAATATTTAACATGAAAATGAGTGCCTAGAACAAAACGAAATGAACCGCCGGTATTAAAATGCAAAGTAATACCGACTTTTATCTGTCTATGCTTTGTTAATTTATTTCATTTAACGTCTCTTCACCAAAGTGATTTTAAACTAAAACATAATAGGAATGTGGCAGAAAAGGTTATTTGCTACTTGGATGGGGGAAAGAAGAGAAAATGTAAACAAAATATTACAGTAAAATAACATGAAATAAAATCAAATAAAAATCAATTAGCCCAACCAATTTTTTTAAATACATTAAATTACAATATAACATATCAAATTTATGAAATGTTCATATACAGAAAGTCAATTCTGTGATATTGTCATATATACTAATTACTAAGAAAAAAACTCAATTTTTATTTTAAATATGTCCTACAGGACGAAGGGACAAAAAAAAATTCAATGTCATTTTGGAACTACTTACGACTCATCTCGCACAGATTTGCAAAAATCGTATTTTGATATTTTGGGGTCAATACATAGATGCAATTGCTATGCATGGGAGACAAAAACTGGATAACAAAAGTTTATGTTCTATTGCTTTAAGAGTAAACGCTTTAAGAGTAAAATGCATAGAATCAAACTAGATACAGAGGATAATAAGAATCAAAGCTATGAAGAGATAAATACTTCTAACCTAAAAAGTTACAGGGAACAAGATGCAGTGTTGTAAAGCAAACTGCTCGAGCAAACAGAACTTTTAAAAGCACTCCCACAGAAATATGCACTTATGCACACACACCCACACACCCATATACACACCACCACCATTCCCGCAACACGACCTCCATTAATAACAACAATAACTATAATACAGTCTGAATACAATATATACAATGATATTGCACATGTATCCAATCTAACAGTTATTATCACAGTTCTTGATAGTTAAGACTCAATACAGCACCAAACATAATGATTGTGATTCAAGATGATGATGGTGGTGGTATGTAAGTGTGATATTCACATTGACAGCAGTGATGAGTTATTTAGTTATTTATTGCTTACAGGGTCCAGCGGACTGCAAAGAGCCGAATCAGGACTACGAAATCAAGACCTTAACTTCGCTAAAAGAGGACTTACCCCTGATCCGCATAAAAGATCTGCCGAAACAACCCTAGTGGTAACACTGAATGCACTCCACCAGCCGGTCACTTTACAATAAAGACATCCCACGCAAAGAACGCTGAGGCTATACTCTAATTTATCGAACCCCCGTTTACAAAAACAAGAGAGAATACAAACATCGTTATAAAATGTCAACAAAATATATACATATAAAATGCCTACATTGCCAAATAATAACATCATAGGAAGCCCCAGTGACCATTTGGCAGAAAGCGTCCAATATTCCCAAGCTGATCCAACAGACCTCAAGCATAAATGAGGAGTTTTGTCCCGAAAGAGTTTTCAAGAGAAAAGGTAGGTGACTGATCTAGCAAAGAAGACGATAGTATAGTAGGTTGATAGAACAGAGTAGGAATGAGAATGAACAAAGAAGAAAGACAGCGACAGTGGGAAATTAAAGCACTAAATTTCCAGAAAGTGGGGATACTATTTATACTGAAACCCCCGGCACCCCCACCAAGTGGGGGGAGGGAAAGCAGTGTTGAGAGTGGCAATAATGAGAAAAAGATAATCGTAGCACATTGAATGGGCTTTGTTACAGGTTTTTTGTCTGTACAGCATCTAGGAGGCCATTACTTTTTAATGGAGTTATGAGATATAGGCAGAGTCACCGAGCAGATGAAAGTGCTTTCTGTCAAAAACATGCAGGGTCCTTGAGGTTGTATAATAATGCACAGCTTTGAAAGACTCGTGCATCATGGCTTAAATCAGGAAATTCTGTAAAAAATATCCAGGATAATGAAATCTGTTGAACAGATAACTGTAACAGCAAACTAGATATTCCTTTTAGAATGATGTAACCATCCCTGAAATCTGACAAGGAATCTGTATGTGAGGGTCCCATCAACAGTACCAACTACCTCAGGAAAGCTGCATCTGAAACAAAACAGTACGATCCATTTTCTTAAAAGCTTGTTGTTTTCAAAATATTGTGATTAGAATTAATAAGGTACACATGTATTTGTCTCTTTCTCTTTTATTTTCTTTATAGAAAACGTATGCCTGAATACCACACCTTTGTTTTTGTTCCCTTATTTATTAATCTATAAATATAAAATAGTACGTACAACATAGCTTTAACAGTACAGATTTAACAGTAGTAGATCCTTTACTACAACATCTTTGCGAACATTTATACTAAAAGTATATTGTAGACAATTAAAAAAAGATACCCATCTGCACTCAAAACAAAAAGTAATAATAGAGTACATAGCTTTTTGCCTTGTAATAAGACGTATCTCTAGTGCAAATTATATTAATTGAGCAATACAATAATTGGAGATTTAACTGCCTAAAAAATCTAAATTGTCCATTGCATGAACCAACAAGTGTACAATTTCTTTGTCGTTATTAAGCTCTCCGAATGGGGAGAAAAGCCAGGTCGGGGGAAGGGGAGGGGAGGAGGGGAGGAGAAAGGACATTCCTATCATCAGCCAGATTAATAGTGCTGCTGGTTAAGTAGGATAACAGTTCTGGTAAGAAATATCACTCAAGCAAACGTATAGTGCCTTTCAGCAAACGTTTGGGAGAGTTTTTCCATTTCGAATGTAGTCTCAGGCCAGCGAATTCATTCATTCCGCCTGGTCAAAATGTTGTGGCAGACATAGTAGATCACATAACAGAGTGTTCCTTTTATTGAGACCAAAACGATCCGCAACACTTCTAAATATTAAGACAAGAAAGAGTATGTAAAGATTCATGAGCATGCAGTGAATATGAGTACTTGCACTGGATGATTATTCATAAGAAGTAAACAATACAATATGTACTTTCAATAAATTACATTCAATGTGTTTTGTAATACATGTATGTTAAGGAACGGAAGCAAAAGCAAGCAATAAACTAAGTCTCTGCATTGCCAAGGTACAAACGAGTAGCCAACACATTTTTTCCAGGGATATTGTCCTTTCTTTGCGCATGCTTTGAGCAATCCACCGAAACTATTCCTAACACAAAAGGAAACATTTATTTATTTTCCAAAAGGAATATGGAATTACCTTTTCAAATAAAAAAAAATTATATTAAAAGTGTAAACATGCAGCCTATTAGATCATTATGTACTGTGACTTTATACAAGCTAAAAGTTATATTTACTTTTTAGAGTAATGCTACAAAAAATATGACCAATAACTCCTATATTTTCATTACGTTAGGTCTATCTAGATACCTACTCAGTATTGTATTAAGCTCCATAGCTCCTGAAGCATTACAAATATCATTACAGTTTGTTTAAACACATTTAAGTAAACATTACTACTGTCTTTAGTAAATTAGAACTTTTAGTACATTATATGCTTCATCATCAAGTACGGAGTTATGTAGTTATTAGTAAATTCTTGTACATGTACTTGAGAGGGGTAAGGCGTGGGGTGTGGAAGGGTGGGGGGAATTCAATACAGACTAAGGTACTTTTTCCAAATTTAAAACATTTTGGCTATTAATCAGATTAACTACTTTAGATTAAAATAGTACATCCAATATTAAATACCGCGACTGTAAAATAGTTGACCTACCTCATACGCATCAGTGTTCATTCGGAAGTGTTCCTGAAACTGCACATTGCTGTATTTTGTCTTTTGGAACTGTCTCCTCCAAATAATTCTCCATGTAAGCAAATGGATTTCGATCTCCTGGGAGTTCTACATCTTCTAACATCCCTAACCCTTGCGTCAGTAAAGATGCTGTTGATGCCACAACCTGAGCTATACAGGTCACGAAATCATGATCCATATGGTCTACACAAGGACAAAGCGTTTCAATGTCGGCCATTTTGCTTTTACTGTGGGCAAACGTGTCCTTGTGAGGGCTCTCTTAGATACTAGCCATCTCATTCCGGAAGTGACGTTGCGTATCTAAAAATAAGTTTTCACCTCCACGTTTGCTTTGCTAAGTACAATCAACATGGCCGCTTTTCCGCCTTGTTTCTCGCTTGTAACCCTAACCCTAACCCTTGATTTTTGTGTATCCAAGGGGTTTTCCAAAGGGTTTGCCGCGAAAATTTAGTCTAACATACGCAACGTCACTTCCGTAATGGGGTGGCTAGTATCTAAGAGAGCCCTGTGCTACGCGCTTCGCTTTGTGTAACCAACGGGCTACAGCCTCGTTCAGCATAGAATAAATTCATATAGTTATAGAAAACAATTCTATGCTTTTGAAATGTATTCTATAAAATAAAAATCAATTCTAAAACATATAAATATATTCTATAATTATTGACATAAATTATATAATATAGAAATACATTCTATAATAATTAAGATATAAATAAATTCTATACTGCTCTGACCTTTACAACCACACACCAAACGGAGACCCATCAGTTCTAGCATGTCCTGAGAACAGAGAAGAAGAAGAAATCCTCCCAATTCTCCGAGAAGTTGAGGCAGCAGTACAATGGGGTGGCCTCGTGGCGCAGTGGATAAGTCACCGGTTTCCTATGCCGAAGGTCGAGGGTTCGATTCCCGCAAGGGGCGAACGTATGTGACTTAGGTACGAGACGATTGAGGTCACCGAGGGATTTCTCCGGGCACTCCGGTTTCCTCCCTCCCTTCAATAATGGTACAGGACGCAGTCAATATAAAAATTTCAAAAATAAAAAAATCGATTTTCTGTCCGTCTTCTAATAGCGATCTCCATGCCTTTACACGACCTGCTTGAGTGATGGATGTGTATTTGGTGTGTGTGTGTGTGTGTGTGTGTGTGTGTGTGTGTGTGTGTGTGTGTGTGAGGGTGGATGAGACAGGTGAGCGTGTATGTTCGTATAGTTCGCCGCGCTTTGAGCCTGATTGATTTGGGGAAAGGCGCGTATATAGCATCCCGTATTATTATTATTATTATTATTATTATTATTATTATTATTATTATTATTATTATTATTATTATTATTATTATTATTAATCGGTCAAGAAGGGGAAGTCAGCGGGAGTGGACAACATACCCGCGGAACTTCTTCAAGCAGGAGGAGAAGCGATGATTGACGCACTCACCATTATTTGTAACAAGATCTGGCAGAGTGGGGAGTGGCCTACACCATGGACCCAGTCGCTTGTCATCACTCTTCCCAAAAAAGGTAACCTTCAGGAATGTGAAAATTACCGCACCATCAGGCTCATCAGCCATCCCAGCAAGGTCCTCCTGAAAAAATTACTCAACAGGTTGAAACCCCAAGCTGAACCAATCATAGCTGAAGAACAAGCAGGATTCAGGGCAGGGGGAAGTACCACTGAACAGATTTTCAACCTCAAAATAATCTGTGAGAAATACCTACGGCACCAATAACATCTACATAATGTGTTCGTAGACTTCAAAAAGGAGTTTGACCGAGTCTGGCATGCAGCTCTATGGGCAACCATGAGAGTGTACAACATCAGCCCTAAAATTATTAAAGTCATCAAAAGCCGTATGACAAGGCTACCAGTGCAGTCCTCCACAACAGCGCCATCGGAAACGGGTTCCGTTGTTGTTGTTGCATCAAGTTTTACTCATCAGATTAACATAAGTTGTACTGATAAACTAAACTGTTCTGGTTCAGAACAACAATCGGTGTGCCTCAGGGATGCCTACTCTCTCCAACACTCTTCAACGTCTTCCTATAGCGCATCATGTCAGATGCCCTTGTAGATCACGAAAGCACAGCCAGCATAGGGGGAAGAGCAATCTCCAACCTCCCTTTTGCGGATGACATTGATGGATTGGCTGGAGAGGAACAAGAACTTGGACAGCTGGTACAGAGGTTTGGCACCACCTCCAGAGACTATGGAATGGAAATAAGTGCAGAGAAGACCAAAATGATGACCAACAACACCAATGGCATCAACACGGACATCAAAGTCCAAGGCCAATCCCTCAACACAATGCATAGCTTCAAATATTTAGGAGCCATTGTATCAGACAATGGGTCCCGACAGGAAGTCCTCTCCAGGATCGCACAAACAACTGCTGAACTGGCGAGGTTGAAGGCAATTTGTAAAGACAGGACCATCAGTCTACATTCCAAAATAAGGCTGCTGCGCTCCCTTGTCATCTCCATCTTCCTATACGCTTGCGAAACATGGACACTCACAGCAGATCTCTAACGAAGAATACAAAGCATGGAGATAAGGTGCTACAGAAGACTTCTGGGCATTTCCTATACCCAGCACATCACCAGCGACGACGTCCGACAGACCATCACACAAGCCATTGGACAACACGATGACCTGCTCACAGTGGTGAAAAAACGTAAACTCCGATGGTATAGCCACGTCACCAGATCATCTGGTCCTGCAAAGACCATCCTGCAAGGCACAGTGCAAAGAGGTAGAAGAAGAGGGAGACCGAAAAAGAGGTGGGAGGACAACATTCGAGAATGGACTGGTTTGACACTGAGCGAAACAGTCAGGGTTGCTGAGGACAGGGAAAGATGGAGTACGCTGGTTAAACGATCATCTGTGGTGGCCCTACGACCTCAGAGTTATGGGATAGGTTAGGTTAGGTTAGGTAAATTCTATAATATAGAAATTTATTCTTTACATAGAAATAAATTCTAGAATACGAAAATCAGTTCTATAATATTGAAATGCATTCTATAATATAGAAATCTATTCTACAATATAGCTATAAATTCTATAATATAGAACTACTTTCTATAATATAGAAATAAGTTCTATAATATAAGAAATCTATTCTTTAATATAGAAATAAATTCTATAAAATAGAAATACATTCTATAATATAGAAATCTGTTCTATAATACAGAAATCTATTCTAAATACAGAAATTCATTTGATGTACAGACAATTGCTTTTATGTTCTTGGATTAAATTCAATATTATATAATATATTGTATGTGCACAGAATGTTATTTACAGCATTTTTACTTATGCGGCGTCTCAAGGAAAGCTTCATCATGGTTGAAACATACTCAGCCGATACATTTCTTCTCTCTCTCTCTCTCTCTCTCTCTCTCTCTCTCTCTCTCTCTCTTGCTTTCTCTCTCTCTCCCTCTCTCTCCTTCCCTCCACCTCCCCCCCTCTCTCTCTGCACTTTCCAACTGCTTCGATAAACATCAGAACGTACATGTTCCAACTGCTACGATAAACATGTTTGAATACACACATGCGAACAAACAATCCAATCTGTCACCGTGGAAGTTGTCCAACTTCCCTGTATACTGATTGCTTTTCACTACGCCCTACTGCCATGTAAATCCCTTATGCCATGTCAAGTCAAGTCAAATCAACAACCTATCCTATCCTATTCTAATCATAACTCACTCGGTCATTGGTGCAACACAGATGATCGTTTAACCAGCGTACTCCATCTTTCTCTGTCATCAGCAACCCTTATGGCTTCGTTCAGTGTCAAGCCAGTCCATTCTCAAATGTTGTCCTCCAACCTCTTTTTCTGTCTCCCTCTTCTTCTGCCTCCTTGCATCGTGCCTTGCAGAATGGTTTTGCAAGGCCTGATGCTCTGGTGACGTGGCCATACCATCGGAGTTTCCGTTTCTTCACCAATGTGAGCATGTCATCGTGTTGTCCAATGGCTTGTGTGATGGTCTGTCGGACTTCGTTGGTGATGTGCTGGGTATAGGAAATGCCCAGAAGTCTTCTGTAGCACCTCATCTCCATGCATTATATTCTTCGTTGTAAATCTGCTGTGAGGGTCCATCTTTCGCAAGCGTATAGGAAGATGGAGGTGACAAATTAAGGGAGCACAGCAGCTTTACTTTAGAGTGTAGACTGATGGTCCTGTCTTTCCAAATGGACTTCAACCTTGTCAGGGCAGCAGTTGTTCGTGCGATCCTGGAGAGGACTTCCTGTCGGGACCCATTGTTTGATACAATGGCTCCTAAATATTTGAATCTATGCAGTGAGATGAGGGACTGGCCTTGGACTTTGATGTCCGTGTTGATTCCATTCCACAATAATAATAATAATAATAATAATAACAACAACAACAACAACAACAACAACAACAGCAATAATAATAATAATAATAATAATAATAATAATAATAATAATAATAATAATAATAATAATAATAATACCGGATTCTATTCGCACCTTATTCCTAATTAAGACTCAAAGAATGGCGATCTGCAAACAGCATACACGCTCCCATGTCACAGACACACGACCTATATACACACATAGATTGCACTCAATACCATAATTGAAGGGAGGGAGGAAACCGGAGCACGCGGAGAAAACCCTCGGTGACCTGAAAAGTCTCGTACCTAAGTCACATAAGTTCGCCCCACTGCGGGAATCGAGCCGTGACCTTTGGCATAGGAGGAAACCGATGACTAACCACTGCGCCACCAGTCCACCCCAGTATTAACAAAGAATAGTCAGAACAGAAACACTACCTCTATTTAAGACTGCGCATGCTCTGTGTGTCTGCCTTTCTCTCTTCACCCTCTTCATTGTTCACTCTCTATCAGCCATGATGGTTTGTGTACACTACATAACCTTCTAAAATCAATCGTTCAGAGAAATGCACTTTTGCTACACTCTTCTGTTCGTTTGTCTTTCTAATTCTTTGCTTCAACATCCGTGGTTCTCTTGTGGGTCTAGCTATACCACTTTCGGTTATATTTCCTCAAGGCCTCGTTGATTTCGTCTCTCTTCCATTAGTCTCGCGCAGACGATCTTAGACTTTTCCCGCTCCACCGGAAGACGGAAAGACGCCAGGGGCATGCGCATTACCACCACGCCCTTAGCGCGTGCCCAAACGAGCGTGAAGCAGCTTTGGCTACAAATCAATGGGTGGACAAGAGACCCATCCAGACAACTGAAAACAAGCAGTTCCCGTGTTTCACTGTCCAGACTATGGACACTCACAATTACAGAGAGTCAGGATGAAAACGACCCCTGACAGACGACCAAGACTAAGCTCCACGCTACAGGAAGTGACACTCGCGGCGTCTGATCACCCAAATCTCGCGCAAACGACGTTGGAAATTGGCGCTAAGTTGCAGGCATTTGCTAGGACAGTGCCCTGCCGGGCTGAAGTTTCTGGGTTTTTCTGTTACAGAGGTGTGAAGAAGAAAAAGATCTGCAAAAACGTTAATCGAAAGGGTCGAGAGGAGCAAAAGAAACGCACAGTTGAAGCTAAAAAAAAAAAAAGAAGTAACAACGTTGGCAGAAGCAGAACAAACAGACATAGAAATATGATTGTCCCCAGCACCTTCGAAAGCACTGCTCGCCAATCGGCAATCCGTCTTTGGTACCAGTAATGAATTAATTCACAATAATGCCTTTCTGATGCAAGTTATACGAAGTGATGGCCATCGCTTTAGTATTATTTAAACGTTCTTTATCCTCTATGTAGCACTGTTCCCAGCTCAAGGGCTGCTCAAGGCCTATTATAAATAAATGTACACTACTGTCCAGAAAGTGAATAGTAGGCCTATTAGTTGAAATAGAGTAGACCCTACGCAGTAAGAGAAAGGTCACCTCTGTTATAGCTAACCATTGGTTCCTTCCATACTCTACTTCACACTAGTGTCCCCTAAAAAGCAATTAATTTTAGGCGACCGTAATGTTTCATTAGAAAGATCAAAACCTTTGTTATCTTTTCTGTTCAACAATCCAGCGTTTGGGATCTTTGAGTGATTCATCGATAATTAATTAATACTATGCCGAGTAAGCGAGTAATTGTGCTCCAATTATTATACTATTGAGATATAATCCCTCAAGGGCGCTGTTTACTGTTTTAATCATCGAAGCATATTTAATGAACCTTTGGCAAAGACTACCTATGAGAAATGAACATCGCACACTAATTATACCGGTTAATGAGAATTGTTACCACTTCGCCCTAGCCATTAGCGATGGATATTCCGCTGGACATAGACGACGGACATGACAACGGAACCGATCCATCAATGTGGACGACAGATAATCCTGAATAACGCTTCAGACTTACTCTCCTTAAAAAATAGCTACCGGAGTTAAGATCTAATAGCAGTTTTGGGGCTAAGTGGTGAATTCAAAATATATTTGAAGAGACCTTCCAGTTTCTTAAAAGATCCTAATTAGAAGGCGATTCTTATTTTTTGGCGAAAACGGGTTTACTATGAAATTCGCATTACTATTACATTAAACAATGATAAAGTAGACTTTGATTGCTCAAGCCAATCGCCAAAGTTTGAATTTTTCATTTCGGGAGTTATTCCGCCTGTTTTAACGGTACATTAATACCATAGCCGAGTTATCTTTAGCCCTATTTCTGAGGGAACCACGAGGCTGGAAGTGTGCGTCTTTGGTGTTTGGAGTAGGGTAGGATCTATTTTATTAACCTAAAACGAAAAACCTTACGAGCTTTTTTTTTTACGGATTCTGTCTCTTATTGTCTTTGGTTGATGCTATTTTGGAACTAAAGAATGTTGGCTTGCCGTTGCTGTTAATAGACACAAAAACTATAGAATTTATTCATTTAAAACATTACTATACTTCTATGAGTTATTCTTTTGTTGTGAGCTTCTTCTTTTATTCTTGGGGCAACAACCAATGTGATCGTTAAAATGAAATGTCGAAGGGATGTGATCAAAGTGGGTCTCTTTAAAATATAAAACTTTTTATTATTTTGAAATAATATTTAACAACGGAAAGGTTGTCTTGCTCGGAATTCTTGAGAACAAGCGCAAGAAGTAGTCTACCTTAAATTCTTACCAGGCGTATGGACTGTCAATAGCAGCGTATTGAAAAAGAAATGCAAAGGGCTACAGGATTTAATATAAAAAAAGTAGAACACAGCTAACTCTATAGTTAAATCTAGTTAAATGTTTCCTACAATGAATTCGTTAATGCGAACGCTACAGACCTTCCAGGCTTTGATAATAGAATAGACAACACGTCTTTATTTATTGCTATTCTCTTTGAAAAGGGTGGTTAAATGTGGAGGTATTTTAAGCTCTCCTTCCGCTGTAAAAAAGATTAGACCAGCTTAAATCAGTTCAGCTTGTAGATCGGTAGATGGGCAGAGCCAAGTACATTGGTTCAAAGTATATACCCCAAAATTTGCACTCCGTAAATGATAAAGTAATGTTCTTGTGTTGGATATGACAATAGTTTTCTTTCTGCGAGACACGCCAATACTGTTGTACACTCTGAAAATACATAGAGAAATGAAATAGCGTTTTTATACTTAAATTGCATATAGATATATGACATTGAGAATTTCATTCCGACATAGAACATGAACAGTTTTACTCTGACATTCCATGATATGAAAGGTTTTTCTCTAAAATTGCATGTAGAGTAATGAAATTCAGATGTTTCACTTTGACATGGCATGACATGAATATTTTACTCTGACATTGCATTTACTCTGACATTGCGTAACATGAAATGTCTTACTCTAACATAGCACATATAAATGTGGCGTTCGGATTATTTTTTACTCTCACATTGCATGGCATGAAAAGTTTTACTCGGAAATACTCAGAGATACAATATTATGATTTTTCAGTCGGAAATTGCATTGAAATATGACATGAAAGTTTTTATTCTGATATTGCATTGAAATACGATAATTGAGATTTAGGGATGACCATCTGACTTCATTACTAAGATAGGGATTTTGTGCTTCATTTAGCAGTGAGAAAATTCCAACCCACAACCTTCTGCTGCAAAGATATAAAGCTGAGATTTGAATATTTACAGCCTACAGTCTTCGAAGGGCATATTGCAACTAAATATATCCAAAAGTATAGAATACGCTACACTACACTACACTGCACTACACTATAAAACAAAAAAGAACAATAGAATATAGTATCTCAACACATTCATCTCATCTTGAACAATTTAGTGTGTATATTTTTATTTGTGTTATCCTTCCCGCACAACCTGCAAACGAAAAAAATATCCAAATCGGCTGAGGTAATTTTTGGATACAGCGCAAAATTAAAAAAAAATTCTTGAAGCACAATGACCTTGACATTTGAGAAAGTACAAATACGAATGATCTAAAATGCTTAGCTGAAATGTTTAAGTATCCGCAAGGTCAAAATGATGAATTTTGGTTCCGTCATTCTTGCAATAATGCAGAAAGTTTGTTGTAAACAAAAAGAAGTTAAATTCGGAGCGACAGATGGACCGACTGACCTATTGACCGACAACCGGACCTCTGCTGAAGGACGGCAAGTGATCTGAAGTTCCTGTATATCAAAGCCCAACAACATCGAATTAGCCGTTTTAAAGGTATTGAGCAAAACGTGACCTTGACCTTTATGGTAGAGCAAATATGATGGCATTGGCATGGGAGGCAAACCACTAACCTAGGTAATTTTCCTATGAAGATATTTTGGCCAAAATGCGTTCAGTGGTTCTTGAGTGGTTTCCAACAGAAATACCGACGGACAGGCCGAAATACCAACATTTGTTTCGTTCTGATTCCCTTATTTCAAAGTATTTCCAGAAGTGTCTGGGAGGGGAAAAAAATATTGGTAACATTGGCTTGTTATGACGTGCGAACATGTTGCAAGTAGTGAATTTTCAAAGTGAAAACAATGCTGGTTTGTATCTGTGTATTGTATTATAATAGCAAACAGTAGATCGGATTGTTTGTTGGCAAACAATGTTGGTCTTGCCCAGGACCGTTCACTTATATGAGGCGACAAATAACAAACACAAAGAGATTCTGTGTTAGTATGGCGTTATATATCGGTACCAGGAGGAGGTTTCCCATTAAAAGTATCGTCATAGCGACATTCCGTATGCAGAACTCGACCATATTTATTAATTTACCCTTTATTACTTTGTTGTTGTTGTTGTTTTTATTTGTGAAGGTGTTATCAATAGTTCTTTGCAAAATTATGCGCGCATGAGTTCACCTGTTGCAACTGCGCACAGGTGCACAGTTGCAACGGATGAACTCCTTGGGCACTGGGATGTGAATATTGACATGTGTTTGCTGGATTTGGTTTGGGTGGCTGTGTCAGCACGCTGGGCATGCCTGTCATTTGGGGGAAGTGCGCAAGAGAAGACAACTACACACAAAAGTTCCCAACAGATGCAACTAGCTCGGGAACTAATAGAAGGTAAAAGTAAAGGCGTTCCCCTAACCTTTCGGTCGTTGGAGAGTGTGCGGTGCAAGGGGAGTAGTCTCAGGACGTTATTCCGCACAGACCTCAGACTCAATGTAAATCTCCCCTTTTCTGGAGATGGATGGAGTGGGCCGTCTTCATCCTGTGACCTAGCCACTGTCCGAGTGGCTTCTTTGCAAAGGACGTTGGCGTGATCACAGGGACATTACAGGCTGAAAGTGGATCCCCCATAGCAAAGCGGCAGATAGCGTACCTGTGTAACTATCTACGATAATATATGGTGTGATCTACGCTGGACAAGAGAAACAAGAGTCAGAAAGAGAATGAATATGTGCATCTTGCCCATGTGTGTGTGTGTGTTTGTGTGTGTGTGTGTGTGAGGTGAGTGTGTGTGTTGGTGGGTGCGCGTGCGTTACGTATGTATATGTTTGAGAAGGAGGCACATAATTATAAGGGGATAAAGTTTGTTCCTTTATTTTTTTTTCAGTTTGGGAAGAGGAGGGGGTGGGGAGGAGGGGGTTTGCTTCTATTTATTCTTCCAGGAATATATATATATATATATATATATATATATATATATATATATATATATATATATATATATATATATATATATATATATATATATATATATATATATATATATATATATATATATATATATATATATATATATATAATATGAATAAAATTATACCGTATATGTATTTTTCTTTTTTTCTTCTTTTTTTTTTGGGGGGGGGGGGGGGGGGAGAGTGGGAGGTGGGGGAAATGCACTGATGGCATCCATATCTTCCATCCTGGGAAATATACAATACAATACAATACAATACAATACAATACAATACAATACAATACAACTTTAGTTTTGGATTAATAATAGAAATTTGCCTTTAATAACTGACTTGACTTACCTTTTAAGAAACACAATTAAGATGTTAAGATTATAATCAATAAGTTGTATGACAATAATTTATTTGACAAAAATAATCCTAATGGAACTTTAATTTATTTTAAAGAATATGTCTCATACAGTGTATGTCTATCTATCTATCTATCTATCTATCTATCTATCTATCTATCTATCTATCTATCTATCTATCTATCTATCTATCTATCTATCTATCTATCTATCTATCTATCTATCTATCTATCTATCTATCTATCTATCTATCTATCTATCTATCTATCTATCTATCTATCTATCTATCTATCTATCTATCTATCTATCTATCTATCTATCTATCTATCTATCTATCTATCTATCTATCTATCTATCTATCTATCTATCTATCTATCTATCTATCTATCTATCTATCTATCTATCTATCTATCTATCTATCTATCTATCTATCTATCTATCTATCTATCATCTATCTATCTATCTATCTATCTATCTATCTATCTATCTATCTATCTATCTATCTATCTATCTATCTATCTATCTATCTATCTATCTATCTATCTATCTATCTATCTATCTATCTATCTATCTATCTATCTATCTATCTATCTATCTATCTATCTATCTATCTATCTATCTATCTATCTATCTATCTATCTATCTAACTATCTAAGCTATCTAAGCTATCTAAGCTATCTATTCTTATTGCTTTCTTTCTTTTTGCCTTGCTTTGCTTAAAATGTTCTATAAAGAAGGTGTCTTAATCTATCTTTACTGCAATTTAGGACGAAGGGAGGGTAAGGGGGAGGGTAAGGGGGGGAGTGGAAAAGAGGAAGGCAAGGAGGAGGATGGAGGGATGAGGAGGAGGGAGTTGGGGGTGTTAGCCTAAAAGGGACAATAAACGGCTGCGGTAAGAAAAGGTCTTAGTGCTGAATGACGGACCTAGCTGACCACTTTGGCGTCTAGCAGCCCCAGAATCGCATCATTGGAGAACATAAAAGGCTACTTAGCGGCAATATTAACCCCTAAGTGGACATTCATTAGTCTAAACAATGTAACTAGAGCCAACAAGAGCCTGCACACAAAAAACTGTCCTAATGACCTTAATGCCAGCGATCTGAGTAATATAGCCGAGTAGTACCGGAAGGAGAACGAGGAACAAGAGGGCTTGTCGATTAGTGTCTGATACTATTGCGCTCACTTACTTAGGTCTTTGGGCTTATTCTTTATGGTTCGAGAGAGAGAGAGAGACAGAGACAGAGACAGAGACAGAGAGACAGAGAGAGGCAGAGAGAGAGAGAGTGAAGTCGAAAGTGAACCCTTTAATAGTATAATAGCATTAGGTCCTATAGATCCGTCTTACAGCTAGTCCTTAATAAACACACACTAAAAATAAATAAATAGCATTAATTTTAATTAACATATATCTTAACTATTGCAAGAAATAACTAAGACTATTAATGCACCTAAATGCACATACTATCTCCATCCTTCACTCTCCACTACACCTTCTTTTCTCCCCCTTCCCCCGCACAGGCAAGGCAAGGCAAATTTATTCCAGAAAAAAACCATAAGGGCACATGGATATTGTTAAAATAAGATACAAAAATATGCAAAATAATTAATTATATAACATTTTAGATGTAAAAAAAAATAAACTATTTATTTATACAGCGGGATAGCGTGGGAGGGGGGGGAGGTTGCAGGGGGAGGTATTCAGTGGGGAAAAGAAGAAAAAAGAACTTGACTGGGGATAACAACTATGAATCATAACTAACAATACAATTCAATCTAAACACATCAATGACAAACTACTGAAATTGTTTTTATTACACATAACCTGTCAACTTCAGAACTATATTAGTTTTTGACATGGGATAAAAACGTTACATTTGTTTAATTATTAATTTCATTAGACTTACAAGCTTTAATAATACTGACTTTTTGTTAGATGACAATAATTCTTGAAATTTGATGGCATTGGGATATCTATAATAATATGATTTTAATAATTCTCTGCTCGAGTTACAAAAATGTGAACACAAAAATAAATGATGAAACTCATCACCAAGATCGCCACTATTACATTTTTGACATACACGTTCGTGTCTAGAAATGTTAAAATATCTGCCTCTCTGCACTGGCACAGATACACACATACCTACCCAACCCCCCAACCCCTCCCCACACACACACATACACCCAAATTTTACATATTTTCAAAAACTTAAATTGTTGTAGGGTAGACAATCATCTTAAATATTAGGAGCAAAGGGGAAAAAATAACGTGTTAATGACTTACTTTCATTTACTTCTTGCGGTAGAAAATTCCACACGCTTGGACCAGAATACGATAGAGATGTTTTAAATATGTCTAAGCGTGGTTGTGGTAAGGATAAATTTTGTTTGAAAGATGAATAACGAGATAATGATTTGCTAAAAAGTGCTTTTAAATAAGAGTGTTAAGTATTTTGTCCCCCCAAAAAAGCGAGAGAGAGAGAGAGAGAGGTAGTAGTAGTAATAACTGTAGCAGTAGACGTAGTAGTTCGTAGTAGTAGTAGTAGTAGTAGTAGTAGTAGTAGTAGTAGTAGTAGTAGTAGTAGTAGTAGTAGTAGTAGTAGTAGTAGTAGTAGTAGTTGCAGCAGTAGTAGTAGCAGTAGTGGTAGTAGTAGTTTTTAACGGGTTGATGGAATGATGTGAATGATTATATTCTTACTTGTTTTAATTGCGAGAAACCGAAAACAAAAGAATTTGATGTATTACGTTTTTTTATATTTTATACCGCGTCAACATTGTCCTTACATCAATAGGAACGAACTGCTTAATCCAAGTACCTTACTACAAATTCAAACACTAGCTCTGGAAATACTAATGTGCATGACAGAGCTGTAAACAAACAAGTTCAAATGCAAACAATGTGAGTATAGTATCTATACTCCTTTGGATTAGAGTGTACACCGAGGACTAGTCCGTGCACGCACGCATTACATCGCATAGACTTAAAAGATCATGACGCTCATGTCCTAGACGGCTGAGCTCCGGTTACACAAATATACCCAGCAAGCACTATAAGTCCCTTCTCCCCACAGGCGCTTGTATCAGGACACGCGAGCGCCTATGCCTGTGACGCGATTTCCCTTTGGCTTTTGTTTGAGACCTTGTATTATAGCACAGGCGCTTGTATCAGGACACGCGAGCGCCTATGCCTGTGACGCGTCTCCCTTTGGTTGTATTATAGATAACCAAAGGGAGACGCGTCACAGGCATAGGCGCTCGCGTGTCCTGATACAAGCGCCTGTGCTTCTCCCCATCCCCGCTCAGCCAGGATTGTGCTCAGTCGTCTGGGTGTCGGACAATGTTTCAAAGGCTGCAAGTGGGCGCCTCGGGCGGCTTGAGTGAGATCCTATATCGGCCAGAGCATAGAACATCTCTTGAGCTGGAAAAGCGATATTTCAGGATGATAAAATAAATAAATAAATAAATAAATAAATAATCTTCCTGCAACATTCATATTTATTATAGTCTGGACATGATGATAAGCGTTATTCTAAAACAAAGCAATTAATTCACTGAAAATAAATAACTGTTCATAGAAGATGATGATGAAGATGACTGTGTTCTTGTACGGGACTTGTCAGATCAGACGTCCTGCTCAAGGCGCTAGAAGGGAACAGAACAATTTTTCACATTTCGGGGGCAGCCATCGGACAAAAAAAAATGAAGAGAAAAGTAGCCCACACCTTTACAGTTTAGGAGTACATTAATGGAGTCAAAATGCATTGTTAAAAAGATGCGTCTTCGCTGTCTTTTTGAACGAAGACAAACTACAACCGAGCTCCACTGGAAGTAAATTTCAGAGATTAGAGGCACGATTTATTAAAAGCTCTATAACCATAATTTGCTTGTTTGCGTTGTCATCACGAACGCTTGGTAGCCTGATTCGCATAGGCAGATGAGGAAGACGGAAAATACCAATTTTTATGTCCTCCTTCTCCGTTGATGATGATGATGATGATGATGATGATGATGATGATGATGATGATGATGATGATGATAAATATATGTTTATACTAGTGGTGATTGTTATCTTCTTCTTCCTCTTCTTCTTCTTCTTCTTCTTCTTCTTCTGCTTCGTGAACAAAATTAAACAACCAAACGCCAAAATTCGAATAACATAATTCAACAAAGCTAATCATTTCTATTATTTTTCTCGATCCAAATTTATAACCATTTGAAAATACAAACAAGTACCCATGTGCACTCACGTTAAGAAAGTGAACGTGACGTGGGCATTCCACCCCCTCCCTCCCCTCCCTGTTGATGCTTTTTCTGTCTATTTAACTAGGGCACCGGGTTTTGTTCCAGACACTCCATGTAACTGAATTTGTTCTTAAAAGTGCTACTGGTTCACCCCACATCCCTTTCTCTTTCTATCTCTTTGTCTCTTCGTCTCTCTGTCTCTTCGTCTGTCTTTTCTTCTCTGTGTCTCTTTCTGTCTTTCTGTCTTTATCTCCCTCTCTCTCTCTTTCTCTCTCTCTCTCTTTCTCTGGTTAAATTCTGGTTAATAGGAAATGTAATAATTAATGTCGTAATTAAGCAAAGAAGAAGAAGAAGAAGAAGAAGAAGAAGAATTGGATATGCTAAGATTAAACTTGATAATTTAATAAGAATATGTGACGTATGTCAACAAAAAAAAACAAGCAGGACAAGAACAATCAAAAGAAGTAGAACAAGTTAGAAGAAATATGGAGAGAGAGAAAGAATTGTGGAGAAAAAAATGTGCGAATTCGTTTGCTTCATTCTTTTTCTTCTTCTTCTTCTTCCAAACTCTTCATCTGCGTCTAAATGCGTGCACATAATTTTCCTTCAGTTTTCGGGGGCTGTGGTTGAGCAAATAGCAAAGACAATCAGGCCATCACTCTACTTTCCCACTCCACATTCGTTCTCCAGAGACTGATAATCTGTTTAAATTATCCCCAAACAGCTTCCTTGTTTCCTTCTTTTCTTTTTTTTTTCTTTTTTTTTTAATGGTTGTCTAAAATCACATTGTTGTGAAAAGACGTTAAATTAAAATATTGAATTGAATTTAATCCCCAAACAGCATTCAGCTTTTCCCAAAAGATCGCTGGTCCAACACGATTCTTCAGTCGGGCTGACAGAATTGCATTCCGCCGAGGGACGGATGGTTGGTTATTCAGGATCTCGTATACCATTTTGAAATAAGTCTGAGGCCTTTTTTGTTGTTGTTCGGGGTTGGGGCGGGGAGTGTTACACTCTATAGTATTTCATCATGCCAGCCTATAAAACCTACAGCTTCAGAAAGTGCCGCGCAGAGAATTTGTGTCAGCAACAACAACAACAATGAATAGGTGCTATAACTATAGGTGTGATCTGAAAAAATTACATCACTGTATTGAAATTCCAATATTTTATGTTTTTATGCAGAGTAGGATTAAAAACACCTTAGAGAAATATATATATATAAAGATCATACACATGAACCTAACACGTTATTTGTGAAATTTGACTCAGCGAATCAAGGAGATATAGAGATGAAAGGCAATAAAATTTTTGTCAATTCAAATCCAGAGTTAAATAATCACATGATGAAAATGGTTCTACTGCAGCTGCCGTACGGGTATTTACACGCGGCTGACATGAATGATCACCTGTATATGTGATATTGCTAAATTCAAGTTAAAATCCAGTATTTTAACAGCTCTCTCTCTCTCTCTCTCTCTCTCTCTCTCTCTCTCTCTCTCTCTCTCTCTCTCTCTCTCTCTCTCTCTCTCTCTCTCTCTCTCTCTCAGCCCTACCTCTTCTGCTAACACTAAGTTATTGACACAAACACACACACACACACGCACGCGCTCACACACACACACCCACACACACACACCCACACTTACATACTGACTCCAAACATACATTCGTACACACACATACACTAGCCACACCCCGCCTCTCCCCGTCTTTCACACACACACTCACGATGGGATGAATATCTGTTCATAAACAACCTTCAAATTAAAAACAAAAGATGGCAATCAAATTCCCATGCATTTCCAGACGACACTCGCACACATAGCGGAAAATCAGCATTTTCAAATGTTAATTTTTTGGCGGCTTGTGACTCTTGTTTAACCTGAAGAAGCAAGGTAAAAGCCTACAATGATGGCTCACTATCGGAACTATTTGCAAGCAGGGAAGTTTGATTCCACGCTTGTTTCTAAATATTTCTAGATACTGTCTGGAAATACAACAACAAGAACAACAACAATAGCAACAACAAAACACCAAACTATAGGTTTATTTATTTTTCTCTTGACAAATAAGAAAGAAGAAGGAAAAAACCAAGAAGAAGATTACGATAGTCCGATACGGAAATTAGTTAGATTAAAGACGTTTTTGTCGTCCAACGATTGCAGTTCAACCTGTTCTTGAAGTTCTTAAGTTTAATTTAATATTTAAACATTGACGTTTCTCTATTAATCTCTGGGTGTATTTTGGTGTCAACAGAACGAAGAAAAAAAATCAATCATAAAGGAAGATCGTTTAATCACAAACAAGAAAGAGAAACAAACCGTGATGTTGGTTTTAATGAAAAATACAAATATAATCCTTTTAAACGTAAAATAAAATTAATAAGTCAATCTGAACAATAAGGTTGATTTCTCTTTACTTTGAGGGAATTTATTTATTATTTTAAAAATTTAAAAAATAATTTTTTTGTAATACTGTAATGATTGTTAAAATCTTGAGGTGGTCAAAAGATCCAATGGAGTAAACAGAGGCAGCGCGTCGAGTCTTAGCCTAATAAATAAATAAATAAATAAATAAATACATCGATAATAACCAATCATTATAGTGGTACGATGAGGGCGACTGCTGGAGCATTGAAGTAAAATGTTAAAATCTTGAGTTGGTAAAAAGGTCCAATGGAATAAAAAAAAAGAGGCAGCGCATCGAGTCTTAGACTCTACCTCGTCCAAACAAATCTTCAGAATCCACACAAAGGCCAAATGATGGATTCTGAAGATTTGTGTGGACGAGATAGAGCCTAAGACTCGACGCACTACCTCTTTTTATTCCATTGGACCTTTTCACCACCTCAAGATTTTAACATTTTACTTAAAGTCGCCCTCATCTTACCGCTGTAATGATTAGTTATTTATTTATTTATTAATTTATTTTTTTATTTCCTTTGCACAGCAGTATTGTATGAACTGGTTATTTACAATGAATTGGTGATAGTGATGACAACACTTTATGTAACGTCTGAACAAACTTATTTGTTTGATTTCCAGCCTTTGCCCGCTCTCCCAGTCTATCATTGTTTGCCTCCTACATCCCGTCACCATCTTTTCTGTCTGTATATGTCTGCCTGTCTCTCTTTCACTATCCTCTATTTTTGTATCTGTCTGTCTGTCTGTCTGTCTGTCTGTCTTGCTCTCTCTCTCTCTCTCTCTCTCTCTCTCTCTCTCTCTCTCTCTCTCTTGCCCTCTTATTTCAAACTATTCTGTACGTTTACTGTTTCGTGTAACGTCCACTGTAATCTGTCTGTGTCGGTTGCTGTGTCTGTCTCTGTCTCTGTCTCTGTCTCTCTCTCTCTCTCTCTCTCTCTCTCTCTCTCTCTCTCTCTCTCTCTCTCTCTCTCTCTCTCTCAATTAAAACTATTTGCCTTTACTGTTTCGTGGTAACGTCCACTGTAATGTGCATTAGATTCACATAGATACGTAGATAGCTCGAGGGCTTATGTTTACGTCCTTAAAACGTATACAGTTTTCAGTCAACAACAATGATTAGTTAAATTGTCTCTGTCCGCATAACATTTCTTCTTCTTCTTCTTCTTCTTCTTCTTCTTCTTCTTCTTCTTCTTCTTCTTCTTCTTCTTCTTCTTCTTCTTCTTCTTCTTCTTCTTCTTCTTCTTCTTCTTCTTCTTCTTCTTCGTCGTCGTCGTCGTCCTCTTTTCTACCTTTTGTGTGTGTGTTGTTTTGTTTGTTTGTTTGGTTGGTTTTATTCCCTCGAGGGATGATTTCGTGCTGCAGTGTTATTTCGAAAGGAAAAGCAAAACTGTGCTGTGTTTGGTTTTCTGTTTTGACCTTTTTGTAGTTGTCTTCCCCCCCACCCACCCTCACCCCACACCCATCTCACATATGTGTATCCCACCATTACCATCCCTTTTCATCGTCAACTGCTCTAGCAGTCTTATTTTGTGTTCCTAGCCCTGAACTTATTACACCTAGTAGAAGATCATGCAGTGTTCGGTTATGCACCAGCTCCATGTAAATAAAATTTATATAAAACAACAACAACAACAACAACAATATTTCACTATCGGAATCAGATTCTTGATTATCCTCATAAAACCACAAAGAAAATCGTGCGCGGCGTATATATCATCAACACAACGGTACAAAACCAATAAAAGCCGTACAAGACACTTCAGAGTATAAAATAAATCATAAACACACTACAAGTAACAGGGAAGCACTTACACACAACACGGATGTAGAATATCAGAATATCACATTACGACGTGACAAAATGTAAAAAAAAGAAATCCAAAATCACGCATCCAACATTATAATCCATAGCAATATACACAAACCATCTACGCACGCACACACACACACACATACACACACACACACACACACACACACACACACACACACACACACAAACATTCTTGCGAAGACGCAGTTGTTATGACTCTCATCAAACGGCGCATACGTTGTTTTGACATTTTGTTATATTTTGTCTCTTGTTTTTAAGTACTTTTTAAAAAAGTCTTCTAACGCTAACGTTAATCCTAACCCTTATCCTAACCCTAACTCTTACCCTAACACTCTTTTAACGAAGGCCGTCCAAAGAAGGTGGAAGATTTTCAAGTATTTGTGAAATCAACGCCGTGTACACACCCTCACACCCACAAACCCACACACACACACACACACACATACTGTGACAGTGGGTCTATTGTTGCTGGGCTCTGCACAATGGAATGCTATTACCCACTCGTCTTTCGTCTGTGGAAATCGCTAGTAAATCTCCCGGTGGCAAACTTGTTATTTCCAACCTAGTTCCAGTCATTCGCCCAAAAAGGCAATCACCGAAGTCGAACGAAGCTCTCCGATGTGTTACGAAATGATGCTTGCATGACTACGACTAGTTGACATTAAAAATGATCGCTGTTGCTTCTAATTCTGTTCGATTTACACAGATTTTTGCATTTCGCAACGGTACGTACTTTGTTAATATGAGCATAATTATTATCGACCATATTTAATAGTTGCGTTCCTTGATTTGCATTTTGTTAGTTCTCAGCAGTAAAGGCTAATAATAGCATTGCCCATTTCCTGCCTAGAACCATAGACCAGGAATAGTAGACTCTGTTATACAGTATACATAGGCTTAATCTACATTATTATATTATAAGTCAGTCTCCGCGCAGCGAAGCTCACTAGCTGAATATAATTATTAGAACTGTATTGTTTGTTTTATGCGTAAATAAATGTATAAACTATATATATCTATTCTAATTGATAATATTTAGGCCTATACTTTATAATATTCGAATCTTGAAATTTCCGGAGAAGGACGAGTAGGCTAAGCGAATTTTTTTTTTAATAACTCGAGATCAGAGTTAAATTAATAGTTAGTTATTCATTGCTAACAGGGTCCAGTGGACTGCAAAGAGTCGAATCAGAACCACAAAATCAAGACAACTCGAGATCAGAGTTAAATTAAAAGCTTATTAGTTATTCATTGCTTACAGAGTCCAGCGGACTGCAAAGAGCCGAATCAGGACCACAAAATCGAGACCACAACTTCGCAAGAAGTAGTAGTAGTAGTAGTAGTAGTAGTAGTAGTATAGTTATTTAGTTAAATCTATAATTTATTTATTTGTTTTGTTTGTGTGTTGTTGTTATTATTATTATTATTATTATTATTATTATTATTATTATTATTATTATTATTATTATTATTATTATTATTATTATTATTATTATTATTATTCCTACTTTAAAAAAAAAAAGAATAGTGTGCTGCTGTGCGTGCTCAATGGTGTAAATATGGTCAGTGACGTTTTGTTTGTTTTTGCTGAAGTTGGGTGTAACCAAAGAGCTTATTACGGAAAGAGAGGGAACTTCCATTATGTCCTATACAAAAATGCGAGACGCTCTCACGGATTATTTCCCTTTGCTCGGGCTGGCTATATTTCACCATCTGCTATATGAATGATCTGTGCGTGGTAACTTATTGAGCCTATGCCATTGCAAAAAAACATTTTTATGGCAACGTTTGCAAAAAACAAACTTTTAACATCATTATTATTAACATTCCGCTACTGTTGTCTTTTTTATGTTTACTTATTGACATTTATTAGGTGCTTTTATGCTGCTTATGTGTGTATGTCATATGTTCGTTTTCTGCCCTGGAATTTATTATTTTTTAATCAATGACAGATATTTTAAAATTAAAATATGCATGACAGACTGTTTCATTAATCTATAACTGTAAATCCGTAATCGTGAGAGAGAGAGAGAGAGAGAGAGAGAGAGAGAGAGAGAGAGAGAGAGAGCTCTGTCATTCAATCAATTAATCACAATAAAGCACAATAACAAAATGTTTCACTAATAGTGTGAATTTAATTTATATCAGGTGTCCCCCTACCCCCCAACCCTCTCACCTCCCACATCACTGGCTTAATAACATCAGTCACTTCATGGAAAATAATTATTTCATCAGACAGAACAATCAGAAACTACTGGCTAGACTACAACATTCCACACAATATAGATCTAATGCGCAGAAATTTGTCACGTGGGGTTTATGGGCTCTGCACAATGGAATTATGGACCCTCACGTTTATTCGGTGGGAACTGCTAGTAAGTCACCCTATGAATTACTTTAATAAATTTATTTGTTTAGCTCGTTCTGTGTTAAGGTTGGGGTACAGAAATAGATAGAAAAATGGTAAAAGATTACTGTCACACTAGCTTTCACACGGCTATGAATCATATGTAGTCCAGCCACTTGATAACAGTTAAAATCACACATTTATTTCTTCTACTCTATACAAGGTTCTCTAAGTACTAATCTAACTTAAAAAGTCTCAGTCACTGCTAATAGTTCGATCGCTGATAGGCTAGGCAGCTGTTTTTTCTTCCTCGGGCACTTGCTATAATATTTCATGTAGATTTGGACTACTGTGGTCCGTTTTACAGTTTCTGAAGAGTTGGACTACTGTGGTCCTGTTATGATCAGTTTAAGTGCACCTTGGCGTGTTCACTTAACTGCTAGATGGTGCGTGCGAAGTCCTTCTGTGAGGTAGCTTCTGGTCCACCTTTGTCTTTGTGTAGTTGGGTTCCCTTGCCACGCTGTGGGGTCTGACAGGGAGTTTCTTCGGGTAGCTCTTTCCGTCTTGTGCGGTAGAGTCTCCTCAACCAACTAGTCGTTTCTGTGGAGTGGGACATACAGGATAGCTCGGGATAGCTCGGGATAGCTCGCCTGCTCGTCTGTAATATAAGAGACGAAATTCTGCACAACCCTGAATAATCGGTTTGTGCAGAGCGTCTCACTGAAAGCCAAGTAGCCCTCAGTGATAGCTCCACATCTCTATACATAAGCGACGAACATTCTGCTACTTCCGGGTTCCACTGGAATCTCACTCTAAATTCCTATACATACATAAATATAAATCGTGTCTAACTATACACATACAGAATTAATAATAATATAAACATTCAATGGTACAGCCACTGGTCTGCAAACATACATATAAGTTAAACAACAGTGGTTCCGTACGGGATACAACATGGCGGCGCAACCGGTCGTGTTTCACCTCGTGGTAGGCTCTTCCACGTGGTCCCGCAAATTCGGATTAACAATTCACATTTATGCATAGCAAATTCCACAAACATAATTTCAACAATAATATGAATATATCACGATGAAACAGAAGGGTGTTCATTTACCTGTTTGACAAGTTCAGGCCCGTGATGACTTGAGAGAATTCTAAGATTCCTAAGTCCTGCTTCCTGGTCTATGAGTGTAGAGATTTCTCTAGCTGTGGAGATGTTGACTCTACCTCGTCTCACATACGACTGATTCAAACTGTGTTAGGCTCTGACACAGTCAAAACTGCTCTACCCACTGAGCCTGCTCTGATTGGTTAAAACGGTCCGATTCAAAGCTCAAGTGCTGACTCACTGCGATGTGGGTCGCTCGCTCGCTGTGTGTGGTTTACTGTGTAATTTACTTGCTGCTGTGTAATAGTCTAACTTCTCTACTGTTACAAATACTACACATGGCTAAATAGTCAATGGGCAGGGTTAAAACTAGCCAATTCGTGACAAAATTCACAGATCACAACAAGGACTGAGTTTCTACATGACATTTTTTCCCCGTTTACTCTCAAACGAAAAGGGATTACAACAGATCAAGGACCATTTTTGTGCCTAGGTAAGTAGTTATTTTGCACAATATTTGATCACGAGGAGAAAACAGACTTAGTCTAATTTAACTTGTTAACATAAGCAGTTTGACGAAGCCAAACTGCCAATCTGACATCTACTTTTGAAATATAAGCACAAATATAGTCAAACAACCTAGCAATAACGTAAACAGTGAGCGACCTGTTGAACGTAAACTGTCAGCAAGCAAACTGTTTTGGATTTAGCACATAGGTATAACATGAATCATTCAAGCCGCTCTCCGATTGTTTTAACACTAACAACACTGCAGCGGTCTTAGTTTAGGCCTACATAAACACAAAAAAATGAAGTTTTTCAATTGCAATTTACCTTTCTTTGTCTCTTAGAAATTTGAAAAAGGACTTGCCAACACAACTTTTCTTGTATCTGGCATTATGGCAATTGATAGCTGTGCAAAAGTCACCGCCCTGTTTCACTCGGTCGCCTTTTGACTTTCTGCCACGAGCCATTTTCAGCATGTCGACAAGGGAGCATAACTCGTACATTTCGTCTCGCGGTTCTGTACCAAGTTCGCCCTCTTTCTATCATAAGCTCTTTGGTGTAACCCGAAATATTCAGATGGTGTTACTGGTTATTTTTTCTTATAGATTTAACAAAGTTTTCAGATGATTTATAGAAATTTCCGCCCGCAACGCAACATTTTTTTAATACGTGTTTCTCATTAAAATACATATAATTGAAATACATATAACAAATTTACTGTATCAGTTAAAAAGAATAATATTAGCAGTGTTTCCCAAAACGCACATGTGTGCGTCAGAGACGCACAAAAACTGAAAAAGGACGCAAGAAAAAAAAAAAGGTGCGTCACAAGGGACGCAACGTTTTTTTTTTTTTTTACTGCCGTTATGTATCCTGGCACCTCTGAGCTATCGTGCGCCCAAGCCGAGTAAGCGCGGTGATCTCCCCTACCCACTGACCGCGCTGACACGCATGCGCAGCCTTTTTGTTTGCTTCCGAAAAGCTGAAACATGTCGCTCGACACATGGCTACGGAAAACGATAACCCGCAGAAATGCGGAAGACGATGCAATCGTTGAATGTTGAATCATCATTTTCAGTTCTCCCTAGACTAGGCAATGATGATCTTGTCTGTAATACGCAGTTAAACAGATTTTTTTTTGTCTCTTTTTTTTTCTTCTGGTCATCGACTTAGTCCCCTCTAACACTAACTGCTTTTACATAGACAATTTGTCAGTACATGCAGATTGATGTGTGTAAATTGTCGTATGACCATTTCATGTTTGTTCTATGGTCATTTTATGTGATTTTAAGGTTCCTCTAGTCAATGATGGATTCCTTTGTAACATTTATCAGAACAGTATTCCTTTTGTTGTGTTGCTTGTTTTATGGCTATTCATAATTTTCAACGAAGTTGCATTGAAAACTAAGCTTTGTTTGACTTTGAGGCGTATTTGTGTGTCCGTGATGTTGGTAATCAAAATCAAGGTAAATGTAGGAATTGTAAGGGGACTCTCAAATTTTGTAAGGGGACTCTTGAAATTTTGCACCAGGGAGTCCCAAGGACCCTCTGAAAAAAAGCTGTGGGAAACACTGATTAGTTAAATAAATAATTGCTTTGGTGCTTGCAATAAAAATATAACTGTTTTTTTGAGACAATTATAAACTTGCTTTGCCTTGTTGTGCTGAAGTGACATAAACGTATCCATAGCGTTTTGAAGTTTTGTCATGGTTTTATTGTTGATATAGATGTGAAATCGTTGTATGTGTGCTTTATGTGTTATGTATTACTTTTACTCCTTATTACTAATTGTGTCAGTATATTATTCATCATAAAATAATAATAATAATAATAATAATAATAATAATAATAATAATAATAATAATAATAATAATAATAATAATAATAATAATAATAATACTAACTGCTTCAAAATGCAAATCTCGACTTGAGCTTGAAGCTGTGCAGATCGAAATAGAATTAGATCTAGCAGCGGCTATTTTTATGCACGGATGTTTCACCACAGGCTCTGAAGTCTTTTCTTTTGTCTTTGTAAACTCCTAAATACGTACGTAGTATAGTATGTAATTGAGGCCTACGAAAGACGAGACTTCCAAGCCTGTGGTTTCACGTAGTCCTGCCAGCATTCGTTCGTAAAACATCGGATAGCTTCGCTCGACTCGGAGAGCTTCGTTCGACTTCGGTAATTGCCTTTTTCGGGAAAGTGACTGGAACTAGGTTGGAAAAAACAAGTTCGCCTCCCGGTGACTAATCTAAATACATTTATAAGTTTAGCTCGGTCTGTGTTAAGCTGGGGTTTACAGAGATAGAAACAAAATGGTAAAAGATTCACTGTCACACAAGCTCTCACACGGCTATGAAATATAGGTAGTACAGCCACTTGTTAACAGTAAATATCACACATTTATTTCCTCTACTCTATACAAAATCTTCTAATCACTATATAAACTTAAAAGTCCAAATATCACTTCGAATAGTTCGCTCCTTGATAGTTCTATGCAGCTACTGTCTCATCATTGGGCTAATGGTGCGTTCTGCCCAACGGGTCAGAGTTCTGAAAGGGTGGATTGTTGATGTCCATCTCTAACAGTTTTGGTGCACGTTTTCAAATCACCTAGCTCTCTTGTCGATGACCGGTGTTTTGGTGGAGTCTTCTCCTGGTTGACAGACTGGTGGGCTTTCGTAGCTCAGTTAATATATATAAGCGACGAACATTCTGCTAAGTCCGTGGTCCACTGGAATCTCCAAAATAATTCCTATACATCTATAGATATATATATCATGGTTCAACTACATACATAGAGAAGTAATTAATATTATACACATTCTCCGGTACATCCACTGGTCTGCAATAATACACATAGGCTAAACAACAGTGGGTCCCTAGGGGGTACTTCATGGCGTCGAAACCGGTCGTGTTCCCGCCACGTGGTCATGCAAAGTTTGACTAACATTCACAATCCTAAACATGGCAAACTTCACAAACATAATACAGCAATAATATCAATACATCACGATGAAACAAAAGATAGATCATTTACCTTTTTGACAATGTCAGGCTGTGGCTAACTAGGTTGAATAGAATTTCACCAGTTCCTGCTTTTAGTCTTCAAGTAGAGAGACCTTTCAGAGCTTAGCTCCTTTCCTCGATGCAGTTTGAACAACGCATGACTATCTATCCCTGTGGTCATCCGGAAGCCCGGGAAATCTAAACCACAATAGGCTTACTCTGGCGTGGTGGGTGGTACCGGCTATACGTAAGCTGAATGAGGTCACTGCCTAACTGAGCCAGCGTCAGCGTACATATGTTTAGCCTTTCGTCGTCTGCTGTACAGCAAAGTTAATTTACAACGGTTACATGCTGACTATGTAAGGCGAGAAGCCATAGTGCTGTGTTATACTGGTCCTCTTATCACACATACAGAGAGAGAAAAAACAAAAAACTAAAACACCAAGGAAACAACATGGAAAGCCGTTCAAACGTATTTCCAGACACACACTTAGACGAAAAATAAGCATTTTCAAAAGTGTGAATCGGCTTTATTCTAACGAAACAAAATGAAAACATGGACTGAATGACAAACGACTATCTGAACTGTCTGCAAGCAAACATTTATCAAAATTGGCTAATCCAAATTTTAGATACAGAGCAAAACGTGTTTAGAAAATGGTGACCTTGAACTTTGACAAAGCGGAAATATTAATGATCTAACGTGCTTAGCAGTAGTTGAAGTATTCACGAAGCAAACATACATGTAATGAATTTTTGGTTCAGTTATTCTTGAGATGGTAAAACGTGTGTTTGGAACAAAATCAAAACCAAAAACAAACAAACAAAAACTTTCGTAGAGACGAATCGGCCGACTGACCGACAACCGGATTATTACTGAAGGATGACCCATGATTTGAAGTACCTGTACATCAAAACTCAACAAAAACGTTTCAGCCGTTTTCGAGATATTAGCAAATACATGTTTAGCAAAAAACTGGCGCCAGTGACCTTGACCTTTGCGGTAGAGCAAATAAGAATGACACGACAGGCAGGCTCTGTGGGTTTCGGGCACTGATTAGAATAGACCCAACGTTTCCCGACGTGTCGTAAGAGGCGACTAACAGGGGTGATTTCAGCACGGCATCACTGGGCGAAAGTCTTCTACACAGAAGTCACCGGCCAAGACGGAGGAACCACGTGTTACCACAGGTTCAACGACCACGTGCTCGAGGCCAAGGTGAGCCACACTGTATTCGTGTATATCGGCTGTGGCCAACAGCCTGGAGAGGATTGGGCCCTGCCAGATCTTTCTTGCCGAAGACACACTGCATGATGAATAAAACCATTTACTCCATACCGGATCGGTCGTCGCCCGGGTCAACAAGGACCGCGCCTTCCGTTGGCCACCAGGACGGATGCGATAAGTGTGCTACTGATGGACAACTTAGCAAGATCCGCACCAGAAATAACATCGTTATAGGAACCTGGAATGTCAGGACCCTAAATGCGGAGGGAAAATTAGAAAAACTGGCCCACGAGATGGACCACTATCGATGGAACGTTTTAGGGATCAGCGAACTGCGCTGGAAAGGCATAGGTGAAACAACGACCGACAAAGGCCACAAGCTTTATTTCCGCGGTAGAGATGACAGGCAAGAACACAGAGTTGGACTCTTGGTCCACAAGAACATTGTAGCCACTGTCATGGGTTGCCGCCCAGTCTCCAGTAGACTCATTACCATCCGTCTGAGAGCAGCCCCTTTCAACATCACCATCATTCAGGCCTATGCCCCAATATCAGACTATGACGACAGCGAAGTGGAGGATTTCTATGAAAATCTACAGGCTGTCCTTGACCAAGTGCCGAAGAAGGACATGGTCATAGTGGAAGGCGACTGGAATGCCAAAGTTGGCCAAGATGCGCACCACAAATGGAGGGGGGGGGGGGCTGCAACAACAAAGCAAATGACAGGGGTCTGAGACTGTTGGAGTTTGCCAGATACAACAATATCTGATACTGGCAAACACGCTTGGTCTACACAAAAAATCCAGACGATGGACATGGCACAGTCCCGGCAGGGAGCATTACAACCAGATCGACTACATCATGGTCAAGAAACGCTTCAGATCAAGCATCAACATTGGCAGGACACGCACTTTTCCAGGAGCAGACATCGGAAGTGACCACGATCTCGTGATGATGTCTTTCCGGCTTCACTTGAAGAGAGTAAACACAGCAAAGTGCACTAGACTGAAGTTCGACCTGGACAAACTGCAAGACCCGGAGGTGGCAAAAATATTTCAGGCCACAATTGGAGGGAAATTTGCACCACTGCTCATTTTGGGAGCTGGTGAAGTAGATGTCAACACCAGTAGATGTCAACACCATGACCACCACCTTCAACTTAGCTGTGACAGATGCCGCCACGGAGATCCTTGGAAAGCACCGGCCAAAGAAGAAGCTGTGGATCACACCTGAACTTTTGGACCTGTGTGATAAACGAAGAGAGATGAAAAAGAAAAAGAACACCTCACAGGGAGCTGATGCCTACCGACAAATCAACAATGACATCCAAAAAGGCATGCGCACAGCAAAAAAGAACTGGATAGAAGATCAATGCCAGGAAATAGGGAGCAGTCTGAACAAGAACAAGAAGACCTACCAGACTGTGAAGCGGCTGACAAGTGTTACACAGCCAAAGGTCTCCACGATCCAAAGCAAGTCTGGCATATGCCTTACAGAAGAACAAGAAGTCTTGGAAAGATGGACAGAGTACTGCACTGACCTTTACAACCACACATCAAACGGAGACCCACCAGTTCTAGTACCCCCGTTGGGGTGCCGGGGGTTTCAGTATAAATAGTATCCCCACTTTCTGGAAATTTAGTGCTTTAAATTCCCACTGTCGCTGTCTTTCTCATATGCTCTTTCTCATTTCTGCTCTGTTCTATCAATCTGCTATACTATCTTCTTCTTCGCTAGACCAGTCACCTACCTTTTTTTTCTTGAAAACTCTTCCGAGACAAGACTCCTTATTTGTGTATGAGGTCTGTTGGATCAGCTTTGGAATATTGGACGCTTTCTGCCAGGTGGTCACTAGGGCTTCCTATGATGTTATTATTTAGCAATGTATGCATTTTATATGTATGTGTTTTGTTGATAATTTATAATGATGTTTGTATTTTATTTTGTTTTTGTAAAAGGGAGTTCAATAAATTAGAGTACAGCCTCAGCGTCCCTTGCGTATGATGTCTTTATTGTAAAGTGACTGGCTGGTGGAGAGCTTTCAGTTTTACCACTAGGGTTGTTTCAGCAGATCTTTTATGCGGATCAGGGGTTGTCCAGTCCTAATTTGGCTCGGAGGAGTCCGCTGGACCTAAAGCAATAATTATGTAATGTTATCAGTTCTAGCATATCCAGAGAACAGAGATGAAGAAGAAATCCTCTAAATTCTCCGGGAAGAAGTTGAGGCAGCAGTGCAATCGCTGAAGAAGGGGAAGTCAGCGGGAGTGGACAACATACCCGCGGAACTGCTGCAAGCAGGAGGAGAAGCGATGATTGACGCACCCACCAGTATATGTAACAAGATCTGGCAGAGTGGGGAGTGGCCTACACCGTGGACCCAGTCGCTTGTCATCACTCTTCCCAAAAAAGGTAACCTTCAGGAATGTGAAAATTACCACACCATCAGCCTCGTCAGCCATTCCAGCAAGGTCCTCCTGAAAATAATACTCAACAGGTTGAAACCACAAGCTCAACAAATCATAGCTGAAGAGCAAGCAGGATTCAGGGCAGGGCGAAGTACCACTGAACAAATTTTCAACCTCAGAATAATCTGCGAGAAATACCTACAGCACCAACAACATCTATATCATGTGTTCGTAGACTTCAAAAAGGCGTTTGACCGAGTCTGTCATGCAGCTCTGTGGGCAACCATGAGAGTGTACAACATCAGCCCTAAAATTATTGAAGTCATCCAAAGCCTGTATGACAAGGCTACCAATGAAGCCCTCCACAACAGCGCCATCGGAAACTGGTTCAGAACAACAATCGGTGTGCGTCAGGGATGCCTACTCTCTCCAACACTCTGCAACATCTTCCTAGAGCGCATCATGTCAGATGCCCTTGCAGATCACGAAGGCACAGTCAGCATAGGGGGAAGAGCAATCTCCAACCTTCGTTTTGCGGATGACATTGATGGATTGGCTGGAGAGGAACAAGAACTTGAACAGCTGGTACAGAGCTAGAGGCTTGACACCACCTCCAGAGCTTATGGAATGGAAATAAGTGCAGAGAAGACCAAAATGATGACCAACAACACCAATGGCATCCACACGGACATCAAAGTCCAAGGCCAATCCCTCAACACAGTGCATAGCTTCAAATATTTAGGAGCCATTGTTATCAGACAATGGGTCCCGACATGAAGTCCTTTCCTAGATCGCACAAACTACTGCTGCCCTGGCAAGGTTGAAGCCAATTTGGAAAGACAGGACCATCAGTCTACATTCGAAGGTAAGACTGCTGCGCTCCCTTGTCATCTCCATCTTTCTATATGCTTGCGAAACATGGACCATCACAGCAGATCTACAACGAAGAATACAAAGCATGGAGATGAGGTGCTACAGAAGACTTCTGGGCATTTCCTATACCCAGCATATCACCAACGACGAAGTCCGACAGACCATCACACAAGCCATTGGACAACACGATGACCTGCACACAGTGGTGAAAAAACGGAAACTCCGATGACATGGCCACGTCACCGGATCATCAGGTCTTGCAAAGACCATCCTGCAAGGCACAGTGCAAGGAGGTAGAAGAAGAGGGAGACCGAAAAAGAGGTGGGAGGACAACATTCGAGAATGGACTGGTTTGACACTGAGCAAAACAATCAGGTTTGCTGAGGACAGGGATAGATGGAGTACGCTGGTTAAACGATCATCTGTGGTGCCCCTACGACCTCCGAGTTTCGGGATAGGATAGGATAGGATAGGATAGGATAGACAGGCAGAACACTAACCTATGCAATTTTCCTTGAAGTTTGCTCAAAATCCGTTTCGTGATTCTTGCATTATGGCTTCCAACTGACCGAGGGACAGACCGACGGACCGACATTTGTATAAAGTACAAAGAACAAAGTATTTCCCAGATAAGTCTGGAAATATAAAACAAAAAAGAACAAAAAGAAGTGATTTAGATGAAAACAAAAATCTAGAATTAAGTATTATGTTTTGGGTCAATTTTCATCGTCTGTTGAAAAGCTCATATCCTCGTATCTTTTCAATACCCTCCTGCAGCTCATTTGATTTGTTTATCTTCTCAGTCTCTATCTCCTGCTCTTTCCTGCTTCCATTTTAACTTCTTGTTTTCAACAAAAAGAAGGAGTTTAATTTGTGTGCGTGTGTGAGATAATGAAATTATTACTAAGAATCTTCAAATAAATATTTTATTTTATCATCATCATCATCTTCATCATCAACATCATCATCGTCATCATCATGTCATCATCATCATCATCATCATCATCATCATCATCATCATCATCATCATCATCATCATCATCATCATCATCATCATCATCATCGTAGTCATCATCATCATTATCGTCATCATCATCATCGTCGTCATCATCATCAGCAGCAGCGGGAGCAGCAACAGCATGCCTTATAAGTAAATCTTGTTTTCTCTTTCACCATTCTTCGTCTCCGCTCCTTTCATCCTTCTTCGTTTTCTTGTTCCTCCTCCTCCTCCTCCTCCTCCTCCTCCTCCTTCTTCTTCTTCTTCTTCTTCTTCTTCTTCTTCTTCTTCTTCTTCTTCTTCTTCTTTCTTCTTCTTCTTTCTTCTTCCTCCTCACCCTTCTCAGTCTTTTTCTTGTTGTTCTTCTTATTGTTCTTCTTCTTCTTTGTTCTGCTTGTTCATCTTTAGTTTGTCATACCCCTTCCGCTCTTCCACTAGCTTATCTCTCAATCCCACCACCCAGCTGCTGCATCATATTATGTTCTTATTCATGAGTTCCATTCAACTACAAGATTGTCTAGCCCAATCCAGCCCCAATGACTATTCATTTCTATCTAGGGAAATCTCTCACACCACTGTCTTTGTGAGTGAATGTGTGTGTGTATGTATGTATGTTTGCGTGTGTGTGTGTGTGCGTGTGCCTCTGTGTGTGTGCGTGTGCATGCATGCGTATGTGTGCTAGAGCAAATGTGAAGACTGTTGTATGCACGTATGCGCGTTTTGTATGCTAAAACTTCATCATCATCCTCAGCAACAGCAGCAGTTGTAGTAGTAGTAGTAGCAGTAGCAGTAGTAGCAGCAGCAGCAGTAGTAGTAGTAGTAGTAGTAGTAGTAGTAGTAATAGTAATAGTAAGAGTATAGTAGTAGTTGTTATAGTAGTTGTAGTATCATCCTTCACACACACACACACACACACACACACACACACACACACACACATATATACACATATATCATCCCTCACATATACAAATGTATGTGATCACACCGTAATTTGTGCCTATTATAGTATTAAATCTTTAATATTCACACACATACATGAAAAAAACACGTCTGTACGCACGCACGATGCACGCTTATAAAACAATAGACCATGGATGAGGGTGAGGTGAGTTGTGGAAGAATGGAAGTGATAGTTTTATAATACCTGGGGGGAACATGGAAAATGAGGCACGGTGGTCTAATGGTAGTGCTTTGGCTTGCGGATCTGAAGGTCCCGGGTTCGAGCCCTGTCCGGGCCATTGTGTTGTGTCTCTGGGAAAGACTTTACTCTCGTTTCCTACTCCTTCGGATGAGAGTATAAACCGACGTCTAGTCTGTGTGTCGCATACATTCTATCATAACTGACTTTAAAGACCCTGACGCTCATGTCCTAGACGGATGAGTGCCGGTAACAAGAACACACCCAGCATGCACCACGTCCTTCTCCCCCATCCCTGGCTGGCCAGGATAGTGCTCAGTTGCCCGGGCGTCAGACCATGCAGCCCAAAGGCTGCGGGTGGGCGTCTCGGGCGGTTTGAGTTAGATCCTGTATCGGCCAGCGCCTAGAGTCTGGTCAAGTACGGCGAGATAAGTGCGCTATACAAATCCTCCTATCCTATCCTATCCTGTCCCATAACCCGAAGGTCGTAGGGGCACCACAGATGATCGCTTAACCAGCATACTCCATCTTTCTCTGTCCTCAGCAGCCCTCATGGCTTCGCTCAGTGTCAAACCAGTCCATTCTCGAATGTTGTCCTCCCACCTCTTTTTCGGTCTCCCCCTTCTTCTACCTCCTTGCACTGTGCCTTGCAGAATGGTCTTTGCAAGACCTGATGATCTGGTGACGTGGCCATACCATCGGAGTTTCCGTTTCTTCACCACTGTGAGCAGGTCATCGTGTTGTCCAATGGCTTGTGTGATGGTCTGTCGGACTTCGTCGTTGGTGATGTGTTGGGTATAGGAAATGCACAGAAGTCTTCTGTAGCACCTCATCTCCATGCTTTGTATTCTTCGTTGGAGATCTGCTGTGAGGGTCCATGCTTCGCAAGCATATAGGAAGATGGAGATGACCAGAGAGCGCAGCAGTCTTACTTTGGAATGTAGACTGATGGTTCTGTCTTTCCAAATGGGCTTCAACCTTGTCAGGGCAGCAGTTGTTTGTGCGATCCTGGAGAGGACTTCCTATCGAGACCCATTGTCTGACACAATGGCTCCTAAATATTTGAAGCTGTGCACTGTGTTGAGGGATTGGCCTTGTACTTTGATGTCCGTGTTGATGCCATTGGTGTTGTTGGTCATCATTTTGGTCTTCTCTGCACTTATTTCCATTCCATAAGCTCTGGAGGTGGTGTCAAGCCTCTGTACAAGCTGTTCAAGTTCTTGTTCCTCTCCAGCCAATCCATCAATATCATCCGCAAAACGAAGATTGGAGATTGCTCTGCCCCCTATGCTGACTGTGCCTTCGTGATCTGCAAGAGCATCTGACATGATGCGCTCTAGGAAGATGTTGAAGAGTGTTGGAGAGAGTAGGCATCCTTGACGCACACCGATTGTTGTTCTGAACCAGTTCCCGATGACGCTGTTATGGAGGACTGCACTGGTAGCCTTGTCATACAGGCTTTTGATGACTTCTATAATTTTAGGGCTGATGTTGTACACTTTCATGGTTGCCCATAGAGCTGCATGCCAGACTCGGTCAAATGCCTTCTTGAAGTCTATGAACACATGATATAGATGTTGTTGGTGCTGTAGGTATTTCTCACAGATTATTCTGAGGTTGAAAATCTGTTCAGTGGTACTTCGCCCTGCCATGAATCCTGCTTGTTCTTCAGCTATGATTTGTTCAGCTTGTGGTTTTAACCTGTTGAGTATTATTTTCAGGAGGACCTTGCTGGGATGGCTGATGAGGCTGATGGTGCGGTAATTTTCACACTCCTGAAGGTTACCTTTTTTGGGAAGAGTGATGACAAGCGACTGGGTCCATGGTGTAGGCCATTCCCCACTCTGCCAGATCTTGTTACAGATAATGGTGAGAGCATCAGTCATTGCTTCTCCTCCTGCTTGTAGCAGTTCCGCTGGTATGTTGTCCACTCCCGCTGACTTCCCTTTCTTTAGCGATTGCACTGCTGCCTCAACTTCTTCCCGGAGAATTGGGAGGATTTCTTCTTCTTCTATGCTCTCGGGACATGCTAGAACTGATGGGTCTCCATTTGGTGTATGGTTGTAAAGGTCAGAGCAGTACTCTGTCCATCTGTCCAAGACTTCTTGTTCTTCTGTAAGGCATATGCCAGACTTGCTTTGGATAGTGAAGACTTTGGGCTGTTTAACACTTGTCAGCCGCTTCACAGTCTGGTAGGCCTTCTTGCTGTTGTTCTTGTTCAGATTGTTCTCTATTTCCTGGCATTGATCTTCTATCCAGTTCTCCTTTGCTGTGCGCATGCCTTTTCGGATGTCATTGTTGATTTTTCGGTAGACATCAGCTCCTTGTGAGGTGTTTTTTTTCTTTTTTAACTCTCTTCGTTTATCACACAGATCCAAAAGTTCAGGTGTGATCCACGGCTTCTTCTTTGGTCGGTGCTTGCCAAGGATCTCAGTGGCGGCATCTGTTACAGCTGAGTTGAAGGTATTGGTCATGGTGTTGACATCTACTTCGCCTGCCCCCAAAATAAGCAGTGGTGCAAATTTCCCTCCAATTGTGGCCTGAAATATTTTTGCCACCTCCGGGTCTTGCAGTTTGTCCAGGTCGAACTTCAGCCTAGTGCACTTTGCTGTATTTACTCTCTTCAAATGGAGCCGGAAAGACATCATCACGAGATCGTGGTCACTTCCAATGTCTGCTCCTGGAAAAGTGCGTGTCCTGCCAATGTTGATGCTTGATATGAAGCGTTTCTTGACCATGATGTAGTCGATCTGGTTGTGATGTTCCCCGCCGGGACTGTGCCATGTCCATCGTCTGGATTTTTTGTGGAGACCAAGCGTGTTTGCCAGTACCAGATTGTTGTATCTGGCAAACTCCAATAGCCTCAGACCCCTGTCATTTGTCTCGTTGTTGCAGTGGGGTCCACTGTGTCTCCCCAGTTGTGGTGCGCATCTTGGCCAACCTTGGCATTCCAGTCGCCTTGCACTATGACTATGTCCTTCTTCGGCACTTGGTCAAGGACAGCCTGTAGATTTTCATAGAAATCCTCCACTTCGCTGTCGTCATAGTCTGATGTTGGGGCATAGGCCTGGATGATGGTAATGTTGAAAGGGGTTGCTCTCAGACGGATGGTAATGAGTCTACTGGAGACTGGGCGGCAACCCATGACAGTGGCTAGAATGTTCTTGTGGACCAAGAATCCAACGCCGTGTTCGTGCCTGTCATCTCTACCGCTGAAATAGAGCTTGTGGCCTTTGTCAGTCGTTGTTTCACCTAGGCCTTTCCAGCGCAGTTCGCTGATACCTAGAACGTTCCATCGATAGTGGTCCAGCTCGTGGGCCAGTTCTTCTAATTTTCCTTCCGCAGTTAGGGTCCTGACATTCCAGGTTCCTATGACGATGTTGTTTCTCGTGCGGATCTTGCTAATTTGTCCATCAGTAGCATACTTTTCACCTCCGTCCTGGTGGCCAACGGAAGGCGCGGTCCTTGTTCCGGGCGACGACCGATCCGGCATGGAATTAGTGGATAGCCTCATCATGTGTTGTGTCTTGGGCAAAAAAAAGACCTGGCAGGGCCCAATCCTCTCCAGGCTGTTGGCCACAGCCGAAATCCACGAATACAGTGTGGCTCGCTTTGGCCCTGAGCACGTGGTCGTTGAACCTGTAGTAACGTGAGGTTCCTCCGCCCTGGCCGGTGACTTCTGTGTAGAAGACTTTCGCCCAGTGATGCCGTGCTAACATCACCCCTGTTAGTCGCCTCTTACGACACGCCGGGAAACGTTGGGTCTATTCTATTTGCCCGAACCCACAGAGCCCCACAGAGAGTTTATCTATTGATACATTATCAAGTCAATCAATTTTCTACAAATTTTAATCGTTAAAAGTTCTTTTATACTTAAAATGAAACAACCTGAAACAGCTACTGCACATACAAATTGTGTATAATATTATAACATAATCACAAAATAAAAGTGAGATCTTACAGGTCTCTATTAAAAAAAATCTGGTTCTTATTTTAAAAAATAATGTCCAATGTAACACGGAAACCAAATTAAGCTTGACGATAAATTATATTCGGCTAAATAATATTTATCAAACTTAGCGTATCCAAATCAAGTCAAATAATAAATTTAAATAAGTTTACTTGTCACTGCTGTTTCAAAGAGCATTTTTATTTATTCATTAACAAATTTTGAACGGATCTCATCATCCATCGGAACAAGAACGGCAAAAAAAATAATGGTTTCTTGGCTTCTAATTACGTTAGACTAGCCGGAGATCTATTTTCATTAAAATAGGCACCACAGTCGAATTAAACTTATCCTAACAACTAAATAAACATAAAATATTATATAAACATGAAGAATCTTACTGTAAAGAGTCAGTTTTCTTGGTGACACTGCGTGCGTTGTCCAATGCAACAACTACGTGATACTCGGAAACCACACACAATGAAAAAGATTCTCCGCGTAAAATGAAACCACGCGAGAAGGGACGAGTGTATATATCAATCCGATAATGAGGCCTACTTTACGTCATTAAAATAGTCCTACTAGGTATGCTTTGAGATAAGCAAAATAAATTTGTGTGTTGTCCAGCGTCACACGAAAATCCGGAAACGATGTCAACCGATGCTTTTCAGACCATCAAAGCATTTACATAACGACTAAATTGTTATTTGTAAACATTGGAATTCATTCATAACATCCCAACAAGAAAGACAACTCTAAAACAAAACATGTATTCTTGCGCTTAAGACGAAGATAAATTTTTGAAAACATTCTGCCTGTTTCGGAAACCATGCATTACGTTGGACAACCAAATTTACTCCGGCTATAATACACAAAATACAAAACAAATTGGTTTTGTAAGTACTGTGCATGTTTAAACTATTACTAATGAGTTAGATTATAATAATTTTACGTGTTCTATGACATCTTTATTTATGTAAACACTTAGAAGAAAACCCGGTCATTCTCATGTCACAAAATTAGGTCAAATTTTAGGCCACTTTCAGACATTTACAAAGCAAATACAAAGGTTCTATAGATATTTTCGTCTTGAAATTATTAATACTATCTCTCCGATCATTTTTAAATAAGATAATAGCAAAAGTAAAGGCAAATAAGCAGCTTGTTGTGATAAATATTATCTAGAAAAGCAGCACCCCTCGCGGTGCTCAGCTTTGTAGACAGACCCAAATACTGTAAAATTGAAATACTTTAAACTGTTCTATGTATTCAATTTAATTATTCTGATTGCCAAACTGCAAAATTCACATGAAGATATACCCAATAAAAAATAAAATAAAATAAATGTAATATTAACATAATTATTAATATTAATAAATAATTTAAATCTGTTACACTCAGTTCGATGTTGGTGTTTTTCTATCAGTGATGATTCAGCCCCAATGCTGAAATACTGATGAGTGTAGCTCAGATTCGTTTATCCACGCAACCCGTCCAAACAGCATACAAGTCACAAAGTCGACGTATGAAGTTTTCCACTTTTATTCAGCACACACCAACAACTGCATACAATTCTCAACTCAACTCAACAACTTTCACAGCAACTCTTTATCAACAACTTTACTATCTCTCAACAGCAACTCGGCACACGATTAAATAACCTCTCTCTTTTCTGGAACAATTTGGTACATGGTAGAAATGACGTACTGCCACCAATCGAACTAAAGATCGTCATCACTGGCTTACGTCATACACATTTCCTCTACTTCCGGGAACATTCACGACCTTCCATATCCATCGGGAAATTTCTATCGACAGTAATAAACATGCAGATCCCGAAGATTCTCCAACAATATCGACCAACGAAAATTATCCACGTTATACAAAACCTCTCCTAACAACAATGCAAACTCAAATCAAAGGTAAATAAACACCATTATTGAATACTTTGCAAAACGAAACGATTAGATCTATCGTACACGTTTCCGACGTACTACCATTCGCGTTTCAACGTAACATAACCCCCCACTCAAGAAGAAATTTACCCAATTTCTTTCAACAACGTTGAAACGTAATTCACAAACAATGTACAGAATTAAGACTTATTTCAGCCTGTCTGAACACTATCAACGTTCTCAGTTCATTCACACAGAGTCAATGGTTTTCATCTTCAAATCTGTCTGGATATTGTCAATGTTCACAGTTCATTCACACAGAGTCAAAGTTTCTCATCTGCAAGTCTTTCTGGATACTGTCAATGTTCACAGTTCATTTACCCAATCAACGTTTTTCATTTTCAAGTCTGTCATTACCAATATTCTTAGTTCGTCCACACAGTCAATGATCTTTCATCCGCAAGGAAACGTCGCCCTCGTCAGTTGCGGTTGTCATCGGCCCAGGGTCAAAGACGACGATCACGTGGGTTTTCCTGGAGTCAGTGCATCCTCCGTTGTCTCCTTCTTCCGTCGGATGTCCGACGCAGTCGACGTTGTCAGCTCCCAGGATGCACTTGCTGGGTCTCACGATCAGGTTGGCTTCTGCGGGACGGTGGAACAGCTCCCTCAAGGTCTGCAGATGCTCCTTCCAGGTCTGGGTGTGGACTTCATGTTCGACCAAAGTCGTAGAGCCTGGGACATCACTGAAGCTATGGGGAAATTCGCCCATAAGGTCCTTGAGCTCCATCTTTTGACCTTCCGTCAAGCTTGGTCCTATCTTAACATCATCGATGCCTTCTTTGCTGTGGAAGTCTCCCAGTTCCAGCAGTTCTTCGCTGTCAAAGCTGTTGTCGGTCACAGCTGCTGTGGCTGCGTGCACAGTCGCTGATAGCCTTTCCACGTACAGCTTAAGGAGGTTGGCGTGGTATATCTTGGAATGCTGGCCGACCTTCACCTTGTAGTCATTGATCCCCACCACGGTCTCCACTTCGTACGGGCCTTTCCACTGCATCAGCAACTTATTATGATCAGTAGGTAGCAGCACCAGCACTTTGTTGCCAGGTTTAAACTTCATGTTCACAGCCCTACGATCATAGTAGTGCTTTCCACAGTCCTGGGACTTCTTCAGGTTTTCTCTGGCTATCTCGAGAGTCTGCTCCAGCTTCTCTCGTGGCTCAAACACGTACTGGTAACTGTTCTTCACCTCTGGGGTGTCCACTTCCTTCGTCCACAGTTCTTTCAGGATGTGCATCGGCCCTCGGATGGTTCTTCCGTACAGCAGCTCGAACGGAGAAAAGCCGGTGGACTCCTGCGGTACTTCTCTGTAGGCGAAAAGTAAGGCGTTGATATAGCGATGCCATTGTCTGGGCTGCTCGCTGCACAGTTTCTTCAGGGTGGACTTCAGCGTAGCATTGAACTCCTCGACAAGCCCGTTGCACATCGGATGGTAGGGTGTCGTAGTCAAATACCGGATGCTCAGCAGTCTGTTGACCTCTTTCATACAGTCAGAGACGAACTGTGTCCCGAGGTCTGTCAGAATTTCTTCAGGCACTCCAAGTCTACTGAACATGTCCACCAGTGCCTCTGCTACAGTTTCAGTGTCAATCTTCTTCAGTGGCACTGCTTCTGGGTACCGAGTTGCATAGTCCACTAAGGTCAGTACCCATCGATGACCTTCTTCACTCGGAGGTCTTATTTCACCGATTAAGTCTAAGGCCACCCTCTTGAAAGGTCGGTCGATCAGAGGCATTCTCTGCATAGGCACTTTCGGGACCCTTCCTCGAGGTATGGTCTTCTGGCAAATGTCACATGATCGGCAGAAACGGCTGACGTCCGCATGAAGTCCTGGCCAGTAGAACACTGCCTGGATTCTATCCGACGTCTTCTTGATACCCAGGTGACCTCCCATGATTAAGTCATGCGCTACTTCCATCACTTCGCGCCTTAGGGGTAACGGTACCAAGACTTGACGTAGTGGTTTACCTCCGTTGACCCTCGGGTGCTGGAAGATTCGGTACAGGATCTTGGCCTTCACCTCAAAATAGACCGTACCACTGCCTTTGGTCACGTGGTCTTGGCGGTTCCTGTACTTGTTTAAAGTGCTATCAGCTTCCTGGAGCTGGATCAGCTTATCTCTGTCCACGATGGCAGCTTTAGAGTTGTCGGCGACCTTCAGTGGCGTAGACGTCTTGTCTCTCTTGGCCAGGGCCCTGGTAGTAACAGCACCGACGATCTCTGGTCAGCAGGGCTGAGCCGGAGTAGCCACATTATCCCGTAGCAGCTCTGTAAGGTCTCCATCGGGAAACGGCAATGGATCCTCCTCTACAAGTTCGACACGTTGGGTTGAGGCAGGACTCCACTCTGGATCGGGGTCGTCGGGTCGTCTCGCGCCGTCGATGTTCCCGATCATCAAATCGTATAGCGGCTTCTTCAGGCAAACCGCTTCTACTTCGCCTATGTAGAAAGGAGTGCTGACTTGAATCTTCGCAACTGGCGCTCTCACACATTTGCTGTCGGCCATGAGTGTCCATTTAAAATCGCCAGTGAACTGTTCTTTAGCGATTAGGTCTTCTTTGACGATGACCCCACTGCAGCCAGAGTCTCTTAAGACAGTCACTTCATGATTTCCGACGCGTCCCTTTGAAACAGGCATGTTCTGGACGGTCACAGCTGCGCTGGCGACGACGGGGATGGATTTTCCGTTGGCAAGGAGAAGTTGGCCATCGGTTATGCACTCTTGCACGTCCGCAGGAGTAGCTGCGCGCTCGGTCTCACTCGGAAGAATGACGCTCCCGCCGCACACTTGATGGTCATATCTACTGGTTTGCCGTTGATTGGAGAACCGCCTCTGCCGGTTGCACGCCGCTGCATTGTCCGTACTGCTCCGCTGTCCGCTATTTCTGCTTTGAGTGCAGCTGGCAGCTCTGTGGTCTGTAGCGTTGCAGATGAAACATCCTCTTGACTGCCCTTCCCTGGAAGGTGGCGTGGAGTCCGTGTGTCTCTGACTCGTCTGACTCCCCTGGATCTGGTTCCCATGGTTTCCAGTCTTCTGAAATGGTTTCATCGCCTTGGGTGGCCCCAGCGTTTTTCCGTGAGCGAGGAGATATCTTTCGGCAACCTCGGTCACATCATTAAGCGTCTGCAGCTTCTGTAGTTCTAAGTGGGTCGCCAGGTCCTTGTGACAGGCATTGAGGAATTGCTCCTTCACGATCAGGTCATGGAGACTATCGTAAGACTTCCCTTTGCCTGATAGTTCCACCCACTTGTGTAAGTATGACGACAGGCGCTCCACAAATTGCTTTGGTGTCTCGTCTGACAAAGGCCGGCATTCACGGAAGCGTTTACGGTAGCCCTTCTCTGTGAAGCTGTAGCAATGCAGTAGGGCCTCTTTCAAGACGTCATAGTTTTTGGCGTCATCGTTCGACAGTCTGGTGTAAACTTCGAGCGCTTGCCCTGTCAGAAGTGCACTTAGTCGAATCGCCCAGTCTCGAGGTTGCCAGTTGGAGCTTTCGGCGAACCTTTCGAATCTCGCCAGATAGCTGTCGATCTGGTCCTTCCCGTCGACGAAGGCTGGCAATTTTGGAGCCATGTGGTCGCTGACGACTTGTGGCGCATGCTGATTGTTTTGGATACGCGCCAACTCTAGCTGGTGCTGAAGTCGTCTCTCTTCCATTTCTCTTTCTTCTCGGCGTCGCTGCGCTTCGAACTCTCTTTCTTCACGCCTGCGTTGTTCTTCTTTTTCTTCTCGGCGACGCTGTTCTTCCTTTTCTTCTCGGCGTCGCTGCTCTTCTAATTCTAGAAGCTTCTGTTCTAATTCTATTTCTCTTTCTTCACGCCATATTCTCTCTTGAGACTTGACGTACTCCGTCAGCTGTTTTACTTTTAGATTTAGTTCAACTCCTTTCTGCCAGAAATCAGCCATCTTAATGCTTTTCTGGAAAGTTCTTTTCCGGAAAGTTCTTTTCTGGAAAGTTCTTTTCTGGAAAGTTCTTTTCTAGAAAGTTCTTGACTGTGCTGCACTCTTCTAGACTGTTCTAGAACAGCACGCTTTCTGCAGTAGCGCTGATGCTTGTCACTAGTCGCCTTCGCTGACGCAGGCCCCGCTGTCCTCGTCGTATGCGACGCTGCACCACGCTGGTGTTGATGTACACGCTCCTGTGCTGAAGTAGACGCGACGTCCGCTCGCCGCTCTCTGTAACACTGGCGATGTAGCTCCGAGACTGTCCCTCGACGTAGTCTTGCGGCAGCCACGTAGTCCCGCTCTGTTGTTCGCTCACGAAGCAACTCTTCGGCGACTACACGCCCTTGCAGTCAACCCGAACCTATCGGATGTAGTCCCAGTATGTTGGCCCCTCTCGACGCAACTCGTTGGCGGCTACCCTCGATGACTGCCTCTCGTAACGTTGACTCGCTTGTTGTAGCAGTTGAACCCTTGGCTATGGCGTGAATCCCGGCTTGGCCCCCAAAATGTTACACTCAGTTCGATGTTGGTGTTTTTCTATCAGTGATGATTCAGCCCCAATGCTGAAATACTGATGAGTGTAGCTCAGATTCGTTTATCCACGCAACCCGTCCAAACAGCATACAAGTCACAAAGTCGACGTATGAAGTTTTCCACTTTTATTCAGCACACACCAACAACTGCATACAATTCTCAACTCAACTCAACAACTTTCACAGCAACTCTTTATCAACAACTTTACTATCTCTCAACAGCAACTCGGCACACGATTAAATAACCTCTCTCTTTTCTGGAACAATTTGGTACATGGTAGAAATGACGTACTGCCACCAATCGAACTAAAGATCGTCATCACTGGCTTACGTCATACACATTTCCTCTACTTCCGGGAACATTCACAACCTTCCATATCCATCGGGAAATTTCTATCGACAGTAATAAACATGCAGATCCCGAAGATTCTCCAACAATATCGACCAACGAAAATTATCCACGTTATACAAAACCTCTCCTAACAACAATGCAAACTCAAATCAAAGGTAAATAAACACCATTATTGAATACTTTGCAAAACGAAACGATTAGATCTATCGTACACGTTTCCGACGTACTACCATTCGCGTTTCAACGTAACAAAATCTTGACATATAATAATAGTAATACTTGAAGCATTTACCAACTTAGTACTAAATTAAATGTAATTCTTTTGATTGTAGTATTTTGATGTGTTTATGCCAGTATTTTTTTAATTGAAATCAATTTAATTGTAAACTATAAATTAGACTTATTAGTACTTACGAGTTAATACAGTTATGTTTAAAATAATTTTAAAATCATATAAATTTCCATATTATTCCTTTCTTTTGCTATGACTTCCTTTGTTTAGGAATAGATCTGAGGAGCACTGAGAGAACATACTGTAGACCTGGGAAGACATAGATTAGATTAAGGGGAACATAGATATACTGGGAACAACGGGGCTGTATGAACCTCGTTTTCCGTATTCCCACGTGATGTCCAATTTTTCCAAACTCCTCAATCCCACTGAGATTAAAATAAAAGAGTAAACCTCTCTCCCCTTTCCACATTGCGTAACGCACTCTGGTTGATGCATGTCTGCACGTCACTATCTTTTATATTCTTGTGTGATGTAATTATTCATTGTAAATAATTTGTTTGCATTGATTTATAAACAATCATTATTATTGTGCAGTCAAAGGTTCAAAATATACGCAAAAGAGGGACGAATTATAAAAATCTGAATATAAGGCAGTGCTTGCAAGTCAACGAACTACCCCCCCCAAAAAAAAATAAAAATAATAATAATAATAATTGTATCTAGTCCGATTTTAAAATAGGCCATTCGGAACATAAAGCCGTTCGCATATGTATGACTGTAAACCAGTCTTTCAATGGGTATGAAATGGAATGATCAACGATGATCAACGCTGTTGAAGAGCGTTGGATGGAAAAAGAACTCCTCTTTTTGGCGAACAGCTTACCAGGCATCAATAATGAAATGGCTGGTCACCGTTGATCGTTACAATAGTGAATAAACGTAACTCAGCCTTAAGCCAGCGTGCGCTGATAACTATAGTGAAAACGGTGCTTGCTTTTTATTTGATGTGTTTATGTAATCGTGTTTATATAGCGCTGTTCCAGCATAAGGTGTGACGTGGGGTTTTATTGTTGCTGGGCTCTGCACAATGGACCGCTATTACCCACTCGTCTTAATCTATGGGGATAGCAAGTTATCTCCTGGTGACTTAACTTAATACATTTATTTGTTTAGCTCGGTCAATACAATACAATACAAGGTTATTGCTTTAGGTCCAGCGGACTCTTCCGAGCCAAATCAGGACCAGTTTAGCTCGGTCTGTGTTTAGGCTGGGGTACAGAGATAGATAGAAAAATGGTAAAAGATCACTGTCACACTAGCTTTCACACGGCTATGAAACATAATTATGTAGTCCAGCCACTTGATAACAGTAAATATCACACATTTATTTCCTCTACTCTATACACGATCTTCGAAGTACGAAACTAACTTAAAAGTTCAAATGTCAATGCAAATGGTTCGCTCACCGATAGGTCTAGGCAGCTACTTTCTCATCATAGGGCACTGGATACTTTCTGCCCTAATGGTCAGAGTTCTTGAAGAGTGGACTACTGTGGTCCTTTGTTACAGTTTTAGTGCACTGTTTCGAGGGGCACTTAACTGAGTGGTTGAAGCGCTGCGTTGTGGTTGATTCTGTGACAAGCTGTGTTGTCGTGGAGTCTTGTCCCTGTGGCCAGACGGGTGGGCTATCTTCGCGCAGTGCTTTCGATGCCTCGGCAGCCAACGTTCAGCAACGACTTGTTTTTGTTGTTCGCCTAGTTGGGCTCACGATACAATGCCTGCTCGTCTGTAACATATGAGACGAAATTCTGCACAACCCTGTATAATAGGTGTGTGCAGAGCGTCTCACTGAAGGCCGAATTAGCCCTCAGTGATTAGCTCCACATCTCTATATATACACGACGAACATTCTGCTAAGTCCGTGGTCCACTGGAATCTCAACTCTAATTTCCTATACATACATAAATATAAAACATGGCTAACTCTACACCCAGAGAAAGAATTAATATTATAAACATTCTCTGGTACAGACACTGGTCTGCAAGCATACATATGGGTTAAACAACAGTGGTTCTGTCAGGTATACAGCATGGTCACGCAACGTCGGACTAACAATTCACTTCTAAGCATAGCACATTTTACAAACATAATTCAACAATAATATAAATACATCACGATGAAACAGAAGTATGTTCATTTACCTTTTTGACAATGTCAGGCCGTGGCTAACTTGATGGAATCAAATATTCAACAAGTTCTGCTTTTTACATTGTAAGTCTGCTCAGGAGAGAGATTTCTGCTAGAGTGTAGCTGTGTACTCTAGGCAGTTCACTGTAGACTGACTTTCTACCCCTCTGCATGAATCAGCCAGAACTGGTTCTACTTACTCTAGCTGTGTTCTCATTGGCTGGAAAATCTGGTAACGTACGCTGCGACGATGTCGTTATACTGAGCTCGCGTCAAGCTAGCCGTGTGTGTACACATCAGTTATACCTTCATCGTCTGCTATAGACTAACAGTAACCTTCTAAACAAGCAAAAGCTCAAATTGTGCGGGGTAAACTGGGCCTCTTGTGACACAAGAGCAGCTCAAGGCGCTGACCGATACAGGATGGAACTCAAGTAGCCCGAGTCACATGACGCCTAAACGACTGAGCACGACCCTTGGAGACTGGGGATGGGAGAGAAAGGAAAAAATGCTTGCTGGTTGTATTTGGGTAGCCGGTGTGACATCGTCAAAGTTCCTAGTATCTTATTTGGACTGGAAGCATTCTGATTGGTCGACGCATTACAAAATTCGACGCATGCGCACAGTGCTATCGTAAACATAGTAAGGATTAGGGTTAAGGGGTTAGGGTTAGGGTTACGACGCCTAAAAACATCGTGAAAAAGCCGGCCCGACTTGACCTGGTGCATGCGCAAAAGCCCCAGGCCCCCCAAAAAAGAGACCAGGAACTTTGACGATGTTACACCGGCACTCACTGTCTAGGACTTGAGCGTCAGTATCTGTAAAGTCCATGCGATGGAATGCGTGCGTGCACAGGTTATAGGTTGATTTATATTCTCATCCAAAGAGGTTAAAAAGTAAGTAGGCGTTTAGTGAAGATGGTGCCGGCTTTGCGTCAAACATGGAGCAGTAACTAGTTAGGCTACATCAATTTCGAGAATTTTATAGATCGTAATTTAGATATAAAACATACAATAACATCATGTATTTGTCTCTAATGCCGGAGGATGCAAGGGCAGGAGTCACCTTCAGGAAGTTCTCCCTCCCTCCCTCTCTCTCTCTCTCTCTCTCTCTCTCTCTCTCTCTCTCTCTCTCTCTCTCTCTCTCTCTCTCTTTATTTCTCTTTCTTTCTCTCTCTCCCCCCTCCCCCCTTCCCCTCTAGTCTGTCCCAAGCTCGCTGTCTCAATTTCTGTCTCTCTTGCCCTCTGGTCTGTCCCAAGCTCTCTGTCTCCATCTCCCTTCCTCTCTCTGTCTCTGTCTCTCTCTGTCTCTGTCTCTCTCTGTCTCTGTCTCTCTCTGTCTCTCTGTCTGTCTGTCTCTCTCTCTCTCTCTCTCTCTCTCTCTCTCTCTCTCTCTCTCTCTCTCTCTCTCTCGTTCTCCCGACGTTTTACTTTATGTATCAAATCTCCGACCATCTGTGGAGGCTGCTTATAACACCATTTACCGTCAAAGTACCACGACGTCCTGCCACGTCTTCACGCTGCGCTACCAAGTATAGCCAAGTATTATTACATTTTAATAACAAGTCTGTCCTACATTATTCAGTTTACCATCTCTCGAGTCGCGTTCTTTAACATTTCATTTAAATTCGGTCAGGACACTTAAGTCGGTATACGGCTTCAAAGGAGGGATTGGAGAAATACAAATTACACAGATAAAGAGATTTAAAGAGCTAGAAACAGACAAGAGTAGTAAAGGGACTTTATATTGCCATCTTTTCTCAGTAGCTGAAACATCCCGCCCTACTTGTTAATCTTGTCGATGAACTCTCAGCCCAATCTGTTTCACATGTTCTGTGTTTAGAAAACATTAAATGCAAAGCACGCGCAGTTCACCTGCACATGATGATTGGTGTGTGTATAGGTGTGTATGTGTGTGTGTGAGCGTGCGAAAGTGTAAGTGAGAGAGAGAGGGTGTGGGTGTGTGTGTGTGTGTGTGTGTGTGTGAGCGCGTAGTGTTTTGCTTCTTTTGTATATACATGTACTTGTCTTTGGTCCGAGCGAATGCTTGTGAAAACGGCGTGAGCAAACATTTTGTATGATTTTACGCTATATAAGTTAGCTTATTATTATTATTATTATTATTATTATTATTATTATTATTATTATTATTATTATTATTATTATTATTTTAATTATAATTATTATTATAATTATCATAGCACCAAGGAACCTCTTCGCAAGCTTTATGACCATTGTGAGGGGATGTTAGTCACAGACGACAGCTTTCTGGTGGTTCTAGACACCCAAGGGAACTTCACTAAACAGTATTTAGCCATACCAACAGTTGTCTCCCTTTAGAGGCCATCTTCTACCCCCTAGAACAACAAAAGTCACTCTCCTTGTTACCTCAGAATGGAAAGGTTGTTCTTTTATTCTGACTTTACAGTGCAGCTCAGAGGAAAGTCCAGGTCCCTCAGATTGCTTAAAAGCTGTCAGGACTGCAATGCAAAGACTAAAGAACAAAAATAAAAAGTCCAGGACTAAACACGGGAGAAAGTGATCGTTTGCAAAGCGTTTTAAACAGGAACGCCTTATTGGCTTGGACAATTTGTTCAGGACCGCTCCATGCATCAGGCCTCACCGCAGGACTCTGAGATGAGCGAATTTCTTATAGGCTCTCTCTGGCTGGAAGACTGACTTCAACTAGTATTATTTAAACATCTCTCGGGAGAGGAAGAAGGGGACTAGAGAAAATACTATAGGTAAAGAGAATTTCCCAAAGACTCTCTCTGGTTGAAAGACTTCCACTATGCTATTATGGAATGGAAGGAAAAAGAGAACGAGGAAGAAGAAAACATGGGACGGGAAAGTTGGAATGAGAAAAAGGAAAAATATTAGTAGACTCAGACGGACAAAAAAAGCTTAGCGAACAGTAATAATTTAAAGAGGCAGAGGAAGAGAGTTCAGAGGACCACCTTAAAACGCTTCCTCAGAGATCTGATCGGTTTGTTTTAAAGACTTTTCTCCCAGAAGCTATGACGGTTTCATAAAAGGCCCCAATTCGAAGGTGTTGTTTACTTTTGGCGAAAACGGGTTCACCTTAATATTCGTATTGTTATTATATTAAACAATGATAAAGTGGGCTTTCGTTTTTCAGAACAACGCTAAAGTTTGAATTTTACATTTCGGTTCTGACAGGGAGTGGTGAGAGAGAAAGAGAGAGAGAGAGAGAGAGAGATAGAGAGAGAGAGAGAAAGAGAGAGGGAGAGAGAGAGACTTGATGATTTAATTATTAAGGCCCCCAGCCTATCGCAATGGTGGGCATCACATGTAATACATAAAAAATAACTAGTATTAATAAAAAATACTTTCAATCCAAAACGCATTTATATCAACATACACGGGAGGAAAATTACAATAAAAACTCCTCATTTCATTAAAACATATTCAAAGTAAATTATTGCTTCTAAGAGCAGTTGCTTTATACACAAAGTTAGCTACATTTCAGAAAATTGTTTCGTTTTGGCTGGTCAGAAGCAATACAAATCTCGATAAACATGGTGGTCTTGTAAATTTCAAGGGAATAGGGTCATTTCGAATGTCTTTGTATTTAGGACAAACCATTACCATATGCATTTCAATCTCTGGGACATTTAAACAAAAAGGACAATTATCATCAATTTGTCGATCCTTCCTAAATTTAATAAAGTGTCCATTCAGCGGTGATATTCCAATTCTAAACCTAGTAAACGCTTTTCTTATTGCAATATTTATTAATACATTTGAGTATTCAGGGGTTACAACTTCACGCTTGAAATAGGAATAGACATAGTAAAAATTATGGTCGTCTAAAGCAGAACTCCAGTCCTGTTTAAAAGCGTCAACAAGCCTCTGCTTAAATTCGAAAGCAAAGAATTTTACATTTCCAACACCTTGAGTCTCCTATACCATTCCAAAACCAAATCTGTACAACGTACAGGCTCAAGTCACCGAGCTGTGTGACTGTTTTGCAATCGCTCTCCCGAATGACTACATTACATTACATTATTATTGCTTTAGGTCCAGCGGACTCTTCCGAGCCAAATCAGGACCGGACAACCCCCGATCCGCATAAAAGATCTGCTGAAACAACCCTAGTGGTAAAACCGAAAGCTCTCCACCAGCCAGTCACTTTACAATAAAGACATCCCACGCAGGGGACGGCTGAGGCTTCACCCCAACTTATTGAACCCCCGTTTACAAAAACAAAATAGAATACAAACATCATTATAAATTATCAACAAAACACATACATATAAAATGCCTACATTGCTAAATAATAACATCATAGGAAGCCCTAGTGACCACTTGGCAGAAAGCGTCCAATATTCCCAAGCTGATCCACAGACCTCATACACAAACAAGGAGTCTTGTCCCGGAAGAGTTTTCAAGAAAAAAGGTAGGAGACTGGTCTAGCGAAGACGATAGTATAGCAGATGGATAGAAAAGAGCAGGAATGAGAAAGAGCAAATGAGAAAGACAGCGACAGTGGGAATTTAAAGCACTACATTTCCACAAAGTGGGGATACTATTTATACTGAAACCCCCGGCACCCCAACGGGGGTTCCCGGATGACTGATTAGAGCAGGCATATAACAGATGTTGGATTCGCTGGGGTGGTCATCTTTGGAACTGCGCAGGAAGACATCTCGCCTCTCGATGCTATACAAAATCAACAGAGGACTGGTGCACTGTCCCTCCATCCTCGCTAAGATGATACCACTGCCTCTCCGCCAACGCAGAGGACATGACAGCCAATTTAGCCGCATCACCTGCCGAACTGAGTACCGTTCATCCTCTTTCCTACCCCGTACTATAAAAGACTGGAATGCTCTTCCCCAGGAGGTAGTGGAGGCCACAACTGTTGATGCTTTTGCATCAAGAGCCTCCCACCGACCAGAATAGGTAGTTACTCAACAACACTACAACTCCTTCCCCCATCCCCCCCCCCCTCCCAAATCCCTCTGTCACTTATCAGATCTGGACTGTCCATGAACTAGGAGAACGGCCTTTGTGAAACATGTGCAAAACCCTCATAGTGCCAGTATAATCAACAAGTATGATTGTGGGCGCCTACGGAAAGACAAGACAGGCTTTATAGACTGACCTGTGTGAACACTGTGAAAAATATGTCAAAGTAATGTAATTATTCTGTCATCTTTAGTATGTGCCGTGTATTTTTGTAGGAAGAAAAAGAAAGTTACCAATGTGATATTAGTGATGCTGCGACTGACTTCGTGTATTTTCTAATTAAAGGTCATTGTTGCAGAAATTGTAACGACGATATTGTGCTCTGGCAGTGTGGAAAGTAATAGAAATAATGTGTACGCAGTTTTGAGTGGGTCAATGAAGTGCAGTATAGTATTAATTAACTTGTGATGGAAATAACTGATTATTTTGTATCATCATCAAGTAAAAGAAAAAAAACAACGCTCCATCAGCCTCCGAAAGTGACTCCAGCCCCGTGTTGTATCAAGAAAAAAAACCGTCAAAATCAAAGTTTGGGTGAATCTTTATAAGACAATACAGCTGCTGCAAAGAAATGTCGCTACAAGAGACACTTGAAGCTATGCAGCGTAGTCGGCAAACTCTGGCCATGAAATATAATAATCATGAGCTGAGAGAGAGGATTAGAGGTGAGATGGACAGAATGAAAGACTATTTCGAGAAATAGCTGACAAAATGATTGAAAGATATGAAATGCTAGAATCAAGATGCCTAGAGATGGAAATTAAAATATACTCACTGATTAAAGAAAATGAATTGATGAAGAAAAACGGCGATAATCTGAAAGAAGAATTGAACAGAACCAGAAACGCAGTGAAATCGATGGTGGTTAAAGTTAGGAGTGAGATACATGACTTCGAGCAATACAGAAGGCGCTGGAAAAGGCTGTTCAATGTGGAGAAGAGGAAAGGAGAGGAGAGAAGGCAGAAGAGACGGCGAAGAAAGCATGCAGAGTGTTCACGGGGCTGATTGGAGTGACCACCAACCCAGAAGACCTTGATGCGTGCCATAGAGGGGTGCTGAGGGTTGGAGCGATCAAGCTGGCATGAGGCGGCCTATCATAGCCAGGTTCAAGGACAGCGCGCTGAGGGACTCCATTCTGAGCAACAGAAGGAAGTTGAAGGGGCAGAAGATGCCTGTGGGGGAAGGTCTCACGCCAGAGAATGCCAGACTATGTAAGGAAGCATATGAGCATTCTGCTACGCTGTCTTCATGGACAGGGAACGGGAACAAAAATATTCGAATCAAGTTTGGCACTAACATTGATAAACTAGTTATCAAAGAGATTTCTGATACAATAAGTGACCAGGGCGAAACGGGACCGAAAGAAGTGGGCTAAAGACTGTTACAGGATACTAGATTTGTCTGTTTCCAGAAGGTTCGTTTCCTTGTGGCTTTTAGTTTTAATTTTGATTTATTTCATGATTTTGTTGTGGTTTATTGGTGCTTTTCTAACTGTGTATTCCAACTGTTTAGAAAATGAAGTAAATTTACTTTGACGCTCAATTTATTATTTCGATTTGTGCGCTTTAAAAATAATTGTATCTTCTAAATGCTAATAATTGAGTTCATACTCGATCTAGACTTTCAAACTTATATACAGTTTGCTAGATAAAACAATTTAACGTATATAGTCTGTTTTTAAGACCATTTAGAAAATGGTCAGTACGGTACACGATAAATTAGTTTAGTTTGATGATTCGCGTTTTGTTTTCCTCCACTTTCTGAATTTGTATTTGAAAGTTATACATGCATTAATTACATTAAGGTCACACATATGGGCTGTTTTTGTATTTAATTATCTTTACATAACTATTTTGCTTTAGTTTCTACATTATTTTACTGATAATATTTTATTTCTGCAAAAGGGATGAGGCGGGTCTTGTTTTTGGTTATCCTCTCAATGTATTAATTATTGTTAAATGTAACAAATTTTTACATTTGTATGATGAATTCTCAGATGTTATTATTTTATTATTATATAATATGCCATTTGTATTTTAAAATTAAAAGGTTTTATTATGCATGTGAAGTGTATTGTATATGATGTTGTTCCCTTGTATGCTTATGCGAGTACGGTTGGTGTACATTGTTGCATACTTTGTTTTTATTGTTCATATGTCTGTTCTGATCGGTGTACTATCTTATCTAATATATATCATATGTTAAAAGCTGTGAGCCCAGCCCTGAGCGGGGGTACCGCGCTATACAAGCCTACTTTATTATCTATATCATGTGTAGACTTCAAGAAAGCGTTTGACCGAGTCTGGCATACAGATCTGTGGGCAATTATGAGAGTGTACAACATCGTCCCCTAAAATTATTGAAGTCGTCAAAAGCCTGTATGACAAGGCTACAAGTGCAGTCATCCACAACAGCGCCATCGGGAACTATTTCAGAACAACAATCGGTGTGCCTCAATGATGCCTGCTCTCTCCAACATCCTCTATCTTCCTAGAGCGCATCATGTCAGATGCCCTTGCAGATCACAAAGGAACAGTCAGCACAGGAAATAGAGCAATCTCCGTTTTGCGGATGATATTGATGGATTGGCTAGAGAGGAACAAGAACTTGAACAACTTGTACAAAGGCTTGACACCACCACCAGAACCTATGGAATGGAAATAAGTGCAGAGAAGGCCAAACAAAACAATGACCAACAACACCAGAGGCATCAACATGGACATCAAAGTCCAAGGCCAATACCTCAACACAGTGCATACTTCAAATATTTAGGAGCTACTGTATCAGAAAATAGCTCCCGACAGGAAGTCCTCTCCAGGATCGCACAAACAACTGCTGCCTTGAAAATGTTGACGCCCATTTGGAAAGACAGGCCCATTATTCTACATTCCAAGGAAAGGCTGCTGCGCTCTCTTGTCATCTTCACCTTCTTATACGCTTGCGAAACATGGACCCTCACAGCAGATCTACAACCAAGAATACAAAGCATGGAAATTAGGTGTTACAGAAGACTTCTGGGCATTTCCTATACCCAGCACATCACCAACAACGAAGACCGACAAACCATCACACAAGCCATTGAGCAACTTGATGACATGCTCACAGTGGTGAAGAAACGGAAACTCCGATGGTATGGCCACGTCACCAGAGCATCAGGCCTTGCAAAAACCATCCTGCAAGGCACGGTCCAAGGAGGCAGAAGAAGAGAAAGACAGAAAAAGAGGTGGGAGGACAACATTCGAGAATGGACTGGTTTGACTCTGAACGAAGCCATTAGAGTTGCTGAGAGCAGAGAGTACGCTGGTGTTACACTCAGTTTGATGTTGGTGTTTTCTATCAGTATCTGATTCAGCCCCGATGCTTGAATTCCTGATAGGGTGTAACTCAGATTCGTTTATCCACGCAGCCCGCTCAAGCAGCATACAAGTCACAAAGTCGACGTATGAAGTTTTCCACTTTTATTCAGCACACATCAACAACTGCATACAATTCTCAACTCAACTCAACAACAACTTTCAAATTTACTTTCCATCTTCACTATCAACAACAATCACTCTCAACAGCAACTCGGCACACGATTAAATAACCTCTCTCTCTTCTCGAACAATTTGGTACACGGTAGAAATGACGCACTGCCACCAATCGAACTAAAGATCGTCATCACTGGCTTACGTCATACACATTTCCTCTACTTCCGGGAACATTCACGACCTTCGATATCCATCGGGAAATTTCTATCGACAGTAATAAACATGCAGATCCCGAAAATTCTCCAACAATATCGACCAACGAAAATTATCGACGTTATACAAAACCTCTCCTAACAACAATGCAAACTCAAATCAAAGGTAAATAAACTCCATTATTGAATACTTTGCAAAACGAAACGATTAGATCTATCGTGCACGTTTCCGACGTACTACCATTCGCGTTTCAACGTAACATAACCCCCCACTCAAGAAGAAATTTACCCAATTTCTTTCAACAACGTTGAAACGTAATGCACAAACAAAGTTCAGAATTAAAACTTATTTCAGACTGTCTGAACACTATCAACGTTCTCAGTTCATTCACACAGAGTCAATGGTTTTCATCTTCAAGTCTTTCTGGATACTGTCAATGTTCACAGTTTATCTACACAGTCAATGTTTTTTTGTGTTTTTTTTTTTATCTTCAAGCCTGTCTAGATATTACCAATGTTCTCAGTTCATCAACACAGTCAGTGTTCTCTCACCCGCGAGGAAACGACGCCCTCGTCAGTCGCGGTTGTCATCGGCCCAGGGTCAAAGACGATGATCACGTGGGCTTTCCTGGAGACAGTGCAACCTCCGTTGTCTCCTTCTTCCGTCGGATGTCCGACGAAGTCGACGTTGTCAGCTCCCAGAATGCATTCGCTGGGTCTCACGGTCAGGTTGGCTTCTGCGGGACGGTGGAACAGCTCCCTCAAGGTCTGCAGATGCTCCTTCCTGGTCTGGGTGTGGACTTCGTGTTCGACCAAAGTTGTAGAGCCAGGGACATCATTGAAGCTAAGGGGAAACTCGCCCATAAGGTCCTTGAGCTCCAACTTTTGACCTTCCGTCAAGCTCGGTCCTAGCTTAACATCATTGATGCCTTTTTTGCTGTGGAAGTCTCCCAGTTCCAACAGTTCCTCGCTGTCAAAGCTGTTGTCGATCTCAGCTGCTGTTGCTGCATGCACAATCTCTGATGGCTTTTCCACGTACAGCTTAAGGAGGTTGGCGTGGTATATCTTGGAATGCTGGCCGACCTTCACCTTGTAGTCGTTGATCCCCACCACGGTCTCCACTTCGTACGGGCCTCTCCACTGCATCAGCAACTTATTATGATCGGTAGGTAGCAGCACCAGCACTTTGTTGCCAGGTTTGAACTTCCTGTTCACAGCCTTACGATCATAGTAGTGCTTTCCACAGTCCTGGGATTTCTTCAGGTTTTCTCTGGCTATCTCGAGAGTCTGCTCCAGCTTCTCCCGTAGCTCAAACACGTACTGGTAGCTGTTCTTCACCTCTGGGGTGTCTACTTCTTTCGTCCACAGTTCTTTTAGGATGTGCATCGGCCCTCGGATGGTTCTTCCGTACAGCAGCTCGAACGGAGAAAAGCCGGTGGACTCCTGCGGCACTTCTCTGTAGGCGAACAGTAAGGCGTTGATGTAACGATGCCATTGTCTGGGCTGCTCGCTGCACAGTTTCTTCAGGGTGGACTTCAACGTAGCATTGAACTTTTCGACAAGCCTGTTGCACATCGGATGGTAGGGTGTCGTAGTCAAATGCCGGATGCTCAGCAGTCTATTGACCTCCTTCATGCAGTCAGAGACGAACTGCGTCCCGAGGTCTGTCAGAATTTCTTCAGGCACTCCAAGTCTACTGAACATGTCCACCAGTGCCTCTGCTACAGTTTCAGTGTCAATCTTCTTCAGTGGCACTGCTTCTGGGTACCGAGTCGCATAGTCCACTAAAGTCAGTACCCATCGATGACCTTCTTCACTCGGAGGTCTTATTTCGCCGATTAAGTCTAAGGCCACCCTCTTGAAAGGTCGGTCGATCAGAGGCATCCTCTGCATAGGCACTTTCGGGACCCTTCCTCGAGGTATGGTCTTCTGGCAAATGTCACATGATCGGCAGAAACGGCTGACGTCCGCATGATGTCCTGGCCAGTAGAATACCGCCTGGATTCTATCCGACGTCTTCTTGATACCCAGGTGACCTCCCATGATTGAGTCATGCGCTACTTCCATCACCTGGCGCCTTAGGGGTAACGGTACCAAGACTTGACGTAGTGGTTTCCCTTCGTTGACCCTCGGGTGCTGGAAGATTCGGTACAGGATCTTGACCTTCACCTCAAAATAGACCGTACCACTGCCTTTGGTCACGTGGTCTTGGCGGTTCCTGTACTTGTTTAAAGTGCTATCAGCTTCCTGGAGCTGGATCAGCTTATCTCTGTCCACGATGGCAGCTTTGGAGTTGTCGGCGACCTTCAGTGGCGTAGACGTCTTGTCTCTCTTGGCCTGGGCCCTGGTTGTAACAGCACCGACGATCTCTGGTCGGCAGGGCTGAGCTGGAGTAGCCACATTGTCCCGTAGCAGCTCTGTAAGATCTCCATCGGGAAATGGCAATGGATCCTCCTCCACAACTTCGACGCGTTGGGTTGAGGCAGGACTCCACTCTGGATCGGGGTCGTCGGGTCGTCTCGCGCCGTCGATATTCCCGATCATCAAATCATACAGCGGCTTCTTCAGGCAAACCGCTTCGACTTCGCCTATGTAGAAAGGGGTGTTGACAAGAATTTTTGCAACTGGCGCTTTCACACATTTGCTGTCGGCCATGAGTGTCCATTTAGAATCGCCAGTGAACTGTTCTTTAGCGATTAGGTCTTCTCTGACGATGACCCCACTGCAGCCAGAGTCTCTTAAGACAGTCACTTCATGATTTCCGACGCGTCCCTTTGAAACAGGCATGTTCTGGACGGTCACAGCTGCGCTGGCGACGACGGGGATGGATTTTCCGTTGGCAAGGAGAAGTTGGCCATCGGTCATGCACTCTTGCACGTCCGCAGGAGTAGCTGTGCGCTCGGTCTCACTCAGAAGAATGACGCTCCCGCCGCACACTTGATGGTCAGATCTACTGGTTTGCCGTTGATTGGAGAAACGTCTATGTCGGTTGCCCGCCGCTGCATTGTCCGTACTGCTCCGCTGTCCGCTACTTTTGTTTTGAGGACAATTAGCCGCCCTGTGGTCTGTAGCGTTGCAGGTGAAACAGCCTCTTGAATGCCCTTCCCTGGGAGGAGGCGTGGAGTCCGTCTGTCTCTGGCTCGTCTGGCTCCCTTGGATCTGGTTCCCATGGTTTGCAGTCTTCTGAAAATGTTTCGTCGCGCTGGGTGGCCCCAGGGTTTTCCCATGAGCGATAAGATATCTTTCAGCAGCTTCAGCAACGTCTTTTAGCGTCTCCAACTTTTGTATTTCCAAGTGGATCGCGAGGTCCTTAGGGCAGGCGTTGAGTAATTGCTCCCTCACGATCAGATCATGGAGACTCTCGTAAGTCTTCCCTTTGCCTGATAATTCCACCCACTTGTGTAGATATGACGACAGGCGCTCCACAAACTGCTTTGGCGTCTCGTCTGACAGAGGTCGGCATTCACGAAAGCGTTTACGGTAGCCCTTCTCTGTAAAGTTGTAGTACTGCAATAGGGCCTCTTTCAAGACGTCGTAGTCTTTAGCGTCATCGTCCGACAATCTGGTGTAGACGTCGAGTGCTTGCCCCGTCAGAAGTGCACTTAGTCGAATCGCCCAGTCTTGAGGTTGCCAGTTAGAGCTTTTGGCAAACCTTTCAAATCTCGCCAAATAACTGTCGATCTGGTCCTTCCCGTCGACAAACGCTGGCAATTTTGGAGCTTTGTTGTCACTGATAATTTGTGGCGCATGCTGATTGTTTTGGATACGCGCCAACTCTAGCTGGTATTGACGCTCAGCTTCTAATCGTCTCTCTTCCATCTCGTCACGCCGACGCTGTTCCTCTAATTCTCTTTCTTGACGCCATATTCTCTCCTGGAATTTGAGGTACTCCGTCAGCTGTTTGCCTTTTAGATTTAGTTCAACCCCTTTCTGCCAGAGGTCCGCCATCTTGATGCTTTTCTAGAAAGTTCTTTTCTGGAAAGTTCTTGACCGTAGAGTTCTTTTTCCGGAAAGTTCTTGACTGTGCTGTACCTTTCTAGACTGTTCTAGAACAGCACGCTTTCTGCAGTAGCGCTGATGCTTGCCACTAGTCGCTTTCGCTGACGCAGGCCCCGCGGTCCTCGTCGTATGCGACGCTGCACCACGCTGGTGTTGATGTACACGCTCCTGTGCTGAAGTAGACGCGACGTCCGCTCGCCGCTCTCTGTAACACTGGCGATGTAGCTCCGAGACTGTCCCTTGACGTAGTCCTGCGGCAGCCACGTAGTCCCGCTCTGTTGTTCGCTCACGAAGCAACTCTTCGGCGACTACACGCCCTTGCAGTCAACCCGAACCTATCGGTGATGTAGTCCCAGTATGTTGGCCCCTCTCGACGCAACTCGTTGGCGGCTACCCTCGATGACTGCCTCTCGTAACGTTGACTCGCTTGTTGTAGCAGTTGAACCCTTGGCTATGGCGTGAATCCCGGCTTGGCCCCCAAAATGTTACACTCGGTTTGATGTTGGTGTTTTCTATCAGTATCTGATTCAGCCCCGATGCTTGAATTCCTGATAGGGTGTAACTCAGATTCGTTTATCCACGCAGCCCGCTCAAGCAGCATACAAGTCACAAAGTCGACGTATGAAGTTTTCCACTTTTATTCAGCACACATCAACAACTGCATACAATTCTCAACTCAACTCAACAACAACTTTCAAATTTACTTTCCATCTTCACTATCAACAACAATCACTCTCAACAGCAACTCGGCACACGATTAAATAACCTCTCTCTCTTCTCGAACAATTTGGTACACGGTAGAAATGACGCACTGCCACCAATCGAACTAAAGATCGTCATCACTGGCTTACGTCATACACATTTCCTCTACTTCCGGGAACATTCACGACCTTCGATATCCATCGGGAAATTTCTATCGACAGTAATAAACATGCAGATCCCGAAAATTCTCCAACAATATCGACCAACGAAAATTATCGACGTTATACAAAACCTCTCCTAACAACAATGCAAACTCAAATCAAAGGTAAATAAACTCCATTATTGAATACTTTGCAAAACGAAACGATTAGATCTATCGTGCACGTTTCCGACGTACTACCATTCGCGTTTCAACGTAACAGCTGGTTAAATGATCATCTGTGGTGCCCTTAACAACCTTTTGAGTTACGGGATAGGGTAGGATAGGATAAGATAGGATAGAAGAATACTCTGCTACTCTCCACATGCCTGAAAACTTACTTAATGTCCCATTTTCTGGATTGCAATTTGTAATAAGTGATCAACTGTTTCTAGATACTTTGTTAATGAAAATTAGAGCTCACTCAAGTTCTTACGCATCAATGAAAAAACCGACTGATAACGAAAAAGAACTACAATTAGAAGCGTTGCTATAAACTTTACATAATGAAGATAATGTAAGTGATGTAGAAAAAACGGAATTACAAAATCGCTCACGGGCTAGGTGGATCGCTGAGGGGGAAGAAGTTACTTCATATTTTTGTTCACTGGAAAAAAGAAACTGTTTCTGACTTAGTTTTAAACACAGACAAGAGTAGCGCAATCTGGCTAGGTAGTAAAAAGAATCCTAAAACTGTCTGCATGCCCATCTGCACATTGACTGGAGCCCAGAGACATTTAAGATAATTAGAATCATTTTTACAAATTACTTGAAAGACTGTGTTAAATTAAACTTTGAAGCAAAGTTTCTAAACATTAAGATACTGTAAAAAAAACACTATGGTTAAACATAAGCTAAAACCAGTTGGTCGGGTTCCTGTGCTTAAATCGTTGATTATGTCGAAGCTCGTTTATCTGTGGTTATTACCGCCTAATCCACCAGATTATATTATCAATTCTATTCAAACAAGAATTTTCAAATTTGTTTGGAATAGTAAAATTACTAAGATTTCAAAAGTCATCAATTAAAAGTATTTCAGATGGAAATATTGGCATCCCAGATGTACGCCATTACATGAACGCATTACAAATAGCTTGAAACACAAAGTTGATGAAGACTAAGCATAAATGGAAAAAATATAATTCAAATTGTAAATGAAAAGTGCCTTCTGCCTTTGTGATCTGCAAGGACATCTGACATGATCCGCTCTAGGAAGAGGTTAAAGAGTGTTGGAGAGAATAGGCATCCTTGACGCACACCGATTGTTGTTCTGAACCAGTTTCCAATGGAGCTGTTATAGAGGACTGCACTGGTAGCCTTGTCATACAGGTTTTTGATGACTTCAATAATTTTAGGGCTGATCTTGTACACTCTCATGGTTGCCCACAGAACTGCATGCCAGACTCGATCAAACGCCTTCTTGAAGTCTACGAACACATGATCTTTGCAGATCACGAAGGCACAGTAAGCATAGGGGGTAGAGCAATCTCCAACTTTTGTTTTGCGGATAAAATTGATGGATTGGCTGGAGGAGAACAAGAACTTAAACAGCTGGTACAGAGGCTTGATACCACCTCCAGAACCTATGGAATGGAAATAAGTGCAGAGAAGACCAAAATGGTAACCAACAACTCCAATGGCACCAACACGGACATCAAAGTCCAAGGCCAACACAGTGCAAAGCTTCAAATATTTAGGAGCCATTGTATCAGACAATGGGTCCTCACAGGAAGTCCTCTCCAGGATCGCACAAACAACTGCTGCCCTGGCAAGGTTGAAGCCGATTTGGAAAGACAAGACCACCAGTCTACAGGTAAGGCTGCGGCGCTCCCTTGTCATCTCCATCTTCCTATACGCTTGCGAATTATGGACCCTCACAGCAGATTTACAACGAAGAATACAAAGCATGGAGATGAGGTGCTACAGAAGACCAAGCACATCACCAACGACGAAGTCCGACAGACCATCACACAAGCCAATGGACAACACGATGACCTGCTCACAGTGGTGAAGAAACGGAAACTCTGCTAGTATGGCCACGTCACCAGATCATTAGGCCTTGCAAAAACCATCCTGCAAGGCACAGTGCAAGGAGACAGAAGAAGAGGGTGACCGAGAAAGAGATGGGAGGACAACATTGGAGAATGGACTGGCTTGACACTGTGCGAAGCCATGAGGGTTGCTGAGGACAGAGAAAGATGGAGTATGCTGGTTAAATGATCATCTGTGGTGCCCCAACGACCTCAGAGTTACGGGATAGGATAGGATAGGAAATGAAAAGGTTTTGTTAATTAATAAGCTTGGTAACAAATGAGTATTGAAGAAAATATTAATCCTTTCTGGTATGATGTTCTTAGGGCGTAGACTTGATTGCGCTGAGGAAATTTATTTGGAGCCATTATTTTGTAATAATAATATTTTAGTTAAATTGAAAACAATTTAATGTCCAGATTGGATTTTAAAAGGCGCATATGAGTTTGGAAGTTCATTGAATAACAATGGCATTTTTTAAAGTCTTGAAGCTTTTGGGGAAAAATATAGAATTACTACTAAGTTTTAGTGCCCTATAGTTGTGTAGAGGCTGTTATGAGTGGATTGCAACTAACACTAACGTTGTTTATTATAGCAAATGTAAATTGTTGAGAATTATAAGTACAACTACGAAAGGTGCGAGGAATTTTATTATACAATAGTTAAAGATGAAGTAAAACCAAATTGTTGTAAAAACTGGGACGAGAGAATAGTGTGCAAAGGGAAAATGGAAAAATATATTTATGAAAACACAAGAAATTAGGGAAATCAAATTGAAGTGGCTGGAAATTAGAATAATTCATAGAATAATAGGAACGAATATAGTATTAACTAGCATTGAAGTAGAACAGAGTTGTCACGTCACCTGGTTGGGATCAGTGACTTCAGCTCAGTGTCTTCAGCTCAAACAGCGAGTGAAGGGATTCAAACTCAAACTAAAATACTAACACAAATACCAGATGAACAGTTACACTCTTTTATTCAACACATATAGACAGGAATATGGGAATCTAACCCTACCTCAACCCTTAACCGGTCTCCACAACCCCAACAATAAACAATCAATTACCTCCCTTGACTAGTCCGCAACCCCTTAAACATTGGACACCAAGTGCCAACACAACCAATGAAATAACAATATGAAAATAAAGATGAAGTATTACAACAGATTACATTACATTACATAATTGTTACTTTAGGTCCAGCGGACTCTTTCGAGCCAAATCAGGATCGGACAACCCCCAATCCGCATAAAAGATCTGCTGAAACAACCCTAGTGGGAAAACTGAATGCCCTCCACAAGCCAGTCACTTTACAATAAAGACATCCCACGCAGGGGACGGCTGAGGCTTCACCCCAACTTATCGAACCCCCGTTTACAAAAACAAAATAGAATACAAACATCATTATAAATTATCAACAAAACACATACATATAAAATGCCTACATTGCCAAATAATAACATCATAGGAAGCCCTAGTGACCACCTGGCAGAAAGCGTCCAATATTCCCAAGCTGATCCAACAGACCTCATACACAAATAAAGAGTCTTGTCCCGGAAGAGTTTTCAAGAAAAAAGGTAGGAGACTGGTCTAGCGAAGAAGACGATAGTATAGCAGATTGATAGAACAGAGCAGGAATGAGAAAGAGCAAATGAGAAAGACAGCGACAGTGGGAATTTAAAGCACTAAATTTCCAGAAAGTGGGGATACTATTTATACTGAAACCCCCGGCACCCCAACGGGGATATTACAGCAGAAGGCTTATGTATACAGACACTAATATTTGGAAGAAATAATGTATTTAATTAATATCAAACCCTTTACATAAACCAGCACAATTGTTCATTATTCAATACTAAGCTTGACTAATACCTCTGGACTCACCAACACAAGTCCTTTGCTTCTTCCCTCTCTAATTCCCAGAAAATCACCACACTATCTTCGAAGAACTAGCACAGTCCATAATAGCATAAGTCTTTGATCACATCCTTCAACGAATTTTGTGAAAATCACTGTATTAAATGTTTATTAAGTGTTTAGTTTGTTTTTATGGCACTGTGGTCTAATGGTAGTGCTTCGGCTTGCGGATCGGAAGGTCCCGGGTTCGAGCCCTGGCCGGGCCATTGTGTTGTGTCCCTGGGAAAGACACTTTACTCCTGTTTTCCTACTCCTTCGGATGAGAGTATAAACCGAGGTCTAGTCTGTATCGCATACATTCCATCATAACGGACTTTAAAGATCCTGACGCTCATGTCCTAGACGGGTGAGTGCCGGTGACAAGAAAACACCCAGCATGCACCTAGGTCCTTCTCCCCCATCCCTGGCTGCCCAGGATTGTGCTCAGTTGTCCGGGCGTCAGACCATACGCCCAAAGGCTGCGGGTGGGCGTCTCGGGCGCCTTGAGTTAGATCCTGTATCGGCCAGCGCTTTGAGCAGCTCTTGAGCTGGAAAAGCGCTATATAAGAACGATTAAATAAATAAATAAATAAAATAAATATGTGCGTGTAATGTATGTTTGAGCGTGTGCGAGGTCCTGAGTACCGCAACCCCAAGCAGCAGCGGTCCTGCGAGCAAGCAGTCTTACAGCATCACGGTAGTAGGGGTCATGCAGCACCAAGGTGGCAAAGGTCACGCAGCGCCCGACAGCCGCAACTTCTCAGGTTCTCGCATCGGTGCAGAACATCGTTGAACCATAGCACGGCACCATACAACAACAGCATGAAAGCAACAGCAAACAGGCAAGCAGGCCTAATCTGGTCAACATAATAGCTCATCTTACTAGGCTACCCATATACGATGTAAACATAACATGGGAAAAAACACCTTCCGCCGTCCGCCATCTTGACCTGTTTATTTATGCATTACAAACAATTCATAATTTTTCTATAATGTATATACCTTCGCATGAACGTGATTATTATCCAAATGCATTATAATTCCATTCCTAATCAACACTCTTGATTCATCCTCTCTCTCATATTCATCACCCCTCCACCAAACTATCATATATCATCACCCTTGACCTCGTTCTTGCAACAACCTCAACAACATTATTCCATTGTACATTTCCACACAAGAAAATCATATAAAACATAATATTTATCGAATTACCCCTTTCCCCCTCATCCATCATCATTCATCCTCGTACGCATGCTCAGAGTTTATAGCCACTACAAGAACTAGAATGCTGGGCACAACTCACCTTCAATCCTCGGCCTGTGATGGTATTTATTTTTTTTATTATTGAAGATTTGTATAGCGCACTTATCTCGCCGTACTTGACCAGACTCTAGTCGCTGGCCGATACAGGATCTAACTCAAACCGCTCGAGACGCCCACCCGCAGCCCTTGGGCGCATGGTCTGACGCCCGGACAACTGAGCACTATCCTGGCCAGCCAGGGATGGGGGAGAAGGATCAAGTGCATGCTGGGTGTGTACTTGTTACCGGCACTCACTCGTCTAGGACATGAGCGTCAGGATCTTTAAAGTCCGTTATGATGGAATGTATGCGACACACAGACTAGACCTCGGTTTATACTCTCTTCCGAAGGAGTAGGAAACGGGAGTAAAGTGTCTTTCCCAGGGACACAACCCAATGGCCCAGACAGGGCTCGAACCCGGGACCTTCAGATCCGCAAGCCAAAGCACTACCATTAGACCACCGTGCCCAACACAACACACAGTCTGTACGGGAGTCGATGATTAGTTACTGCTGCCCTGTATACAATCCCAGGACATCATAATATCAATGAAGATACATAGGCCTCGTGTGGTCTCTAATAGAAGAGCACACCCCCTTAGAGACACACTCTACACAGTCTCACACAGAACTTGTAGCAGTAATATCTCTCCTACACCGCAGTAAAAGTACTTATTTGCCACAGTTCCTCAACAGCAAACTGGTCATTCTTGCCCTTTTTAAGGATCGGGTGGTTCTAACGAAAAAACACATCCCTTATAAAAGGACTCTATAATAGCCCACCGCCGTAGCTCAATTGGTAGAGCGTTCGCCTGGCACACCGATGATCCAGGTTCGAATCCCGTGGTGGGCGATATAAAATGTGGCCATTTTCAATTCAAGGCACAGAACTCCGTTCAAGCTTCTAGCAGCTACCGAAATTACCTAATACACGAGATTCTTTCGATTACTCTATATTATACACTACGCAATATATCGCACTGACCCATACTTTTCGCACAGCACTCTCATAGATATGAAACTGTAAACTATATACATCCTGACACTGCTCATATTTAGCGTGTATTAAACTCGTGTCGTCACAAGAGTATTATTTGTACCTTTTGTGAAGGTGAAAGGGAAAAAAACCATTTTCTTTAAGAGTCATTTCGTTTAAACGTTTTGGGCTGAATTTGAAACAGCCTTAAATTCCAAGTGTCATAATGCTCTTGCGTTCCACTTCAGCGACCATCTCGTAATATTTGGCTGTGACACAAATATAAGAACTGACACCATATTAGACTTGTTAATTTTATTATCAAAATCATTCATTTACAAATACCACTGTTTGACGGCAAATGAGCACATATATTAATTGTTAAATTTATTTGTGTATTTTTCACTGCTAGCTTAAATTCTAGTTTTATATTATTTGTAAAATGATGATCCATGATACTCTTTTTCTCACTTGCTCCCTCTCTCTCTTCTTTTATATTACAAAATATTAAAACCCAAATATGAATGTAGATCCTATTTCGAAAGTTGTGCAAAATCCATTGTCTTACAACTTGTACATGTGACATAAGGAACTGGGAATCCTTCGTGTTTATATTGTAATATTATTTACTATGTCATTTTTACCTCAAGTTTTTGAGAATGGAAAATATAATAATTGCTTGCATTTCTTGGAAAATAAACAAGTGTGTAATCAATATATGTACAACGTGTTTCGTACTTTGCAAGCCCGTGTAGTGTAATGTTGTCTTTGCAGAAAAAGTAACAAGTTATAAGCTTTCTTTGAAAATCTATGATTTTCAAGCATAGTCAATCTTAGCAAAATGTTTACACATCTTGTGTATGTCATGACATATAACGTGTGTCTTCCTGTTTCACCGTAAATCAAATGTCTAAGGGATTTGTAGCTCACTCCCAGAAAACGTTTTAGTGCTGACAAGTGAAACCCTTCAATAATTTCTTGATCAGCAAATAAACCCCATATCTTTTACCTGTAAGTTAAAATTGGCTGGATTTGAGCATCCAAAACTTTAAAAAATACATTGGGCGAAAATTCATCTAGTGACCATAGCAACTTTATGATGGCTGCATCGCCTTTTCTTGCTCATTCGGCTAAATCTTTAAAAGTGTAAGAAAATGTTAGTTTAGTTGACATAAAGATTCCTAGATATTTGTACATATTAACAACTAACAAAACTCGTCCTTTAAAAAACAAAACAACCCACTGTGCTCTCTCGCCCCAAAAGCCTCCATTGCGGAATACAACAATATTCGAATTGTCCAAGTTAACAACAAGACCCAGTCGCTTTGCACTGTCACAAACAACATTCAACTGAGTTTGCAGCCCGACTATTATGTCTAAAAACAAAACTACATCTTCAGCTAAAAGTGAAATGAACAATCAGAGAGAGAGAGAGAGAGAGAGAGAGAGAGAGAGAGAGAGAGAGAGAGAGAGAGAGAAGGAGGAAGAGGAGGAGAAAGAAATATGCTTGTGTGTGTGTGAGAGAGAGAGAGAGAGAGAGAGAGAGAGAGAGAGAGAGAGAGAGAGAGAGAGAGAGAGAGAGAGAGAGAGAGAGAGAGAGACAAACAGACAGACAGAAAGACAGACAGAGAGAGAGAGAGAGAGAGAGAGAGAGAGAGAGAGAGAGAGGAGAGAGAGAGAGAGAGAGAGAATGTAGAATGAAGACAGATGGATGGACAGACGACCAGAAGCTGTACGAAGGCCTGGGGACTGTAGAAATGCTAGTCAGAGACAGTATATCACCAACAGAGAAGATGACGGAACTCGGCGAAAACAAGCTGCGTCGGTCCATCCGTCACTTTTTTTCCTCGGCTGGCAAACATGTACGCATATTTACGCAATGCGACTGCTGGCGTGGTATTAAAAGAAGTGTCCTATCGTAATACCGACCGGCCATTGTGCCCTAATTTGTTAACCGTGTGAGACCCACTCCGATTAACACTGTACCCCAATTTAGTTACCTCGGTTCTCTCTAATATTAATATAATTGTCTGTCGCTGTGTTTCCCTGTTTGTGTCTCTCTCTTCTCTCTATCTCTGTCTGTCCTATCTCATAACTCTGAGGTCGTTGGGGCACCACAGATGATCGTTTAACCAGCGTACTCCCTCTTTCTCTGTCCTCAGCAACCCTCATGGCTTCGCTCAGTGTCAAGCCAGTCCATTCTCGAATGTTGTCCTCCCACCTCTTTTTCTGTCTCTGTCTTCTGCCTCCTTGCACTGTGCCTTGCAGGATGGTCTTTGCAAGGCCTGATGCTCTGGTGACGTGGCCATACCATCGAAGTTTCCGTTTCTTCACCACTGTAAGCAGGCCATCGTGTTGTCCAAGGGCTTGCGTGATGGTCCGGCTCTTGTTCCTCTCCGGCCAATCAATCAATGTCATCCGCAAAACGGAGTTTGGAGATTGCTCTAACCTCTATACTGACAGTGCCTTCGTGATCTGCAAGGGCATCTGACATGATGCGCTCTAGGAAATGTTGAAGAGTGTTGGAGCACGCCAATTGTTGTTCTGAACCAGTTCCCGATGGCGCTGTTGTGGAGGACTGCACTTTTAGCCTTGTCATACATGCTTTTGATGACTTTAATAATGTTAGGGCTGATGTTGTACACTCTCATGGTTGCCCACAGAGCTGCATGCCAGACTCGGTCAAACGCTTTCTTGAAGTCTACAAACTGTACCTGTCTGTTAAAAAGGAAAAAAAAAACAACATTGAAAACACTTGCATTCGCACTCACACACATGGCATGCACGCTCAACAATGAGAGAGTGAGAGAGAGAAAGAGAGAAGAAGGGAGGCCATAGGGAGAGAGAGAGAGAGAGAGAGAGAGAGAGATAGATAGGGAGACACAGACAGTGGCAAAAAGAACCTCTATTAAAACAAATTATTTTATTATTATTTTATAGTTTTAGAAAGTCATACCCAGAACGGCAATCGCGTAAACAACACAAGCGACCTTGACGATTATTTTGACAGGGTGGCAGCAATCTAATAAATATGAGATATATATGTCAGAGACAAAAAAATGAAGCCAGGCACTTCGAGTATTGTTTGAATATTTCAGGTATTAGGTGAAATGACTAATTCACTTTGCCCTTTGATGAAAATGAACACTATCTCAAGGCATTTCCCGTAAAAACTGAAATCTACTGTCAGGTGTTTCACGAAATGCTTAATTGCAATGAGCTAATTGAAGACTAGGATGAAACACATTCGTAATAGTTTTAATTTAATCGTTGCATGAGTTGATTGCATCGCAAAATACAGTGTAAGAAGAGCAGAGCTAACATTATTAAAAGAAGAATCCAGTAATTATCTGTTGCTGCAAGACAAACTATTATGGCAACGGCTGTTGCAATTCAGCTGAGATTGAAGCATTTACATTTCAAGTTATTACATTTTTTTCTCAGGGCTGCACAATTATATTTTTGAAATTCTTGACAGCCTCCTGCAGTAAATATCAGGGATTCACGATGGGAAGCATGTTTATCCCTGTTAACGCCACCCAAAATAACGCGCGAAAGGAGAACAACTGTTGTATGAATTTCGCCCGATAGATCCCATTCTTTCAATAAGGTTTTGGACAGAGCAACTGTACGGTAAAGATTAAGATTTTCTGCAGCAGCAAACCAGCATTCAAAGCCGTAACTATAAGAGTGCTACTCGCTTTCTTGTGTGCACTAGGGTTGGGTAAATATGTCTCAGTTGTATTTGTAGCCATCCTAACCAGACAGCTGTTTCTATCCCGCGGCGTCTTCAGTGGTTGCGGGGGCTGGCGAGACACAAAAAAACTTGGCTCCTGTGCCACCACCAGACTCTCTCGATCACCTCTGAAACGGTCGAGACTAATTTGTCTGCCAATTTTCCTCTAGTATGCTGCTACAAGGCTGAGGATGAAGGGTAGCCCAGCTGAAAATGGAAGAAGATTGGTAGTGACGAACTGTCGTGTTGAGATTTGGAAGCTCTGTTAATGTCACTGTTTAAGCAACTATTGAGGGCAAAGGATGTTATATCCATGTCGACACTTGGCAGGATTATCTTTGGACACTATGTTGAGTTGTAGTTTAAACATATTAGCGATAATTACTCTCTCCACCTCCGCCCAGTTTCTTTTTAATACAGAATTGATTGCATAAGGTGACATTACACGAGGACTTTGCTCCGATGTTGATATATATACACACACATTACAGGCACCCAATTCATTAACTAAAGCTATCGCTCCACCAATTAGTCATGTGCTGGCGTAGAAAGAGATTTCCACGTTTCAAATCGGCTATAAAATATTTTGCGCATTCGAATTTTACTGTTTCATACGTGATTTGTTTTCTTCTATGAATAAATTCAAATCGTAGAGACACCGCTTGCATCGGATTGTTATGCCGTTTTGCGCTCCTGTTCATAATAAATATGAAAATGGATCCGGAGTCTCAAGTGGAAGAAATTTACGGAGTATAGGCTCTGCCGTGGCCAAACAGAACGGAGCAGAGAGCAAAGTATTTGCCTTTCAGAGATACAAACCTACAGGGAGTCTTCGCTACTTCGTCAAGCTGAGATGTCCCCAGCTATGGGACTTCTCCACTGTCACTCTACAGGGACACTGATCGATGTTTGGATTTTTGTTTTCCTTCATGCTTCGGACAAACCTACGACTTCGGATCTCGATTTATGCTGGTAATCGTAGAAAATTATGGTCGCCTAAGGCGGATGGGAAAATGGGGGGGGGGGGGGGGGGGGGGGGGGGAGGAGTGGGGCGCGAAGGGGCGTAGCTTGTCTTTTGTTGTTTTAACTTAGGACAGATAGATGGATAGGGTGGTTCGATGCCATAGTTTTGGGGTACATCCGTAGGTCTCAGAGAAGACACCCAGCCGGACTTTTTGCGGTTTTCAGTATAGTGAGTCCGCTGGAGAGAGAGAGAGAGAGAGAGAGAGAGAGAGAGAGAGAGAGAGAGAGGAGGGGGGAAGGGGGAAAGAAAATGGAAATTAGTTAAAATAAAATAAAAATAATGAAGGGAAAATAAAAGACAAAAAATAAACAAACGCAAAACAAACACTGCGAAGAAGCCTCAAGAAAGAGAAAGAAAGATGGGGAGACGATCCATATCAGTTGGTACATCATTGAAGTCATCACGCACACGCATACACACACGCACACATTTTTGTAGAGACGACGTTTTGATGACTGTTGTGGAAAAAAAAAACAGGGATTATTTTGACACACTTTCCATTTCTTTGACATTATTTTGACATTTTCAAATTTTTGAAGCTATCCCTAACCCTAACCCCTAACGCAAACCCTAACCCTAACCCTTAACCTAACCATAATGCTAAAACAGCTCTAACTCAACGGAGCACTATTTTTGACGTCAAAATAGTACGGCCTTCCCAAAAAGTCAGAAGAAACCATGTGGAGTTTCATGTGTGTGTCATCAGAACGTCGTTTCTACATGCCCACACACACACACACACACACACACACACACACACACACACACACACACACACACACACGTGTGGAATTGAGGAATGATTTCAGAAATACTTTTTTTAAAATTGGAGATTGGTTGCTGCGCGCACGCAATAGGAAAACAGACTGCCAACATATGCCATATTGAAACTAAAATTATGTCGTGCTTATACTAGAAAGCCGTACACGGTGGAGATAAAATAATGGTATAACAAGCAGATCTCTCTCTCTCTCTCTCTCTCTCTCTCTCTCTCTCTCTCTCTCTCTCTCTCTCCCTCTCTCTTTCACTCACTCACCCCCACACACACAAACACATATTTTTTTCATCATCATCATCATCATCATCATCATCATCATCATCATCATCATCATCATCATCATCATCATCATCATCATCATCATCATCATTCTTCCTCTTCTTCTTTCATTGTATACAGTGTTCAATTTTTGGTATAATATTTTACCCAGCGCTGTGATCACGCTTTTTATGTGGAAACATTTATGCGCTTAATAAATTTCCATTCATTCATTCATTCATTCATTCATTCTTCTCCTCCTCATTGTCCGGTTTGCTACCTCCATCTTTGGCTTTTTATCGTGCGTGCACAAGGTTTCAAAGCCTTATCGTTGTTGTTCATAATAAAATATTAAACAACACCAAGAGAAGTTCCAGTCTTTAAAAGGACCCAAGATCACACATTTCAGCGTCTCGGATCCTTTTTAAATTCCCAGTGAGTGTTGCCACACCCAGAAAAAAAGACTACGCCAAAACACAACATCTTTCAAAACTAACCTTTTTGATATAAATTGATACATTAAGTTGTTTTTGCATTTATTAATAGAATTCAGACTGATTCTAAAAATAGCACTGCTGCAAAGGTTACTTATCGTAGGCACGGTTATTTGTTTACTCAACAAGGATGAGACGCCTAAATTTCAAAGTCGGTTTGAGCAACGATTACACGTTATATAATCTTGGAATGCGACCGCATTTGCCACGTTATTGACACTCTACTCCCCAAAAAACCCAAAATAACAATCAACACAAAACCAACGACAAATCCACCCACACAAAACAGCAACAAAACATAAATAAATAACCGATCGAAGATAAAATAAATAAAAATAAACATACATTTTGATTCGCTAACCCTTGATTTTAAGACTTCATGATTTGCTAATCTCAGAATGAATTTGGACATGCGAAAGTTGGTTATGCGATTTCTGATTTTAATCCCAATATCTGCCAAGCACAAACGAGAACTGCAGCGTAAAGAATGCGTTTTCTGTTTCACACTGAACAATATTACTTTTAAAAATAACACCAACCACTTACCACAATTAAAAAAGAGAAAAGCAGCATACGGCAATGGGTAGTAAGTGCCATTGATAGAGGGGTTGTCACACTGCTGGTGAAGGACAAAAAATGGCAATAAATAAATAAATTACTGATGGAAAATAATTTAAAAAAAAAAGTAAAGTAACATAAAATAATATTACCAAAACTAAAGTAAAATCTGATAAAATAAAAATGAGAAACCCTTGAAATAAGGCTAGTCAGACAATAATACTTTCAGTCTGGTTTGAAAGCTTCAAGAAAAGTAAAATCCCAAATAGTTCCCACACCAGTTCGCGTGAACTAGGTAGAATTCACACACACACACACACACATGCGTGTACGAGGTACAAATGGGGTAATTTCACCAACTTCGCGGCCCTTAGGCGGCGAATTAGGTCAAGTTTCTTCAAAAAAGACACTTTTTCGCAAGAAGTTTGACCTAATTCCTCGCTCCTAAGAGACGAAGTAGGTCAAGTTTCTTGAAAAAAGCACATTTTTCGCAAAAAGTTTGACCTAATTCCTCGCCTATTAGAGACGAACTAGGTCAAGTTTGTTCAAAAACACAGCTAGGATAAGGAACTTTCCTCGACGATTAGGGTAAGGCAGTGCCTCGACGATTAGGGTAAGGCAGTGCCTCGAAAAGGGTTAGGGTCAGGGCTAGTTGCAGCGCTGCAACTAGCCCTGACCCTAACCCTTTTCTGGAATGGGTGCCTTACCCTAATCGTCGAGGCACTGCCTTACCCTAATCGTCGAGGAAAGTTCCTTATCCTACCCGTCTGGAAGATGCACTACAACTACACCAGGTCAAGTGTACTTGTAGTGCATGTGCACTACAACTACACTTGACCTGGTGTAGTTGTAGTGCACATGCACTACAACTACACTTGGGCAAGTGTACTTTAAGTGCACATGCACTACAACTGCACTTGGCCAAGTGTACTTTAAGTGCACATGCACTACAACTTCACTTCGTGAAGTGTAGTTGTAGTGCACATGCACTACAAGTTCACTTCCATGTACTTAGAACAAATGAGCAACGCCAGACAAATGGGGAACGACAAAATTACCTCATTTGGTACTAAAAATGGCAAATTTCGTTCCCCAAATGTGACGTTTCACAACTACACACACACACACACACACACACACACACACACACACACACATACACAAACACACAACACACACGAAAACAACAGCATCTAAAACTGTAAAATGGTCGAAAATACAAGATGGTAAAATTCAGCAGTAACAAAGGGCATTGCTTTGTTATATATTTATATACATGGAACACCTTAGTTAAACAATAATGTACACTTACAAAGAAGCAAACTTGCCTTTTAGTAGAGGTAATTTAAAGTAAATTGAACAGAATAAAAGAAACTGTTTATTAAAGACTAAAACCAGAAGAAGAAGAAGAAAAAGAAGAAGAAGAAGCGTTTGCGGTTGCTGCTGCTGCTGATAATTAGAGTGATTATAAAGAGTAAAAGAGAAAGAAGAAAAAAACGTCAGTGATAGTTCGATTATCTTCAAAACGTGAATATAAAGTGTCCTTCGTTTTGAACAGAGTGCTCAGTACGTATAGGTGTTAAAGACACAAAACGAATACTCCCGCCCTCTCCACCGCTCTCTCTCTCTCTTTCTCTCTCTCTCACACACACACAAACACACACACAAAATACACGGGCGTTTTATTACCAAACAAATTTCCATGCACACAGATAATATTGTGGAAGCCAAATAAGAAAATTCATTAAAAAGCGATGATAGCCATAAACAAATTAAGCAAGTAGCTGAGTAGTTTAATCATTGCCAAGTGAGAAGAAATTAATGTTGATTCTGTGTGTAAGAAAGTGCAGCAAAACGCAAAGGAAACAAACTTAAGACGTTAAACTCTTGTCTTTGAAACTGTTTTGAAGAAAACATAATAGATGCTATGTCAAACCAAGACGATCAATATTTAAAGTACACGCCTGCACTTCCTAGATCTACAACCAGAACCTTAATTGCTACACCTCTAGATGAGAAGAGCTCACTAAGAAAACCACGCAAGAGAGAGAACGGGTGGCTCACTGCCACAATTTAAACAAAGTGTTAATTAATTCTGAAGAAAGCATCGTTTCAAGTGGCAGTTCAGAATACACCCCGCGTGTGTTCTTAAAAGGTATTTTCTACTACTGTTACATCTCCATATCTCAAATACCAAAGTTTTCACGTTATTTACTAACTGAGCTAACTCCTGAGTTTAGCATACATATTATACAATGGGATTTTGAGAAAAAGAAAAATAAAGCTACTGGCCCTGATATGATTTATGCTGTTCATACTCTTTCGAAACCATTATCCTCTTTTTTCAATAGATGCCTAATAGAAAATACCTTCCCTACTAACTGGAAACTAGAACATGTGACCCCGCTTTACAAGAAAGGAGACCGCGATTCGTGTGCCAATTACCGTCCGATTTCGCTGCTTAGCTGCGTCGGAAAAGTTCTCGAACGATGCATTCACAAGTAGGCCTATATTTACGATTTCCTTAAGTCCAACAACCTTATTTCAGCAGCACAATCTGGCTTCCAAACCGGTGACTCTACAATAAACCAACTGCTTAGTTGCAAAGATAACCGACATTGGTTCCTGCAACTATACGACCAGATCCAGATACAACAATATGTGCACAAACTTTGACCAGGGCACAACGACGCAATCAGTTTTCTTTGACATATCCAAGGCCTTTGATCGCGTCTGGCATAAAGGCCTAATTCACAAATTGAACGCTATAGGGATCCGAGGAAACCTCCTTACATTTCTTGAAAACTACCTCAGTAACAGACACCAAGTGGTTGTCCTTAAAAATGAAAAGTCGCAGCCCAGACTTGTTTCAGCTGGGGTTCCTCAAGGGTCGGTATTAGGACAATTGCTTTTTCTAATTTACATAAATGACATAGTTGAAAATATTACATCTATTATGAAGCTGTTTGCAGACGACGCAAGCATGTCGCACAGCGATACAAATCAGAACAGACGAGCCGAGATTTTACAGTCGGATTTAAGAAAAATTGAGAATTGGTCGCTTACTTGGAAAGTTAAATTTAACCAAACAAAAACCGAACTTCTCACAATCCGACGTGACAAAAACATAATATTCCTTTATTCTTTGATAACACGTTATTATCAGAATCAGCGCATCACAAACATTTAGGTGTAATGTTACAAAACAACTGTAAATGGGACGAACATATCGCAAATATAGGAAGTAAAGTAAAACTACTACTGAATTGTCTAAAATCATTTAAGTATTCCCTAAATAGAAAATCACTTGAAATTATGTACAAATCATTTATCCTGCCCATTTTTGACTATGCCGACATCTTATATGATAATTGTACACAAGCCCAAGCAAACGTTTTAGAAAATCTGCATCTTGAAGGGTTACGAACACAACAATAACTGGTTTAGTGAGGGGCACTAGCAACGAAACTCTCTATATGGAATCTGGTTTTTGTTCTTTAAAAGCTCGTCGAGAAAGACATAAACTAATAATGTACCACAAAATAGTAAATAATTATGTACCTCCATACTTGCATAATCTTCTTCCACCTCTTGTTGCCAGTACCAATCCGTACCACCGACGTAGACTGCTTGATAGGAATATCACTCGTCATAAAACTGAAATTTTCCACACCTCCTTCTTTCCATCAACCACTGTGCTGTGGAATTCTCTACCAGACAGCATACAGCAAACCACATCAATAGGAGAATTTAAACGTTATCTTCACAAAGACGACCCTTGCAATCCACCGCATTTTTATATTGGAAAAAGGCAAGACCAAATAATACACTGTCGACACAGAAGAAAATTTAATATGAGTGATCTCAATCACGATCTGTTCACTCGGCATTTAACTAACAACCCCTCATGCTCATGTGGTTTTCAAAATGAAACTGTCGAACATTTTCTCTTTCACTGTCCCCTCTATACTAACATCAGAATAACTACTATCACTACCCTCAAGCAAGAACAAGTAACGTTAAATAACTTACTGCACGGAAACCAAACCTTTTCTCTATCTGACAATCAACTTCTTTTCAGTACCACTCAAGAGTTTATCAAACAGTCAAAGCGTTTTCGTTAAGTGAAATTCTCCGCTTCACCGCACAAACGTCCCGGTGTTCAGCTCAAACCATCTCTCTCTCTCTCTCTCTCTCTCTCTCTCTCTCTCTCTCTCTCTCTCACACACACACACACACACACACACAAACACACACACGTCTCCTTTTTCAATTATTGGTTTAAAAGTGTCAATTTCTTATTAATATACGCATTTGATTTCTAGCTAATTATTTGATTCATTGTTTTTATTTGTTTCTTTTAGTTACTTATTTATTTATATATGTGTGTGCGTGTATGTCCGTGTAATTATTTACTAAACCTTATTATCTGTAATTAATATTATATTATTTTTTTTAGAATTGCAATTGTTGTATTCTTCTTTATTTATATGCAACTATCAGTTGCCTGTCACTTAATTATTATGTCGAATTGTGTCATACAGGGTGGGCTTATATAAGCTTGCTTGTTGCCTGTCCTGTAAATCATTGTTTGAAATTATATGTTTTTTTCCTTGAATAAAAATTATTTGTTTAAACCAATGGGATTTTCCAGTATTATTGCTCCGGTATTATTACCGGAATGATAACGTCAACGTTACTCTACTATTAGTCAGCTGAACTGTAGGCCTATGGTTTTTTCGTTATAGACTTAATAAATTCCAGACTTATTCACACTTGCCAAAAAAACTAATAACTGCTGACCAGCCGTCCTATCCTGAAGTGCTCCTCTGCTGATAATATGTAAAGTACAGTACACAATATTGTTTACCTTCTAGTCTCCACATTAAGCGACGGCTTTGATTTTCGCGCTATTGGGGCAAACATTAGCCCTAGTCTGTCTTCGATTAACCAAATATGCTTGGTCCCTATCCTATCCTATCCTATCCTATCCCGTAACTCGGAGGTCGTAGGGGCACCACAGATAATCGTTTAATCGAAGTCAACTGTAAGTAGGTCATCGTGTTGTCCAATGGCTTGTGTGATGGTCTGTCGGACTTCGTCGTTGTGCCCAGAAGTCTTCCGTAGCACCTCATCTCCATGCTTTGTATTCTTCGTTGTAGATCTGCTGTGAGGGTCCATGTTTCGCAAGTGTATAGAAATATGGAGATGACAAGGGAGCGCAGCAGTCTGACCCTGTAATGTAGGCTGATGATCCTGTCTTTCCAAATTGGCTTCAATCTTTCCAGGGCAGCAGCTGTTTCTGCGATCCTGGAGAGGATTTCCTATCCGGACCCATTGTCTGATACAATGGCTCCCAAATATTTGAAGCTATGCAGTGTGTTGAGGGATTGTCCTTGGACTTTGATGTCCGTGTTGATGCCATTGGTGTTGTTGGTCATCATTTTGGTATTCTCTGCACTTATTTCCATTCCATAAGCTCTGGAGGTGGTGTCAAGCCTCTGTACCAGCTGTTCAAGTTCTTGTTCCATTCCAGCCAATCCATCAGTGCCGTCCGCAAAACGAAGGTTGGCGATTGCTCTACCCCCTATGCTGACTGTGCCTTCGTGATCTGCAAGGGCATCTGACATGATGCGCTCCAGGAAGATGTTGAAGAGTGTTGGAGAGAGTAGGCATCACTGACTCACACCGATTATTGTTCTGAACCAGTTTCCGATGGCGCTGTTGTGGAGAACTGCACTGGTAGCCTTGTCATACAGGCTTTTGATGACTTCAATAATTTTAGGGTTGATGTTTACACTCTCATGGTTGCCCACAGAGCTGCATACAAGACTCGGTCAAACGCTTTCTTGAAGTATACGAACACATGATATAGATGTTGTTGGTGCTGTAGGTATTTCTTGCAGATTAGTATGAGGTTGAAAATCTGTTCAGTGGTACTTCGCCCTGCCCTGAATCCTGCTTGTTCTTTAGCTATGATTTGTTCGACTTGGGGTTTCAACTTGTTGAGTATTATTTTCAGGAGGACCTTGCTGGGATGGCTGATGAGCCTGATGGTGCGGTAATTTTCACACTCCTGAAGGTTACCTTTTTTGGGAAGAGTGATGACAAGCGACTGGGTCCATGGTGTAGGCCACTCCCCACTCTGCCAGATCTTGTTACAGATAATGGTGAGTGCATCAATCATCGCTTCTCCTCCTGCTTGATGCAGTTTCGCGGGTATGTTGCCCACTCCCGCTGACTTCCCCTTCTTCAGCGATCGCACTGCTGCCTAAACATCTTCTCTCTTCTCGGAGAATCGGGAGGATTTCTTCTTCTTCTCTATTTTCAGGACATGCTAGAACTGATGGGTCTCCGTTTGGTGTGTGGTTGTAAAGGTCAGAGCAGTACTCTGTCCATGTGTTCAAGACTTCTTGTTCTACTGTAAGGCATATGCCAGACTTGCTTTGGATCGTGGAGACCTTGGGCTGTTTAACACTTGTCAACCGCTTCACAGTCTGGTAGGCCTTCTTGCTGTTGTTCTTGTTCAGACTGTTCTCTATTTCCTGGCACTGATCTTCTATCCAGTTATCATTTGCTGTGCGCATGCTTTTCGGATGTCACTGTTGATTTTTCGGTAGGCATCAGCTCCCTGTGATGTGTTCTTTTTCTTTTTAATCTGTCTTCGTTTATCACACCGGTCCAAAATTTCAGGTCTAATCAATAGCTTCTTTTTTGGCCGGTGCTTTCCAAGGATCTCCGTGGCGGCATCTGTCACAGCTGAGTTGAAGGTGGTTGTCATGGTGTTGACATCACTTCACCAGCTCCCAAAATGAGCAGTGGTGCAAATGTCCCTCCAATTGTGGCCTAAAATATTTCTCCCACTTTCGGGTCTTGCAGTTTGTCCAGGTCGAACTTCAGTCTAGTGCACTTTGCTGTGTTTACTCTCTTCAAGTGGAGCCGGAAAGACATCATCACGAGATCCTGGTCACTTCCGATGTCTACAACTGGAAAAGTGCGTGTCCTGCCTGTTACACTCCGTTTGATGATGGAGTTTTCTATCAGTATCTGATTCAGCCCCGATGCTTGAATTTTGATAGTTGTGTAACTCAGATTCGTTTATTCACGCAGCCCGCTCAATCAGCATACAAGTCACAAAGTCGACGTATGAAGTTTTCCACTTTTATTCAGCATACATCAACAACTGCATACAATTCTCAACTCAACTCAACAACTTTCAAATTTACTTTCCAGCTTCACTATCAACAACAATCTCTCAACAACAGTGCGGCACACAATTTTATAATCTCTCTCTCTTTTCCCGAAAAATTTCGAACCCAGTAGACTAAAATGACGCACTACAGCCAATCAATTAAAAGATCGTCATCACTGACTTACGTCATACATATTTCTTCTCCTTCCGCCATACTTCGATATTTATCCCGAAACTTCGATCGATAGTAAACAAGCGGGTCCAGAAAATTCTACAACGATATCGACCAACAAAAATTATCAACGTTATACAAAGCCTCTCCTAACAACAATGCAAACTCAAATCAAAGGTAAATAAACTCCATTATTGAATACTTTGCAAAACGAAACGATTAGATCTATCGTGCGCGCTTCCGACGTACTACCATTCGCGTTTCAACGTAACATAACCCCCCACTCAAGAAGAAATTTACCCAATTTCTTTCAACAACGTTGAAACGTAATGCACAAACAAAGTACAGAATTAAGACTTATTTCAGTCTGTCTGAACACTATCAAAGTTCTCAGTTCATTCACACAGAGTCAATGGTTTTCATCTTCAAATCTGCCTGGATATTGTCAATGTTCACAGTTCATTCACACAGAGTCAAAGTTTCTCATCTGCAAGTCTTTCTGGATACTGTCAATGTTCACAGATCATTTACCCAGTCAACGTTTTTCATTTTCAAGTCTGTCATTACCAATATTCTTAGTTCGTCCACACAGTCAATGTTCTTTCGTTCGCAAGGAAACGACGCCCTCGTCAGTTGCGGTTGTCATCGGCCCAGGGTCAAAGACGACGATCACGTGGGCTTTCCTGGAGTCAGTGCGTCCTCCGTTGTCTTCTTCTTCCGTCGGATGTCCGACGCAGTCGACGTTGTCAGCTCCCAGAATGCATTCGCTGGGTCTCAAGGTCAGGTTGGCTTCTGCGAGACGGTAGAACAGCTCCCTCAAGGTCTGCAGATGCTCCTTCCAGGTCTGGGTGTGGACTTCATGTTCGACCAAAGTCGTAGAACCTGATACATCGCTGAAGCTATGGGGAAACTCGCCCATAAGGTCCTTGAGCTCCAACCTTTTACTTTCCGTTAAGCTTGGTCCTAGCTTAACATCATTGATGCCTTCTTTGCTGTGGAAGTCTCCCCGTTCCAACAGTTTTTCGCTGTCAAAGCTGTCGTCGGTCACAGCTGCTGTGGATGCGTGCACAGTCTCTGATGGCCTTTCCACGTACAGCTTAAGGAGGTTGGCGTGGTATATCTTGGAATGCTGACCGACCTTCACCTTGTAGTCGTTGATCCCCACCACGGTCTCCACTTCGTACGGGCCTTTCCACTGCATCAGCAACTTATTATGATCAGTAGGTAGCAGCACCAGCACTTTGTTGCCAGGTTTAAACTTCCTGCTCACAGCCCTACGATCATAGTAGTGCTTTCCACAGTCCTGGGACTTCTTCAGGTTTTCTCTGGCTATCTCGAGAGTCTGCTCCAGCTTCTCCCGTAGCTCAAACACGTACTGGTAGCTGTTCTTCACCTCTGGGGTCTCTACTTCTTTCGTCCACAGTTCTTTCAGGATGTGCATCGGCCCTCTGATGGTTCTTCCGTACAGCAGCTCGAACGGAGAAAAGCCGGTGGACTCCTGCGGTACTTCTCTGTAGGCGAAAAGTAGGGCGTTGATGTAGCGATGCCATTGTCTGGGCTGCTCGCTGCACAGTTTCTTCAGGGTGGACTTCAGCGTAGCATTGAACTTTTCGACGAGCCCGTTGCACATTGGATGGTAGGGTGTCATAGTTAAATGCCGGATGCTCAGCAGTCTGTTGACCTCCTTCATGCAGTCAGAGACGAACTGCGTCCCGAGGTCTGTCAGAATTTCTTCAGGCACTCCAAGTCTACTGAACATGTCCACTAGTGCCTCTGCTACAGTTTCAGTGTCAATCTTCTTCAATGGCACTGCTTCTGGGTACCGAGTCGCATAGTCCACTAAAGTCAGTACCCATCGATGACCTTCTTCACTCGGAGGTCTTATTTCGCCGATTAAGTCTAAGGCCACCCTCTTGAAAGGTCGGTCGATCAGAGGCATCCTCTGCATAGGCACTTTCGGGACCCTTCCTCGAGGTATGGTCTTCTGGCAAATGTCACATGATCGGCAGAAACGGCTGACGTCCGCATGAAACCCTGGCCAGTAGAACACCGCCTGGATTCTGTCTGACGTCTTCCTGATGCCTAGGTGACCTCCCATGATAGAGTCATGAGCTACTTCCATCACTTGGCGCCTTAGAGGTAACGGTACCAAGACTTGACGTAGTGGTTTCCCTCCGTTGACCCTCGGGTGCTGGAAGATTCGGTACAGGATCTTGGCCTTCACCTCAAAATAGACCGTGCCACTGCCCTTGGTCACGTGGTCTTGGCGGTTCCTGTACTTGTTTAAAGTGCCATCAGCTTCCTGGAGCTGGATCAGCTTATCTCTGTCCACGATGGCAGCTTTAGAGTTGTCGGCGACCTTCAGTGGCGTAGACGTCTTGTCTCTCTTGGCCTGGGCCCTGGTAGTAACAGCACCGACGATCTCTGGTCGGCAGGGCTGAGGCGGAGTAACCACATTGTCCCGTAGCAGCTCTGTAAGGTCTCCATCGGGAAACGGCAATGGATCCTCCTCCACAACTTCGACGTGTTGAGTTGAGGCAGGACTCCACTCTGGATCGGGGTCGTCGGGTCGTCTCGCGCCGTCGATATTCCCGATCATCAAATCATACAGCGGCTTCTTCAGGCAAACCGCTTCGACTTCGCCTATGTAGAAAGGGGTGCTGACTTGAATCTTTGCAACTGGCGCTCTCACACATTTGCTGTCGGCCATGAGTGTCCATTTAGAATCGCCAGTGAATTGTTCTTTAGCGATTAGGTCTTCTCTGACGATGACCCCACTGCAGCCAGAGTCTCTAAAAACAGTCACTTCATGATTTCCGACGCGTCCCTTGGAAACAGGCATGTTCTGTACGGTCACAGCTGCGCTGGCGACGACGGGGATGGATTTCCCGTTGGCAAGGAGGAGTTGGCCATCAGTCATGCACTCTTGCACGTCCGCAGGGGTAGCTGTGCGCTCGGTCTCACTCGGAAGAATGACGCTCCCGCCGCACACTTGATGGTCAGATCTACTGGTTTGCCGTTGATTGGAGAACCGCCTCTGCCGGATGCCCGCCGCTGCGTTGTCCGTACTGCTCCGCTGTCCGCTACTTTTGTTTTGAGGACAATTAGCCGCCCTGTGGTCTGTAGCGTTGCAGGTGAAACAGCCTCTTGAATGCCCTTCCCTGGGAGGAGGCGTGGAGTCCGTCTGTTTCTGGTTCGTCTGGCTCCCTTGGATCTGGTTCCCATGGTTTGCAGTCTTCTGAAAATGTTTCGTCGCGCTGGGTGGCCCCAGGGTTTTCCCATGAGCGATAAGATATCTTTCAGCAGCCTCAGTCACATCTTTAAGCATCTGCAGCTTTTGTTCTTCTAAGTGGGTCGCTAGGTCCTTGTGACAGGCATTGAGAAATTGTTCCTTCACGATCAGGTCATGGAGACTGTCGTAAGACTTCCTTTCGCCTGATAACTCCACCCACTTGTGTAGATATGACGACAGGCGCTCCACAAACTGCTTTGGCGTCTCGTCTGACTTAGGCCGGCATCCACGGAAGCGTTTACGGTAGCCCTTCTCTGTAAAGTTGTAGCACTGCAACAGGGCCTCTTTCAAGACGTCGTAGTTTTTGGCGTCATCGTTCGACAGTCTGGTGTAAACTTCGAGCGCTTGCCCTGTCAGAAGTGCACTTAATCGAATCGCCCAGTCTCGAGGTTGCCAGTTGGAGCTTTCGGCGAACCTTTCGAATCTCGCCAGATAGCTGTCGATCTGGTCCTTCCCGTCGACGAAAGCTGGCAATTTTGGAGCCGTATGGTCGTTGGTGACTTGTGGCGCATGCTGATTGTTCTGAATACGCGCCAACTCTAGCTGGTACTGACGCTCAGCCTCTAATTGTCTCTCGTCCATCTCGTCACGCCGACGCTGGTCCTCCCTTTCTTCTCGGCGTCGCTGCTCCTCTTTTTCTTGCCGCTGCTGTTCAATTTCCAGACGCCTCAGTTCAAATTCTCTTTCTTCGCGCCGTCGCTGTTCCTCTAATTCTCTTTCTTCACGGCGACGCTGCTCTTCTAATTCTCGTTCTTGTATTCTCTCCTGGGACTTGACGTACTCCGTCAGCTGTTTGCCTTTGAGATTCAGTGCAATCCCTTTCTGCCAGAAGTCAGCCATCTTAATGCTTTTCTGGAAAGTTCTTTTCTGGAAAGTTCTTTTCTAGAAAGTTCTTGACTGTGCTGTACCTTTCTAGACTGTTCTAGAACAGCACGCTTTCTGCAGTAGCGCTGATGCTTGTCACTAGTCGCCTTAGCTGACGCAGGCCCCGCTGTCCTCGTCGTATGCGACGCTGCACCACGCTGGTGTTGATGTACACGCTCCTGTGCTGAAGTAGACGCGACGTCCACTCGTCGCTCTCTCTAATACTGGCGATGTAGCTCCGAGACTGTCCCTCGACGTAGTCTTGCGGCAGCCACGTAGTCCCGCTCTGTTGTTCGCTCACGAAGCAACTCTTCGGCGACTACACGCCCTTGCAGTCAACCCGAATCTATCGGATGTAGTCCCAGTATGTTGGCCCCTCTCGACGCAACTTGTTGGCGGCTACCCTCGATGACTGCCTCTCGTAACGTTGACTCGCTTGTTGTAGCAGTTGAACCCTTGGCTATGGCGTGAATCGCGGCTTGGCCCCCAAAATGTTACACTCCGTTTGATGATGGAGTTTTCTATCAGTATCTGATTCAGCCCCGATGCTTGAATTCCTGATAGTTGTGTAACTCAGATTCGTTTATTCACGCAGCCCGCTCAATCAGCATACAAGTCACAAAGTCGACGTATGAAGTTTTCCACTTTTATTCAGCATACATCAACAACTGCATACAATTCTCAACTCAACTCAACAACTTTCAAATTTACTTTCCAGCTTCACTATCAACAACAATCTCTCAACAACAGTGCGGCACACAATTTTATAATCTCTCTCTCTTTTCCCGAAAAATTTCGAACCCAGTAGACTAAAATGACGCACTACAGCCAATCAATTAAAAGATCGTCATCACTGACTTACGTCATACATATTTCTTCTCCTTCCGCCATACTTCGATATTTATCCCGAAACTTCGATCGATAGTAAACAAGCGGGTCCAGAAAATTCTACAACGATATCGACCAACAAAAATTATCAACGTTATACACAACGTAACACTGCCAATGTTGATGTTTGATGAAGCGTTTCTTGGCCATGATGTAGTCGATCTGGTTGTGATGCTCCCTAGTGTGCCATGTCCATCGTCTGGATTTTTTGTGGAGACCAAGCGTGTTTGCCAGTATCAGATTGTTGTATCTGGCAAACTCCAAGAGTCTCAGACCCTTGTCATGTGTCTCGTTGTTGCACTGAGGTCCACAAGTGTCTACCCAGTTGTGGTGCGCATCTTGGCCAACCTTGGCATTCCAGTGGCCTTCCAATATGATTATGTCCTTTTTTCGACATTTGGTCAAGGACAGCCTGTAGATTTTCATAGAAGTCCTCCACTTCGCTGTCATAGTCTAATGTTGAGGGATAGACCTGGATGATGGTGATGTTGAAAGGGGCTGCTCTCAGACGGATGGTAATTAGTCTACTGGAGACTGGGCGGCAACCCATGGCAGTGGCTAGAATGTACTTGTGGACCAAGAATCCAACGCCGTGTTCGTGCCCGTCATCTCTATTGCTGAAATAAAGCTTGTGGCCTTTGTCGGTCGTTGTTTCACCTAGGCCTTTCCAGCGCAGTTCGCTGACACCTAAAACGTTCCATCGACAGTGGTCCATCTCGCCTGAAGTTGCTGAACTTTGTTGTACAATTCTTAATGAACTTTGGAACTTTGTCCTTTTATTTCATAACATATGATTGTAAGCATACAGCAGGCTATATCCCTTAAGGGGCTATTCAGCTTTTAAGAATTTGTTACAAAATTGTATTCCGATGGGGTTGTGTGGCTCAAATATTTCAGAGGGGGGGGGGGGGGCAGGGGAGAGGATGTTATGAGATCACGTTTCCACTTTTTTTTTTCAACCCAATTTGGTATCATAATGTGAGTGTGTGTTTATGGGTCCTTTCTTTTTTTTCTTTTCTTTTCTTTTTTTTTTTTTTTTTGGGGGGGTGGGGCGGGGGGGGTGGGGGGGGGGGGGGTAATGTGTGTTTATTGTGTGCATGTATGATGTGGATCTTGATGATGTGGTCCGTGTCTTTTGGTTTTAAGTCGTCCTCCTTCCAACGCCAGCCTTTGCGCAACATAACATTCAGAACATCTGCGGTGATGGATAGACCCAGTTGTCGTCATCTCCTGCCTTAGGAAAAGATGACTTTGCCATTCCATGGGCAACAGGAGGGGTTGCTCTGGCGCTGGCCGCTGGTGTGGTGGTGGCATCATGTTATCGGTATTGAAAGTCTTAGCGTCGCCTTCTTCTCGACTCGTTGGGCATTCACTGACAAAGACATTCTGACTCTTGTAATTGCTACTCATCGGACACTCAGAAGGCTGAGGCTAATGTGGTATTTCACAAAATACACAGTGTTTTTATGTTTCTTCTAAAGCAGACTTCATGCAATGGAAGGAAAGACAACAGTTTTACTCTATTGTTGTTGGGTTGTGAACATTTCTAATCATAAGGTCTTTTACACATTTTCTGCATCTAACCACTGAAGCCGCAGTGACGTTAAATAGGTCCCAAATCGAAGGCTTTGCTTACTTCTGTTAAAAATAAGTTTAGTCTAAAATGCGCCTGGTTATTGCATAAAACAATTATCAGAGAGTGTTGTTTTTTTTGCTGGAACCAAGCATTGTATTTTGCATTTTCTATTTCTGTTCGACAGGAAGTGATTTCCTCTGTTTAAGGGCACAGCACTACGCTCTACGATCTACTTGATGCTATTTTTAACGCTATAGAAAGGCAAATAGCGGTTATTTCCATAGGCACAAAAACTGCGGAATTCATTGATTTAAAAAATAAAGGACTATACTTTCTAAAGAGTAGTTTATTGTTGTTGCAAGCTAATGTTTTTCAAAGGAAGGGGAGGGGGGGGCAATATTCGCTGTATTAAATATGAATACTAAACGGATTTGTCGAAGGGGCATGGCCAAAATGGGTTCCTTTAACACACATCCATTTGAGTTCGTCTACAGAGAAAAAAAACTCACAAAACAATCACTATTTTTTGCAGCCATTTACAAAACAGCATGTCTCTTCTTAGTCCAGCAGCAATCACTATTTTTGCAACCAGTTACAAAACAGCATGTCTCGTCTTCGTAATCCAGAAATCAGCTAACGCCGATATGTCGATGTCTAAAAACAGCATGTCTCTTAGTCCAGCAGCAATCACTATTTTTGCAGCAGATTACAAAACAGCATGTCTCGTCCTCGTAACCCAGCAATCAACTAACGCCGATTTGTCGATGTCTACAATTTTTCATGTAGGAGGGTCGTTCACCGGTGGTAAAATGGCGCGGACTCAATTAATTAATTAATTTTGGAGAGCAGGGTTTCAGGTGCTTTTGTGTATCTTCTCTTTGGCTAACTCAAACTGCCGCTTACGAAACCGACACAGATCTGGGTTTTTTCGCCTTTAACTTATAGTAAGAGAAGAAGAAGAAGAAGAAGAAGAAGAAGAAGAAGACTCAACAGAAGAAAAGGAAAAGAAAGAACCCAACAAAGAGGTTAACCAGTTGCATAGCTCATTTTAGTTTGGGTTGTCACTTATTTAATCTTTGTTTGCCTGCTTGCTAAGTTTTAAAAAAAATGAATTCTTAAAACATTTTAGGTTTTGTTTTTACTTAAATTAAAGACTAACGAAAATTGTCTGATAAAGAAGAAGAAGAAGAAGAAGAAGAAGAAGAAAAGATAAGATAAGGATTCTATTTAACAAAGGTAAAAGAGAAAGCACTGGGTGTGCTTTTTTACATCTTGCACTAGGGGTTTGAACAACAATAATAATAATTAGTATAACAAAATAACTTTACAACAGAAACATCATAATGTAACAATATAATCAATCAAGATCTGTGCACACATGCGCAAACACACACACATTTACTTAAACCAATCTACTGAATGCTCTCTAATTAAGTAGCTAATTAAATAATTTCTGATGTGTTGTGAAAAGATGTATTCTAAAAGATGTGTATTTTGTGATTGCCCTTCGGAGCACTTCTGCAAAGTTAATCCATAAAGTAGAACCTGAATACGGCAGACTGGTCTTAAACACATCAGTTCTTGGAAATGGAATATTTACTTTATTAGAAAATCTGTCAGTTTTCTTGGAAGAAAAAAAAGAATAATAATGGGATGCATTACCAGAAAGGATTTTGTGCATGAAAATTCCTTTATTAAATTTTAATACGTTGGCAATATGCTTCCTCTTCTTCGGCGTTCTTTTCTTCTGCACCCACTTCTTCTTTTCTCCCTCTTCTTCTTTTCTTCTGCTTCTTCTGCTGCTGCTTCCTCCTCGTCTTCTTCTTCCTCGTGTCTTCTTCTTTCTTCTTCTTCTTTTTCTTATTCTCTTCCTTCTCCTTCCTTTCTATTCTTCTTCTTCTTTATTCTTTTCAATCTGCTTCTCCGTCCTCTTTATCTTCTTCTTCTTCTACTTCTTCTTCTGTGCCTATTATAGATACATAAACTTTCTTTGGACCATTACATACACCCATCTCTCCTCAGCTCTGTGACAACAAATAAACTTAATACTTTAAATTGCAATTGAAGTTTCAACTTCAAATCGAAAAATTATCCGAATCCAATTTGTTATTCAAATATTACAATGAACCCCTATGTTCGTCTCCTCCTTACTACATACTTCACAATAATATCAAAATTATGTATTATTAATTTTATTACCTAATAAATACAATATCATCATTTGATAATACTATTACATTTATAATACAACATTTCAAGTAATAAACAATAAATACCTGCAGACACAGCTGCGAGACGTCGAGCACAAACTATCCCTAGTATAGTCAGGAAAAGAATGGCTAGATTTTTTGATGTACATTAGTGAACTGTCATGTGACCAGCTTAACCAATCAAACTTTAGCTCTCATTAAAAAGTACCAATATCTTCTCACAAGAAACATACTAATAATAATATAATGTCATCGAACCCAAATAACTATAAAACCGGTCCGTGACATCACGTTTGTGTAAAAAAAAGTACTATTGAAAAAGCTTTAACAGAAAGATAAAACAAAGGCGCCCTCAACAAAGTTAAAACAACAACACATCATGAAACTTGCAAGGAAACATATGCACAACATTGCATCAAAAGTTACTGTACAACCACCATCTTTTGAGAATTTTATTCGAACCACCGTGCTTCCGATTGTCAAGAATATCTCCAAAACATTTTGAAGGACATTTACAAAATGAGATATATGGGCGCACAGGTATAAAAATCCAATCTTAAAAGACGAAGCCAGAGATCAAATACGAGCAGTGTTCGAACTTCCTAGAGTCTCTGGAAAGAACAAAACGATAAAATGTTAAAGTTGAACTGTAACATCGAAAACACCACCATTCCAGTTGCAGGAGAAAAAACAAACAACACACCAAAAGGTTGTAAATGACTCGCAACATCTGGTCATAGGTGACTCGATAATCAGGGGACTGAAACAAGAGAAAATACCACAAAAACACAAGAAAACTCAAATTATATGTGTTCCGAGTATAACACTGGAAGACGTAAGCAACTGGATTAACACAATGGAAAGAAATTAGGTTATAGAAGGACATGTTGGATGTTGGAATCAACAACTGCAAAATCAGAAACATAACAATGAAAAATTGGACAAAATTGATTCGAACTGTTAAAACAACATTTCCCAAGGCAGTCATTCACTGCTCTGCAATCATCCCTCCTAGAGGTACTCTAAGAAAAAAGGTTGATGCATCAAATGATGCACTGAGCATGACCTGTAAAAAGTGTGGTGCGGAATTTCTTGACAATGATTCAGGCTTCCTCCTAAATCCGGAGCAGCTATAAGGTCCTTGTGACAAAATTGTGTACATCCAAATGCAAAAGGCTTGGATGTTCTGTCCAAATGTCTACTGAATATTCTCCAGTAAAACTGTGACTTTGGGCTGTCCGTTATATTAAGGAAATGAGCAAATTCATTTCAAGCCTGAATCATTGTCAAGGAATTCTGCACCACACTTTTTACATGCCATGCACAAAACCTATTTTACTTGGTTAGACATTCTGAATTAAAAGAAATGAAATGAAAATGTCATGCAATGGAAAGTCCACCCCACCCCCTCCCCTCCAAAAATAAGTCATGCAATGGAAAGACACCCCCCCCTCCACACCTCCACACCCGTAAATTAACGCAAACATGACATATATTAGTCAGCATTTGATTCAACATTCTTATCACTTTTATCATTACAATCATTAAAGGTCAACAGAAATCAATTACAAAAGACAGATGTAACGTGGGGTTTGGTTGTTGCTGGGCTCTGCACAATGGAATGCTGTAACCCTCACGCTTTATCCTATGGGAACCGCTAGTGAGTCACCCTGTGGATTACTTAAATACATTTATTTATTTAGCTCGGTCTGTGGTAAGGCTGGGGTACAGAGATAGATAGAAAAATGGTAAAAGATCACTGTCACACTAGCTTTCACACGGCTATGAATCATATGTAGTCCAGCCACTTGATAACAGTTAAAATCACACATTTAATTCTTCTACTCTATACAAGATCTTCGATGTACTAATCTACCTTAAAAAGTCAAGAGTCAAAGCAAATGGTTCGATCGCTGGTAGTCTAGGCAGCTGTTATGTCTTCATAGGGCACTGGCTACTAGAGTTCATGAAGATTGGACTACTGTGGTCCTCTTTACTATAGTTTCTGATGAGTGGACTACTGTGGTCCTTTTGCTATCAGTTTTAGTGCAATGTATACTGTGCACTTAACTTTCATGTAGCGGGTTTGAAGCCCTTCGTTGAGGTAGCTTCTGGTACACGCTGGGTCGTCGTGTAGTTTGGTTCCTTGACACGCTGTGGTGTCTTGGAGAGTGTTTTCCAGGGTTGCTCTCTCAGTCCTGTGCTGTAGAGGCTAAACAGCCAACTCGTCTTTTCTGTTGAGTTGGGCGCACGGTATATCTCGCCTGTTCGTCTGTAACATAAGACAGTGATGGAGATCACGTACAATCGTACGTGTTTCACGTACTGAGTTGGGAAATCACGTAACGAAAATGTAATGAAAGGGTATAAACACGCACAAAGTCAGTGCCAAAGGGGTATGAAAACGTAAAGCTAAGTTGCTGGGAGGTATCATCAGGTACAACTATTTCGGTCGTGCGTACAGTTTTCGCTCGATTTGGATCGTGTGCCTGTGCGTCCTGCGCGACCGCCTACCACCCTCTCTCCCCTCCTATTCATTCGGTCGCTTCCGAGAAACAGCCAGTCATATGCACGATAATATTCACTATTTTTTCTCGACGCTTTTGATTGGCTATATAAGACTGACAACAACCCAACAATAAACATGGCCGACAAGCAGCGATCTTAGGGGAAGCCGAAGAAAAGGAAAAATAAAGCAGACAAAACTAATTGCTCAAAAAAATTAAAACAAGATGAAGGAAAAGAAAAACAAACTTGTTTGTCAGCCTTTGGCTTCGAGTGCTCGGTAAGAGAAGAAAAAGGTGAGCCGCAACTGGGCCCGGCTGAAGAAACTCAAACTGATTAAAAGACTTTCCACGCAAAGTGTTTATTACGTATGTTGGTGTACCCCTTAAAAAACTGAAAGGGGGTATAAAAACCCCCTTATGTTTGCAATGAGGGTATGAAAACCCCCACATGTTTTGGCTGAGGTTATAAATACCCCTAGCTTAAAAACTTTCTCCATCACTGATAAGAGACGAAAATTCTGCACAACCCTGAGTAATAGGTCTGTGCAGAGCGTCTCACTGAAAGCCAAAGTAGCCCTCAGTGATAGCTTTACATCTCTATACATAAGCGACGAACATTCTGCTACGTCCGTGGTCCACTGGAATCTCAACTCTAATTTCCTATACATACATAAATATAAATCGTGGCTTATTATACACATAAAGAATTAATAATAGTATAAACATTCACTGGTACAGCCACTGGTCTGCAAACATACATATAGGTTCAACAACAGTGGTTCCGTCAGGTATACAACATGGCGGCGCAACCGGTCGTGTTTCGCCACGTGGTTAATCAACGTTGGACGAACAATTCAAATCTATGCATAGCAAATTCCACAAACATAATTTCAACAATAATATAAATATATCACGATGAGACAGAAGTATGTTCATTTACCTGTTTGACAAAGTCAGGCCCGTGGCTACTTGATTGAATTCTAAGATTCTCCAGTCCTGCTTCCTGGTCTATTCAGGAGAGATCATACTGCTAACTGTGTAGCTGTTTACTGCTCCTCGTTTCAACCTTGACTGCCGTTCTCTCTCTCTATTTGAATCAGCCAGACCTGGTTGAATCCATTCTAAACTGTGTTCTTATTGGTTGGTAATCGACTCGCCTAACGTAGCTACGATGATGTCATTGCCTTCGCTCTTACCGTAAGCTACCACTGTGTGTAAACGGCAGTATATCATTGCTACGCTTGATTACTTCCATCGTCTGCTGCAGCCTAACATTAACATTCTAAGATTACAATGACTAAACAAGGCTAAGTAGTAAAGTAAGCAGGGTAAAACTAGTCATCTTGCGACAACAGACAAATATCATTTGTCTCCAATCACGCCATTTGTAAAAAAAAATAATAGGAAAATATAAAGCGCAATGATTTAGAATATACGTGCAAAGTTAACAAATAGTAATAACAATGAACGATGGATAATTACAGGAGACTCCAACTCTCATTCTCCAGTGCAGGACTCAGATTGTGATCCCAATACTAATATAAAGTTCACAGACAATATGGTAAACTCTGATCTTGTTCTTTTAAATGATGGAAGACCAACTAGGATTTCCGACTGTTTTAATCGAAAATCACATGCCATTGATTTTACATTAATTTCACATGATTTGGCAGATGACAGCATTTGGGATGTAGGTCAAGACTCTCTGGGTAATGATCATTTACCAGTAACTATAACTTTAAATGAAACGCTTGAAGTGGATGAGAATGAAGATGACATTCCTAAATTCCTTCTAAATTCCTAAAGATGATATTCCTAAATATTCCTATGGTCGTGCTGACTGGGAAACATTTCAAACACTTTTATTAAGTTCTGAAAGTGATTTTATGAAAGACAATGATATCAACATGATTTTTTAAACATTTAACGAAACAGTTATCCTCGAAGTTGGTTTTCGCTGCGGCTCGCCTATAAACCCTCTTTTTATTGTTCCTATAGTGTTCTCCCTTGTTGCTATCTACATGTTGTGAAACCTATGGCCAACAGTTTCAGTTCGAGTTCAGGGGGATAGTGAGAGACAAATTTGTTTGCCATACATGTATTAGCTGTTTTAATAGCAGATGAGACGACATTCATTCAGAAAGAGGCTTCTTTCCTTGGTCCTGTAGTGCTCTCCCTTATTGTTACGTAGGCAATACGTTGTAAAATCTATGGCCAATAGTTTGAGCAGTTCGGCAGAGCGATAGGAGAGCATATTACTGTATCTGCCATAATTAGCAGTTTTAGTAGCAGATGAGAAAACTTTTGTCGAATGTGGGTACGGCCGAGAACCGGGAAAAAATAGACACACAGTGGTGTCGTGTCGGCCATTTTCTTCAGTCGCAATGTCAAAGACGCCACAGTAGGTTCTGATTGGTCTGGACTTATGATTTCATCGCAGGAATTAGAGCATGTTCTATCCTCTGAATCTACGATGGATTCGCATAAGATTTTATTGTAAGCTTTTTGTACAACTTATTGCAGCGTGCGACAGTGTAAATCTTATGAGAATCGGTAGGTTTGACTGGGATATAAGGTTGTACACTTGTAAAATCTAAATTATTTGGTCAAGAAGCGTTCTTTTCAGCATACTAAACTTATTTGAAAAATAAATACAACGTTTAGACAGTAAAATTATAAAAATAGCCCTTTGTGTATTGATTCATACTAAAACTACAGATGCATATGCAGCAGCATGTGTTTTATCTTCAGAAGAATATAGAAAGCTTGCATGCGCAAACTATGTTATCAGAGGTCAAGTAGTAGAAAATAATATGCAAGAGGATATAAATAATAGATCTAAAATTGGATTCCCAAAGAAAACAAAAGATTTAACATCAGTACAAACATTTGCAACATATATATAGGATATTTTTAATGATGCAAATATTTCACCTCAAAATGTTGCCCCCCAAAATAATTAATACTCCATATCCTACATGGGAAATGGAAAAAAAACAAACAATGTGATATTAAATATACCAATTAAAAAATATATAAAAATCCTTACTTATCAGCTACAGAGGCTCGAAAACGTATAAATGAAAATTATAATAGACATTTTAAAGTTTATAGTGATGGGTGTGTAATTTCTTCAAGAGATGCAGACGCAGGATTTGTAATTCCAGATCTTAAAATTATAAAATCTTTTCATTTAGGTAAAAATTATTCAGTCTTCATCGCAGAGTTAATGTCTCTTTATACATTAATAATACACCACTTGATTTGTGTGGTGTTCTCCTATGTGCTGATTCACAATCAGTATTATATACATTAAATTCTAATAAGAATCATGACAGAGATTATATTATATATGAACTAAAACATCTAATTCATTCTTTAAAAAGCAGAAGATGGATTATATATATATATATATATATATATATATATATATATATATATATATATATATATATATATATATATATATATATATATATATATATATATATATATAATATATATATATAATATATATATATATATATGTTGGCTGCCTTCACATTGTGGAATAATACATAATGATATAGCAGACAGAAAAGCAAAACAGCAAAAAATACTAATGCTATGAAAATTAACAATAGATTATCAGTTATTGAAAAGTACTGTATAAGTAATACAATAATAAAAAAAATCTAACCGATTCATGTATAATTAGATTAGCATATCAGGAGTCCATAGACAGATTTTTAGTTTAACATTTTGATAATATTTAAATTCTTGTAAACAAAATTTTGTAAAAAATATTACTTGCAGTTTTAATGAAAATATAACCATTCAACACTGAATTTTAAAATGCAATGATATAAAGAGATATTTATCTTGCAGTAAATTCAGATTCTCCTACGAATTATAGCCCTTTATGAACATTTTCTAATTTAGAACTGGTCATCTGTGATGCTTCTCTGTTTTTGGACCTGGATTGGAAACTCTATTCGGATCTCTGAGGGAGTGACCATATTACTGTTTTTTTCTTAAGTTTGTAGAAGCTCAAACTGAAGATCCCCAGCGGCGCTGGAATTTAAAAAAAAGCAGATTGGGACTAATTTGGACACTCCGCATCTCATCGAATTACCTCTGACATTTTCAATTCAGAAGATCCAGCTTTGGAGTTTTCTAATATTCTAATAGAATATACTTCAGAAAATATCCCCAAAACATCTATTAAATGCAGTTCTCCGAAGACACCCCTTGGTTTGATGAAGAATGAAAACAAGCCCACCGATGTTCCTTTCAAAATCCTACTGCTCATAATAAATTTCATCACCATAAGTTGTGAGCCGAAACTACGTATCTCTTTAAACGAAATCTAGAAAAGGCGTATGAAACGACTTGGAAGTACGGGATTCTGAAAGATTTCGAACTACTGGGCTTCTGTGGAAATTTACCCATTTTTATTGAAATTGTTTTTAACAGATTGAAAGTTTCAGATCCGACTTAACGCAACTTTATCAGATCCTTTTGTTGAAAGGGTGGGTTGTTGCGGAGGGTAGCAATATTTCCCCTCTTTTGTTTTAACATCAAGATCAACAACATAGTTAAATACTTTAAATCTGGCATCAATAAATCCTTGTTTGTTGACGATTTATCTATCTTGGTTAAGGATAAAACTTTGGCAAGGGTGGAGCGTCAACTTCAGCTTTGCATAGATAAAATTCAGGAGTGGGTAGAAGAAAACGGCTTAAATTTTTCGCTTTCTAAAACCGAATGTATTCATTTTCATCAAAAACCAAACTTTATTTTAAAAAAAACCTGTATGTGGGTGCCTAGTCACATGAACATCCACGGTAATATTGCAGTGGACAAAGCGGCAAAAGAAGCTCTCCATCTTGATTTTCCTTCAGAGATTTTCCAATTTGTTCCATACTCTGACCTGCGTTGTATGACTGGCTATTATTATTGTAAACGGCTCTGGTAGAATCAAATAAATAACAAACTATTTGAAATTCTCAGAGATTTGTCTGCTTCTTTGTCTAACTTTGCGTCCACTCGCCAAGAAGAAACTATTTTGGCGCGCCTTCATATTGGGAATACTTATGTCACCCATAGCTTTCATTTAAAAAAAAGAAGAACCACCGTGGTGCTTTACATGTGACAAATTTTTTTTCCGTCCGCCATTTTATATATGAATGTGCTGATCTGGTTGGTGAGAGAGATATATTTTAGTCCGGTACCTTTTAATGAGATTTTTAAAGTTTGCAAAAGTCAAAACTTCTGACAGTATATTCTGACAGTATATTTGTCTAATATCACAGATGTGAATAGACGTTAAATTAAATTTAAAAAAAAAACAACTTCTGATGTTATTTTCATCGCAATTGTATGATTGGTAAAATTCAGCAGTAAAGTTACTTATATGTACATTTCTTTTATCATATTTGAATGTGTTAGTGGTCTGGTCTAATTTTGAATAGTTTTGTGTGGTTCTGGTTCGGCCCCTACCAATCCGCTGGACCCTATAAACATTGATTATTTAATTTAATCTAATCTAAATAAATTAAATAACACGCAAGCCTTAGTCTTAAAATCATACGTAAATATATCTAAAGTGTTCATATATTCTCCAGTTGGTCAATTCTTGTAATAATAATAATAATAATAATAATAATAATAATAATAATAATAATAATAATAATAATAATAATAATAATAATAATAATAATAATAAAAATAATAATAATAATAATAATAATAATAGTAGAAGCATGCGCCTTTTATCGCCAAATTCTTAAAAAGCATGTCGATTGCATAAAGTTTTAACAACGTTTGTGACATCAAGATTTTAAAAAAAACTACAAAAAATTGCATAAATTATAATGACGATACCATCTTTAAGATGATAATTAGTCATACATGTACCAATTATCTAAGAAATTAAACATATAAAATATACTGATTATTTAAAACGATCCATAGAGTTCAAATTTAGGTTTTAACAAAGATTTCAGCAGAATATACCCTGTGGGTTCGGGCACTAAATAGAATAGACTCAACGTTTCCCGGCGTGTCGTAAGAGGCGACTAACAGGGATGATGTTAGCATGGCATCACTGGGCGAAAGTCTTCTACACAGAAGTCACCGGTCAGGGCGGAAGAACCTCACGTTACTACAGGTTCAACGTTCACGTGCTCAGGGCCAAGGCGAGCCACACTGTATTCGTGGATTTCGGCTGTGGCCAACAGCATGGAGAGGATTGGGCACCGCCAGGTCTTTTTTGCCCAAGACACATTACATGATGACAGACCATCACACAAGCCATTGGACAACACGATGACCTGCTCACAGTGGTGAAGAAACGGAAACTCCGATGGTATGGCCACGTCACCAGATCATCAGGCCTTGCAAAGACCATTCTGCAAGGCACAGTGCAAGGAGGTCGAAGAAGAGGGAGACCGAAAAAGAGGTTGGAGGACAACATTCGAGAATGGATCATGGACTGGTTTGACACTGAGCGAAGCCATCAGGGCTGCTGAGGACAGAGAAAGATGGAGTATGCTGGTTAAACGATCATCTGTGGTGCCCCTACGACCTCCGGGTTACGGGATGGGATAGGATAGGATTCAGCAGAATCGCTAATGTTCGAGAAAAGGAAGTTGAAATAGTTCTATTTATAATAAAATATATTTATTATTTAGATTAGTATGTAATTATTTCTGAAGAAATATAAATTTGAATACATTTTCTGCAATGATTGGAACAAGCAAGCATGTTGCCATCTTGATTTATTCCTCATCATATATCATAAGTAAGCAATAACTAAAGATTTTTATCGGCTAATTATATTATTACATTAATTAAGTTTTGTTCAATTTAATAAAGTTATTTTAATTTTAAGTTAAATTTTTGTAATTTAATATGTTGTCTAATATCCCAGATGTGAATATCGAATAGACATTAAATTAAATAAATTATAAATACGATGACACTGCTGCTGCTGCTGATAATGATGATGATGATGATGATGATGATGATGATGAGAAGAAGAAGAAGAAGAAGAAGAAGAAGAAGAAGAAGAAGAAGAAGAAGAAGAAGAAGAAGAAGAAGAAGAAAGCACCTTATCAGCATTCAGCCTTCAGGACTCCTCAAGTGGACTACCAGTCTCATCTGGTTAGAACTTAAGCACACGCTGGAAAGTGGAGATACGTGTTGTTATTGTTAACCCCCCTTAACAATGTAAACCTCATTTTAGCCAAACTGCCAAGACAGAGAGCAGAAGATCAACTATGTACGCGGTCCGAAAGGAAGAAAAGTTCCATTGAAACGCACCGTTTCTCAATCTTATTTTTAGGACCTCTTGAAATCGTCCTTAACCGATTTAGAAAAGCTAACGTAATATAAACGTCTGACACCCCGCCCTTCACCTCCTCTCCTTTCCCTCCTCCACCCCCCCCTCTCTCTCTCTCGCCTGTAACCTTTATCCTATTAACAGATCCAATGTTCCAATATATATATATATATATATATATATATATATATATATATATATATATATATATATATATATATATATATATATATATATATATATATATATATATATATATATATTCACACACAATAGGATACATCACAAGTATATCAACTAATACTTGTGGATACATGAAATATTGATTGATCCAATGTTCTCTAAGAAAGTGTTTGATGTTTTTAAGTATAGTAGTACAGAGCTCGACAGCAATTTTATTTTATTTTTTGGGGGGGTGGAGGTGGGGGAGGGAGGTTGTCACATTTTTTTTAACCTTTTACAACATTTCCAGCGTGTCCGAACTTTCCTTTCAATTTTGATGAAGATGTAAGATATTCAAGCGAATTGTATTGCAGCATTTTCGTATTGGAGCACATTGCACATTCAAACACTTTTGCTTAGATTCATTACTGTTTCAGTGTCGCTTGTGAAGTCGTAGCGGTCTGTTTTGAGATTTAAGCTAAGCCAAGATCATTAACGCCGACTGACTTGGCAGCTGAAAAATACCTGTCCCGGCGAACTGGTTGGGTAGCGGTCCAACCTGTCCAGTAGCCGGTTCTACCTGTCCCGGCCAGTCGGATGTGCCGAGACCTGTAGTCCGTTCAGGTGTAACCCATCTGGCTGTTGATAGTATGCTTTTCAAATAAATGCTTCGATTTTAAAGCGAGTTGTCTGGTTTGTTTGTAAGGGATGGGAAGGTATCCCTTACACCTGTGCTGACTGTGCCTTCGTGATCTGCAAGGGCGCATTCGACCTGATCCGCTCTAGGAAGATGTTGAAGATTGTTAGAGAGAGTAGGCATCATTCAGACAAGGTATAGGTAAGGTTGAGGAGGGAAGTGTTTGGGACCTCCATTTTCTCTAGGCCAGCTTAATGAGGGAAGTGCCTATCATCTCTCCCTCGCAGCTTTTCCTCAAGAAGTCTTGGATAGATGGACAGAGTACTGCTCTGACCTTTACAATCATGCACCAAACGGAGACCCATCAGTTCTAGCACGTCCCCAGAGAAGAAGAAGAAATCCTCCCGCTTCTCCGAGAAGAAGTTGAGGCAGCAGTGCAATCACTGAAGAAATGGAAGTCAACTGTAGTGGAGAACATACCAGCAAAATGGCGTCAAGCAGGAAGAGAAGCGATGATTGACGCCCTCACCATTATCTGTAACAAGATCTGGCAGAGTGGGGAGTGACCTACACCATAAAGCCAGTCGCTTGTCATCACCCTTCCCAAAAAGGGTAACCTTCAAAAGTGTGAAAATTACCGCAACATCAGCCTCATCAGCCATCCCAGCAAGGTCCTCCTGAAAATAATACTCAACAGGTTAAAACCCCAAGCCGAACAAATCATAGCTGAAGAACATGGAGGATTCAGGGCAGGGCGAAGTACCACTGAATAGATTTCCAACCTCAGAATAATCTGTGAGAAATACCGACAGCACCAACATCTATATCATGTGTTTGTAGACTTCAAGAATGCGTTTGACCGAGTCTGGCTCTGTGGGCAACCATGAGAGTGTACAACTTCAGCCCTAAAATTATTGAAGTCATAAAAAGTCTGTATGCAGTCCTCCACAATAACGCCATCTGGAAATGGTTCAAAACAATAATGGGCGTGCGTCAAGGATGGCTACTCTCTCTAAAATCTTCAGCGTCTTCCTAGAGCGCATCAGGTCAAATGCCCTTGCTGATCACGAAAGCACAGTCAGCACAGGGGTAGAACAGTCTCAAAACTCCGTTTTGCGGATGAGATTGATGGATTGGCTGGAGAGGAACAAAAAACTTAAATAGCTGGTACAGAGGCTTGACACTATCTCCAGAGCCTTTGGAATGGAAATAAATGCAGAGAAGCCCAAAATGATGACCAACAACATTAATGGCATCAACAGAGACATCAAAGTCCAAGGCCAATCCCTCAACACAGTGCATAGCTTCAAATATTTAGGAGCCATTGTTTCAGACAATGAGTTATCACAGGAAGTCCTCTCCAGGATCGCACAACTGCTGCCCTGACAAGGTTGAAGCCCATTTGGAAGGACAGAACCACAAGTCTACACTCCAAGGTAAGGCTGCTGCGCTCCCTTGTCATCCCCATCTTCCTATATACGCTTGCGAAATATGGACCCTCACAGCAGATCTACAACGAAGAATACAAAGAATTGAGATGAGGTGTTACAGAAGACTTCCTGGCATTTGCTATACCCAGCACATCACCAACAACGAAGTCCGACAGTCCATCACACAAGCCATTGGACAACACGAAGACCTGCTCACAGTGGTGAAGAAACGGAAACTCCGATGGTATGGCCACGTCACCAGAACATCAGGCCTTGCAAAGACCATCCTGCAAGGCACAATGCAAGGAGGCAGAAGAAAAGTGAGACAAAAAAAGATTGGGGAGGACAACATTCGAGAATGGACTGGCTTGGCTCTGACCGAAACCATGAGGGTTGCTGAGGACAGAGAAAGATGGAGTATGCTGGTTATACGATCCTCTGTGGTGCCCCAACGACTTTCGAGTTACGGGATAAGATAGGATAGGAGACTGGATAGAAGGATGAGGCTTCGACGTCAAGTCTCAGTTACGATGGCATGTGTGTATTCCATTTTTACTGCTGTTAAGTGAACTCTCTAAGCCAATGTCATGGAGTCCTTGGAGCCGCATAGGAGGTGCATTCGTAATATAAACAGCTGCTCATAGGAGTAAGCAGAGTAGATGGGGAAGCATGTTACCCAAACATCTTGGATTGCTTATAATGCAAAAAGACACTTGCTTTCCGTGAGCAGGAACATGTGTCGAATTCGGAGTTTTCATTACCCCTATCCCCCTTCTGCCTCCCCCCACCCCAATCTCAATCTCCCCGTACCCTTACCCCTTACCTTCGGCTCCGCCAGTTTATCCCTCGTCCTTCCATCCAGATTCTTAACATAAAATATCGAGAAGTGTTAGAGCTAATATCTAATTATATATGGATAGAAATAAAAGTCATATTGTTGAGTTTGTATTTTATAGTTGAAAAGATCATTGATAAAATTGAACACGTTAATAAACTCTCTCTCTCTCTCTCTTTCGCTCTCTCTCTCCCTCGGAGCCCCTCCCTCCCCGTCTCTCTCTCTTCATTGACCAATTAAACACGTTAATAAACTCTCTAACTCTCTCTCTTTCTTTCTTTCTTTCTTTCTTTCTTTCTCTCTCTCTCTCTCTCTCTCTCTCTCTCTCTCTCTCTCTCTCTCTCTCTCTCTCTCTCTCCCTCCCTTCATTGACCAATTGAACACGTTAGTAAGCTCTCTAACTCTCTTTCTTTCTCTCTTTCTCTCTCTCTCTCTCTCTCTCTCTCTCTCTCTCTCTCTCTCTCTCTCTCTCTCTCTCTCTCTCCATCTTCTTTCTTTCTCTCTGTATTTCTAACATGGGCAGGCACGGAGTCCCCGATCTCTTCTAGGTGTTCCTGTTGCTCTTTGCTGGCTTTGCTCTGCTATCTTGTTCACCAACAGGATTGCAGATTCAACTTGACATAGTCAATCAAATGTGCCAGAAACTAGGACAGACCATAAATACACATAAAAGTAAAGTCATGGTTTTTAGATAGAGGATTTCTTGGGATAAAGGAAAAATGGTGTGTCCAAGGAAATAAACTAGAAGTTGTAAACAGCTATGTGTACTTAGTCTTCACCTTGACACGGCAATGGGGGTCAAGGTAAGTGCAAACCAACTGACAATAAAAGGGAAAAGGTTTTGTTTGGAGTGCTTAGAGCTCATACTAGTCTTGGACTAGTCTTAACCAGACAAACATCCTTTAAGCTGTTTGACACGATAATTCAACATATGCTGTTGTATCCATCAGAGATATAGAATTAGTCAAAGAAGACCTAACTGATAAAGTACATTTATTTGTATGACGGCCTACTAACGCCAAAACCTGATATTTACAAATAATTATGATGGGATAATTACAAGTATCGTGGGATAATTTTAAGTATCAAGGGATAATTACATATATATTGTGTATTAATTATTCCAATTGTATCCCCCACCCCTTTGATATGAACAAATTGTTTACTCAATAAAACAATTCCAAATCCCTATGTATTTTTCCATCATTGCATCCCATTCTTACTTCCGTTATTTCCATATTATTTTCTTGCCCGCTCGTGTGTTTGTTTGTTTTTCTTCTTTCACTCTTTCCATCATTCTCATTTGAATTTGCTGCTTCAACTTTTCCTCTCTTCTGAAATGGTAAATGCGATGAGCTAGTTATGTCTTCGCTTCGAGCATGAATTTCATGGATTTAAGCAGTTTATAAGTCCCCTTCATCATCATCATCATCATCATCATCATCATCATCATCATCATCATCATCATCATCATCATCATCATCATCACCACCACCACCTCCACCTCCAACACCATCACTATCAATACATATTTGAAATGTTCACTTTTAACATAGGTTTGTCAGTCTTGGCTTGTTTGGTTTTTTTCTACCCCCTCACCCCCTTTCCCTTCACTCTCCCAACCCCCCATTTCTCCACCCCCTCCTGCAAGGCACTCGGCAATGTTTTTTTAACCTCCTGCTTTCTGCCGGACAGGCTTTGCAACTGCAACAAAGGCAGCTTGTTAGGAAGGCCGAAAGCAGGTGGGCCCGACACATTTCTTAGATGTCCAACTCTGCTTGTGGTCCATGGTAATGAACCTAGCGCTGTTTCCAACAGAAGAAGTATTATTCATTTTTCTTTCTTTCTATAACTCACACATAGATGCACACATGCACGCGCGCGTTTATGTACACACGCACACATACACATTCTTTTCTTTATTTCTGTATTCATGAATCTAGTTTAAATATAAGTATTCACCATTCTTTCATGATTCAAATGATTTTCAATTTATCTTTCTTTCTGGGTTTTCCTTAGTCTTGTTTTTTTTCTCTACATCTTCTTGTTCTTGTTTTCCTCCTTCTCCTCTAATCCCTTTCTGACCGATCGTGAAAACTTCGTGACAAAAGATCACGCTTGTTCCAACGCTGTTTTCCGACCCTGTTATTAGGCAATTTCTTCGCAATTACGGACATCATTATTTCTCAGAGTGAACAATCAAAAACTAAATTATTAGCTGAGAATAAAATGCAAAACACAGTTCCATCCAGTTTCAGACTCGACTCATAAAAGAGGAGAACCGTGCATGTTTTGACTATTTAAACTGGATGACACATTTTAGTTTCACTGCTGCTGCATTGTATGTCAGAATTCAAAATTCCTCGCACACGCATCAAAACATACGGCCAACATGAATTTTCTCGTCACGCCCCCTCTACCTGGAATCATCTCCCTCACACCATCAGACACTCTCAATCTTGGAAAAGACCTTCAAAACTAATCTTAAGACAAAACTGTTCCCTCAGTAACTCACTACCCGTCTTAATTCAGCTAATCATTATCCTTGGTTGGTATGTGTGTTTGTGTGTGCGTGTATGTGTGTGTATGAGAGAGAGAAAAAGAGAGAGAGTATTTGGAAAATTCCATCATCCATCACCATGTCTCATCCCCATGCCTTTATAGTTACATATTTCTTCATTGTTTACAATTTCTTGCTGAAAATAATACTCAAAAGGTTGAAACCCCAAGCTGAACAGATCATAGCTGAAGAACAAGCAGGATTCAGGGTTGGGTGAAGTACCACTGAGCAGATTTTCCTTTCCTATCCTATCTCGTAACTCGAAGGTCATTGGGGCAGCACAGATGATCGTTTAACCAGCGTACTCCATCTTTCTCTGTCCTTAGCAACACTCATGATATGGCTTCGCTCAGTGTCAAGCCAGTCCATTCTCGAATGTTGTCTTTCCTCTCTTTTTCTACAGAACCAACAACATCTAAATCATGTGTTTGTAGACTTCAAGAAAGCTTTTGACCCCGTCTGGCATGCAGCTCTGTGGATAACCATGAGAGTGTTCAACCTCTGCCCTTAAATTATTGAAGTCCTCAAAAGCCTGTATGACAAGGCTACCAGTGCAGTCCTCCAAAACAGCGCCATCGGAAACTGGTTCAGAACAACAATGGGCGTGCGTCAAGGAAACCTACTTATCCAACATTCGTTTATAAATCTTCCTAGATGGCATCCACATATGCCGTTGCAGATCAAGAAGGCACAGTTGGCGTAAGAGGGTACAGTAATCTCCAACCTCCGTTTTTGCGGATGACATGGATGGATTGGATGGAGAGGAACAAGAACTTGAACAGATGGAACAAAGCCTTGACACCGCCTCCAGAGCCATTGGAATGGAAATAAGTGCAGAGAAGACCAAACTAATGATCAACAATATCAATGGCACCAACACGGACATCAAAGTCCAAGACCAATCCCTCAACACAGTTCATAGCTTCAAATATTTAGGAGCCATTGTATCAGACAATGGGTCCCGACAGGAAGTCCTCTCCAGGATCGCACAAACTTCTGCTGCCCTTGCAAAGTTGAATTTGGAAAGACAGGATCATCAGTCTACATTCCAACGTACGGCTGCTGCGCTCCCTTGTCGCCTCCATCTTCCTATACGTTTGCAAAACATGGACCCTCACAGCAGACCTACAACAAAGAATACAAAGCATGGAGATGAGGTGCTACAGGAGACTTCTGGGCATTTCATATACCCAGGAGATCACCAATGACAAAGTCCGAGAGACAGAGAATGGGATGTGAGAATATTATAATGTGTGGAGATTGGAATTTAGTTATGAATTTCTGTTTGGATTACTGCAATTATAAACATAACAATAATATAAAAGCACAAGAACAGGTAGAATCTATGATGTCAAATCTTGATCTGGTTGATATATGGCGTGAAATTAATCCTGAATTACGTAGATTTACCTAGCGTAGAAATAGACCCCTCCAACAAAGTAGATTAGACTTCTTTCTAATTTCGGACACATTCTCTAGTCTTGTAATAGATGCAGATATTCTCCCAGGCTACCGTACAGATCACTCTTTGGTTACCTTATCGTTAACGACAGAGCAGGAAGAAAAACACTTTACATTTTGGAAATTTAATTCCTCGTTATTAAAAGATAAGACTTTCTTAGACGAGGTAAATGAATTAATTAAAGAAGTTACAGGAGACTATGCAGCTTTGCCGTATGATAGGACTAACATTATAAACATACCATCTAGTGAACTACAGTTTACTATCTCTGACCAACTCTTTTTAGACACTCTTTTAATGAAAATTAGAGCCAAGACTATTAATTTTGCAAGCAGAAAAAAGAAAATAAGTCAGAAAAAAGAGAGGGATTTAGAAAATATGATATTAACTTTTGAAAAAAGAGACAATCTAACTGATAATGAAAGGGCTGAATTAGTAAACCTCAAAAAGGAATTAGTGTCAATAAGAGAAAAAAGAATGGAAGGGGTTTTGTTGAGATCTAGAGCTAGGTGGATTGAAGATGGTGAAAAAGTAACGAAATATTTCTGTGCTCTTGAAAAACGAAATTATTGTCACGTGGGGTTTATGGGCTCTGCACAATGGAATTATGGACCCTCACGTTTATTCGGTGGGAACTGCTAGTAGGTCACCCTATGAATTACTTTAATAAATTTATTTGTTTAGCTCGTTCTGTGTTAAGGTTGGGGTACAGAGATAGATAGAAAAATGGTAAAAGATTACTGTCACACTAGCTTTCACACGGCTATGAATCATATGTAGTCCAGCCACTTGATAACAGTTAAAATCACACATTTATTTCTTCTACTCTATACAAGATTCTCTAAGTACTAATCTAACTTAAAATGTCTCAGTCACTGCTAATAGTTCGATCGCTGATAGTCTAGGCAGCTGTTATATCTTCCTCGGGCACTTGCTATAATATCTCATGTAGATTTGGACTACTGTGGTCCGTTTTACAGTTTCTGAAGAGTTGGACTACTGTGGTCCTGTTATGATCAGTTTAAGTGCACTTTCGGAGATTACACTTAACTTTCTGATGGTGCGGTCGAAGTCCTTCTGTGAGGTAGCTTCTGGTACACCTTTGTAGTTGTGTAGTTGGGTTCCCTTGCCACGCTGTGGGGTCTGACAGGGTGTTTTTCAAGGTAGCTCTTTCCGACTTGTGCGGTAGAGTCTCCTCAACCAACTAGTCGTTTCTGTGGAGTGGGGTGCACAGGATAGCTCGGGATAGCTCGGGATAGCTCGCCTGCTCGTCTGTAATATAAGAGACGAAATTCTGCACAACCCTGAATAATCGGTTTGTGCAGAGCGTCTCACTGAAAGCCAAAGTAGCCCTCAGTGATAGCTCCACATCTCTATACATAAGCGACGAACATTCTGCTACTTCCGGGGTCCACTGGAATCTCACTCTAAATTCCTATACATACATAAATATAAATCGTGTCTAACTATACACATACAGAATTAATAATAATATAAACATTCAGTGGTACAGCCACTGGTCTGCAAACATACATATAAGTTAAACAACAGTGGTTCCGTACGGGATACAACATGGCGGCGCAACCGGTCGTGTTTCGCCTCGTGCTCGGCTCTTCCACGTGGTCCCGCAAATTCGGATTAACAATTCACATTTATGGATAGCAAATTCCACAAACATAATTTCAACAATAATACAAATATATCACGATGAAACAGAAGGGTGTTCATTTACCTGTCTGACAAGTTCAGGCCCGTGATGACTTGAGAGAATTCTAAGATTCCTAAGTCCTGCTTCCTGGTCTATGAGTGTAGAGATTTCTCTAGCTGTGGAGATGTTGACTCTACCTCGTCTCACACACGACTGATTCAAACTGTCTTAGGCTTTGACACAGTCAAAACTGCTCTACCCACTGAGCCTGCTTCTGATTGGTTAAAACGGTCCGATTCAAAGCTCAAGTGCTGAGTCACTGCGATGTGGGTCGGGCTCGCGGTGTGTGGTATGCTGTGTAATTTAATTGCTGCTGTGTAATAGTCTAACTTCTCTACTGTTACAAAGACTACACATGGCTAAATAGTCACTGGGCAGAGTTAAAACTAGCCAATTTATGACAGGCTCCCTCAACTGAAAAAAGGCGATGACTACTGGATTCGACCTTTTTCTACTACAGAGCCTAGTTTAACACTGCACTATCCTAGGGTCCTATTTACAAACTAATTAAGTTGCTCTACCTGAGCTGCAATGCTGTGCCAGGTAGCTATGGACACTAGTGGCAGGGTATTACTGGGCGGGGACGAATTCTGGTGCTGTGGCCCTTAGTTGTGTTGGGTGGGCGACAGCTGCTGTGTCCTCCACGAGATGGCGACTGAGGTAGTCGGCTCCGTGGTTTTCCTTGCCGGGGATGTACTCGATTTGGAATGAGTATGCCTGAAGGGTGAGTGCCCATCTCATCAGGCGAGAGTTCAAAGACTTGGAGGCTGCCAGGAACGATAGTGGTTGGTGGTCCACCTGAACTGTGAAGTGGGTCCCATACAGGTATAGTTGGAACTTCTGTATGGCCCAGACTAGTCCAAGACATTCTTTCTCCGACGTGGCGTAGTGGGTCTCGGCGGGTCGCAATTTTCGGCTGGCGTAGGCGACAGGGAATAGCGTCTCTGCATTCTTGGGGTCGCGCTGTAGCAGTACTGCTCCGAGGCCTAAGTCGCTTGCGTCGGTGCGAAGAACGAATGGCTGAGTCAAATCGGGTAGGTGGAGTACTGGCGCCGATGTCATTCTGTCCTTGAGTGTTTGGAATGCTGTCTCACATTCCGCTGTCCAAACTACTTTGTCCGGGGCAATTTTCCGGGTTCCATTTGTCAGTGGTACGGCGATGCTGTTGTAGTTGGGGATGAACTTCTGGTAGAAGCCGCAGAGTCCTAGAAACGACTGCACTTCCTTCTTGGTCTTGGGCCTAGGAGCGTCGAGTAGGCGTTTCACTGTCTTTTCTACCGGTCGCAGGCTTCCTTGACTGATGGTGTGTCCCAGAAATTCTAGCTCGGTGAATCCAATCTGACATTTGGTGGGTCTTGCCGTCAATCCTGTGTCTCTGAGGCGTGCGAGTAGTTGTTGTAGGAGCGTGACATGTTCCTCCCACGTAGGTGTTGCGATGAGGATGTCGTCCATAAACGAGTGTAGGTGCTCGCTGCTCAGGGGTGCCAGGAGTTTTCGCATCATGGCGCTGAAGATGCTGGGTGCGTTGTGGAGTCCGAATGGAAGTACGTTGAACTCGAAGTGTCCTTCCATAGTGCTAAACGCTAGGTACTTTCGGACTTGTGGTTGTACTGGTATCTGGTAGTATCCTTTGCTGAGGTCGATGCGTGAGAAGTACTTCGCTCGCTGTAGCTTGG